>JACCIC010000198.1:860000-1036042 GCA_018907035.1 Sycobia sp. Sy_11 | reverse complement strand
TCAGACGATTTTCCTATTCCTTACAATGGAATTATAGGATCAGAATTCTTAACAGATACCAACGCCGAACTAATCTTTAGCCATAAACAATTCATCATAGCTGGCCAGACGACGAACTTATGACTAGGAAATGAAACCTTAGACATCCCTACATTTAGTATTGTGAATATCCATGTCGAACAAGAAACGGAATTACTTCCTACCGTGATTACCAAGAACCCCATGGGCGGCGAATGTAGATTTCTAGTGGACACAGGATCTGAAGGAAATCTAATAAAAATAGAAACCATACCCCATCAGTTCAAAATCGATAAGTCACAGAAAGGACTCTTGAGGGGAATAAGCTCAGAACAATTTTCCACCCTAGGAACTTTAAAACTTAAAGTTTTGGGAGGGATCTCTTGTTTCCACGTCGTCTTCGATCACTTTCCAATACCGTATTCCGGTATTTTGGGGGCACGATATTTAAGCGACGTTCGAGTAACACTAAACTACGGGATGAAACGACTAGAATTTCTTCATACTCCCGACCAACCGATTGAATTTGTATCACCAGAGATTCTTCGCAAAAATTTCGCCGCGGAATTGGAAGAAGGAGGAATACACCATACAGTAGACTCGTTACTCGTGAATGCACCTACCGATAATCAGAGCAACGAGAGCGAAACAGACGATGAACAACAAAGGCTGAACGAAGAATTGTTACACATAGATGATAATGATACAAATGAATTTTTAAATAATTACTTCCATAATGAGAGTATATCCACAAAGACGCTTTATTCACCTACGCAAGAACTAATATTTGAAGAACTGAATATCCCCTCAAAGGGAGTAAATAATGAAGGCACCGTTTTCCCCACGGAGAGCTTAACTTCCGTGAAAACCGCATCTATAAGAGATATAATACGGACAGATCACCTTAATGAAACCGAAAAAGAATATGTACAGCACTTAGTCGAAAAAAATCGCGATATTTTCTTTCTACCCGGAGATTCATTGCCTGGAACAGATACTATAACTCATAGAATAAAAACCACAGATGAAGAACCAATCAATGCACGACAATACAAATTTCCTCACTCGCTCAAAGAAGAAATAGATAGACAGGTGAATGATTTATTAAACCAAGGGGTGATAGAGAACTCCGATTCTACATTTAATAGCCCAATTTGGATCGTAAAGAAGAAAGCAGACTTACAAGTTCGACCAAGATGGCGAATGGTGCTCGAGTACAGAGCTTTGAATGAAAAAACGGTAAGCGATGCATATCCACTGCCGAATGTCACTGAGATATTTGACCAAGTAGGAGGTGCAAAATATTACTCCGTACTAGACCTTGCATCAGGGTTTCACCAAATTAAGATGGACCCGAGAGATGCACATAAAACAGCTTTCAGTACGCCGTTTGGACACTATCAATTCGTTCGTATGCCTTTTGGGTTGAAAAATGCACCCGCCACTTTTCAAAGGTTAATGGACACCTTATTAAGAGGACTACAAGGCAGAGAATTGTTTGTGTACTTGGACGACATTGTGATATATGCAAACACACTGGCAGAACATGATAGAAAATTGAGTCTACTATTAAACAGACTTCGAAATGCCGGATTGAAGTTACAAACCGACAAGTGCACATTTTTGAAAAGAGAAGTGAATTATCTAGGACATCGTTTGAGTGAAAAAGGACTTAGTCCCGACGAAAAAAAGATAGAAGCTGTAAAAGACTTCCCACAATCGAAAAACGCAAAGAACGTACGACAGTGTCTTGGTTTAGCCGGATATTACCGCAGATTTATTGAAAGATTCGCTGCAATTGCAAAGCCATTAACAAAATTGCTGCAAAAAGACGTAACATTTGAATGGTCGAACAAAACCGAAGAAGCCTTTCAGACTTTAAAAGACATTCTATGCAATGCGCCCTTATTACAATTCCCCGACCTTACTCAACCATTTAATATAACAACTGATGCCTCAGGATACGCTATAGGAGGTATTCTGTCCCAGGGAGAAATAGGGAAAGATAGACCCATAGCATATACTTCTAGAGTTTTACGCAATGCAGAACTTAAATACGAGGTTTACGAAAAGGAAGCCTTAGCAGTCATACATAGCGTACAGGCATTTCGTTCCTACGTATATGGAAGGAAAATAACCATCATCACTGATCATCAACCCTTAATTTGGTTTAAATCAGCAGACCTGAATACACGAGTACAAAAATGGTGGTTCAAACTCTCCGAATATGATTATACCGTCTTGTATAAACCAGGAAAACTAAATTCTAACGCAGACGCATTATCACGAAATCCACCTGAAATAGTCACAACAAATATCATGACGAGATCAGGACGAGAACTCAGCAATGCGCCAGGACGCACGGATAAAAATAAATCAAATCCAAAGATAATTACACAACCAGAGAAGAGAGAACGACCTAAAAAGATTACGCAAGGGGAATCCAGAAAATCTCCTTTACCAATAATCGAAAACAAAAGAACAAAGGATATTACGCAAGGAGAAACTAACCCAAAATCTCGGATAAGAAAAAGGCCCACGCGTGACGCGGTTCTACAGGCGCCTTGTTATGCCGAAAGCGAACCGGAATCACACGAAGAATTTGAGGCTGAACCAACAGCCTTACCCCAACTGATAACCGCTGATCAGCTAGAAGAGACAAAATCAATATCCTCCATCGATTCGTCAGTTAGCCTAAATCACGACAAGCAATACGAGGTTGAAAGAAGCAAGGTAATAGAAACCAAAGATTTAATATGCCACCGCAAAGATAACATCGTTTTCTTTGTAACTAGCGATGGAAAGCCCTGTGACGACGGTGCTAAAAAACTACTGGAAAACAATGGCATAAGCATTAATCCAATGGATGTTGGAAATGTCCAACAAATAAAAGGGTCGCACTACAAAAACCTCTTCGCATTATGCATACGAAGAGAAATACCCATATCCATGACTATAATAAAAACCAATATACGCAAAACTTTGTCGATCTTAAAGGAAATTCTAATCAAAATAGGAGAAAACCGTATTAGCATTGCCAAAAGCAAGAACATTGAAAACATAGAATGGCAAGACATTCTTGAAACAATAAAGGCATCCTTTACGAACTCCCCGATTAAAATTATCATTTGCACTGACACCCTTAAATTCGTTCCAAAGGAAAAGAGGGATGAAATTTTTTACGAGTTACATAAGTCACCAATAGGAGGACATAGAGGAGTGTCCAAGACATATAATCGAATCAAACAGAAGTATTATTGGAATAACTTAAAGGAAGACATTCAAAGAAGAATACAACAGTGTTTAGATTGTCAACTCAAAAAACTAGTGAGATTAAAGACCAAACAACCAATGGTGATCACCGATACCCCTGGTACACCCTTTTATAAAATAGCTTTAGATGTCGTAGGGCCATTAACCCCTACGAAACTTGGGAATGAATACATCTTGACAATGCAAGATCAATTCTCTAAATTCTGCGTAGCAGTTCCCTTACCAGATACACTGTCCACTACCACAGCAGATTCTTTTATAAAAAAATTTATTTGCACCTTCGGAACACCAAAAATCATTCTTACAGACCAAGGGAAAAATTTCCTTAGTAGCTTAATGAACCGCATAGCTAAACGGTTTAAAATAAAGAAACTACGGACAACCGCTTTCCACCCGCAATCCAATGGATCGCTAGAACGCTCACATCACGTTTTGGGCGAGTTCTTAAAACAATACACCACCAACGACGAGGAATGGGACAGTTGCTTAGACATAGCCATTTTAAATTATAACACTTGTGTCCAAGAAATCACCAAGCATACACCATATGAATTAATTTTCGGTAGAATCGCCAGGTTGCCTTCTATCGATCCTTTAAGAGAAGGAGACTTACTACCCACGTACAAGGGATATCTAGTCGACTTAATCACACGGTTGAATGGAATCCAGAAATTAGCCTATGACAATCTAGTATCCTCAAAATTTCGTTCGAAGAAATATTACGGCAGAAAAATTAATCCACAGAATTTTAAAATAGGAGATTATGTATTCCTATTATCTGGTCCTAAACCAAATAAATTTGGAAACCATTACTCTGGACCTAATAAGATACTAGAAGTATTAAACAAAAATAATATTAGGATCCAAGTAAATAAAAGCAGTAAAATCGTTCATGCGAATAGACTTCGCATCTCTTACATAAATAAAGAAACAACAGCTCAAAAGAAAAAAGGTAGACAGAAAGAGCAGGAGAAACCAGATTAATCAGTGTCTCCTTTAGCTAGAAAATGGCTTCTAGCACCTTAAACATTTAAAAAGTTTTAAAAAAAAAAGTAATATATAAACCTTATGAAATAACTTCCTCATCCTCCGCTATACTACCTAACGCTTCATACCCTTTATACTAACCTTACGATAATATTAGATCGTTAAGCAATAGAAGTAGGCGAATGAAACTTTCTACCGTATCAAAAAGATCAAAAGGTTGATCATCCTAGAATTTGAGCTAACAAGATACGAGAAAGTCACATCAGTACAATAGACATAAGAATATTGTTTATAAGAGCAATATAACGCATGACCTGACCTTAAGAAAGAAGGAAAATGTTAGACAAACGCATTCAATTTACGCGCAATTAAATTCTATATTTTTCAGTTGATCAAGGTCGAACTTGCAACCGGTTTCATTCTTTCTTATGTCATAACTATCTTACTTTTCAGATTACACAACTAACCTCTTTATGATTTCAGAAAAGATGATATCCCTACACATGATACTTTTTACCTTAGTTTTCATCGCCCCAACAAAAACAATGATAGGATACGATTGCGGATCTAACATCATGAATATAACAACCATGTCGTTATTAGACGTCGGGGAATGCAATTTTCCTCAACTCCACCCTATAAGCCAACTTGCCTATATACAGCTACTTCAAATCAACGATTTTCAAGAAACCAAAGCATTACAATGTAAAATAGAGGTACGCAGAACCATCTATTACTGCGGGATGCATTCGCATAACTCCATTGTTAATAACGGCGAAATGGAATACTTGTATGACGTCAGTAGAGATAGTTGTTTACAATTACATTTAACTGGGATAATCAACTTCGGACAAAATCACATTATAAACGGGGTCAGAATTAACCAAACAAACACATATTCGATGACCTACGCCGGAAGCATAAGTAACGACGGAACTTGCGAGGGAGCCTACTATAGCGATCCTTATGGAACTTAGAATTCTGTTATTGTCCAAGGAACCCTTAAAATCACCCTATCGCAACAATCGGCACGAGTAAACTTACAAGATGACAAAATTCATCTACAATCGGGAACATCATGTCATCTATCAGGAAAATTCTGCATAGACGCAAAAGATGGATATACCTTCTGGGAATCGGTCCCTAATAATGATTGCCGCTTTAATGAATACGGCGTATTATTCGAGGGTCATGCAATAAAAATGACTAACCCTCAGATAGATCAAGACGTAATCTATTCTTTTTCAGATCAAAAATTCACGTTCGCATTAAGTAAATTGTCCGAAGAAAAGGTATGCGGTTATACTATAATAAGAACAGAACACCCAAAACTAGTTATCTTCGAAACTAAACAGGGTGTAACGTTTGCGAAAAAAGGTGCGTTATCTAGTAGTAATCTGGATATTTTCGCTTATGTAAATGCAAAATTCGTATATCTGGAAAAACGTGTAAAAAAACAAATGCTTATCTTATACCGCAACATAGTGACAGAGCGATGTCGGGTAGAACAGATCGCGCTAAAAAACGCACTCGCTATTGCTACACAAAGTCCCGACCAATTTGAGTATAACATAATGAAAGGTCCTGGCTATATGGCTGTAGTAGCCGGCGAAGTGGTACACCTGGTAAAATATATACCAGTGGAAGTTAAGATAGATCACGGCGATAATTGTTACACCGAGCTGAGAGTTGTAAGACAAACACAACCCTCTTTCTCACACCAAAAACACACATCCTGAAAACTTGAGGGACTAGAGTTCCCTATAACCAAATGCTACCATCATACTACCGTATTGATAGCGAATGGTACAAATTGGCACCAAAACCGACCGAGGCAAGAGAACCCACAACCCTAAAGCCCATGACTCAGCTGATATGGAAATACATTAATCCAATCAGCCTAGCAACATCTGGAATCTACTCCAGTAAAGATTTAGAAAAACTAAAGGAACGAATTATGCTTCCAGTAGAAACAGCTGCATTGTTGACTAACGCAGCAAACGAAATGCACGAATCTGGAGTGACAAGCGGCAACACGATATCGCACTTCATAAATGAAGACACCATGGACAATTTAGTAAATTCTGCTTGGAAAAAATATGGAATAAATTTATCACCTTTGGATCCGCAAGCGCGGGGATAATAGCAGTCCTGGTGATCATACACGTAATAAAATCGTTCATAGGGGTTGTCCTCAACGGATACGCCCTTCATCGTGTATACGGTTGGTCCATATACCTATTGTCAGCCATTTGGAGCACAGCCGCACACTTCTTCATATCTCTCAAACAACCATCGACGAAACAAGAGGCAAGAAACAGTTACGAAATGATCGCTCAACCAGAGCCAGAACCGGAACCCAAGCCAGAACCAGTACTAACCACTACCGACGAGACAAAAGAAAACAAACGTTTTTTTCTGCAAAACCATAAAAATAAATCCTCAACTCACGCGACTTTTCCAGAATTAGACAAAACAATAAGAGTAAATTTCCTATTTCCATAATTACCAGATATCGAATTTCGCATGAAACTTCGCGTGTATTAATGTAAGTAGAGTAAGTTGCGATACAAAGAATCATGTGAACCCACGCATCTTCGAACGAGGTTTTCCTATGGAGATTTTTTCCCACTGGGTTTTCTTTCCTTAGGTTTTCCCTCGTTCACAGACACATTGCTCTGGGCAAATGCGAAGTTCGAATGGGGAGGAAAAATAAAAAAAAAATGTTTTTTATACTTTTTGTCATATGTATACTATTCAACGCCGCATTACCTTAACAGAGGCGAACGATTGTTTTCATACTTCTAACAACCGTCTTACGCAAGGGGTGTAACAGCGAGCTAATAATTTTAATAAAATAATATTAATTTAAACATTGTAAATATATATATATATATATATATATATATATATATTCACATACGTATAAATGTAAACTAAAGTTTAAAAATAATATATAATGGTAAAGATAAATATATATATAAATAAATGTAAGGCATTATAATGCGTATGAGTATATATATATGAAATGTATTATAATACGTACTAACACCTATATATATAGATGTATATATATAAACATAATATACACTAACACATAAAATATATATATATATATATATATATATATATATATACATTTATAAAGAAAAATATATAATATAATAATATATTATTATATAAATATGTATATATATATAAATAAATATATATATAAATAAAGTTCTGTAGAATAAGAATCAAAACCAAAATGACCAAATTTCATCTAACACGTCATCATCTTATTTGGTTTGGGCGAGGAGAAACAATTTCATAATACCGCCGAAATAAGACGTTGGCTTGCGCAAAATCATACGTCAGAAGCGTATGTTTCTCCGATGAAGGTCTCATAGGTAACGAAATGTGTACATTAGCGATGCGCTAGTGTACAATTTTCAATGTTTATTTTATAGTAAAACTAATACTTTAAACAATTGAATTACATTTCTAATACAACAAATATTTAAGACAAAAATTATTACGAATGTTTATGATAAAATTTAATTGTTTATACTAGTATTAAGGCTAGAAATAAACAAAGTAAACAATGTAATAAAAAAAGCTATAAAAACGAGGAGCAGAGAGAGGGATTGCGGATGATCATGGAAAAATCGGGTATATAAAGCCCCGATTTTTCCACAAAATTCATTCAGTCAGCAGTTTTCAGTCAGCAGCGTTTAATCAAGAAGTCTCCCGTAATTCCTCTCTCTGTCGCCGTAATCAAGTAAGAAATAAAATTCATTATTATTTAGAAAATAAAAATCTAATATTTCTCTCTCTCCCTTTTCTTTCAATCTTCTTTTTCCGGGGAAGTGTCTGGTCCTCCTATGTGGTAGGACTGAACATCCCCCTAGTTTATCAGCCATACATCCTTAGTAACTAGGGAAATAGGTCGGTAGGCCGAGGCGGATTCAGTTTCCCCTTCGAAAGAAGATGAAATTGCATCCAAATAGAGCCTTGGACTCTGACCTATGTAAAACTAGCATAGGGTTTCATAACCTCCATAAAAATCTATCATCTTATTGTTAGTTGCCATTAAGCAATCGACTAGGCATTCCCGAGCTAGTGGAGGCAACTCCAGGCTCAAAACTGCCTAGAACAATAGGTGCATATGTGTATTGAATTAATACACGTATGTACTAAAATTAAAGAATACCGTGTACGGAAGGGTAAAAATGCCCAGACGTCACAATATTATATACATACAATATATATATATATATATATATATATATATATATATACATATATCGTATATTTCCGTTTTTTCAATTCAATACATGAATTTTTTTCGCAGTGATGCCAACTGAAATTTAAGCAAAATATTAGTATCCGAATAGCATATTTTTTAAGCAAACGATGGACATTGCTCTTTTATGCAGAAGCGACGATATATTTTATAATATATATTCATAGTTTCGAGGTTGTTGGTAAAGAATCCTATTTTGCCATCATTGCTTTTGTTCAAACTAAGAAAAACATAGTTTCTTGCCACAATTCTGAAATTAATATAATTTATAAAAACAAAACTATATTTTGTCGTCACAAACTATATTCAGTATGATTTGGCCATAAAGAACGATTTTATAAGAGAAGGAAAAAGAAAGACAGAGAGAGAGAGAGACAGAGAGAGAGACAGAGAGAGACAGAGAGAGAGAGAGAGAGACAGAGAGAGAGAGAGAGAGAGAGAGAGAGAGAGAGAGAGAGAGCGAGAGAGAGAGATTTTTCTACGTAAGAGAAAATAAAATTAACAAAAATCAAAAGATATCCATAAGGTGCGAAAGTAGTGTCAGATTAACCTGAAGAACAAAAAAGGTAATACCAACTAACGCCACACCTTCTTTAGGATACGAATCCCAAATTTGGGTATGAACATTCGTCTGAGCTGGCCTGATATTAATACTTTAATCGGACTACTTTGAGTTGATGTTCGTGATTCTAGACGCCACGTAGTGACCACTGTTGAAACTGATTGTTAAAACCATCAACTTAATTTATTGATGAAAGTAAAATGATTTTCATTAAAAAACATAGCCTATGTCCCTCCCAAGATAATATAGAATCTATATGTGAAATTTCAAAACAATCGGTTCAGTAGTTTTTTCGGTTATCGCCTACAAACAAAAACACGCTTTGTCTTTATAAATTAGTATGAGTATGATATGATATGATATGATAAGATATGAAGTATGATAGTACCCACACCCAATCATATACACACGTATATAAAATCCGTCCACATTACCAACTATTTGGCGACAGACTGGATCATTTACTACACTCCGCTGCCAAATTTTTAAGAACACACACACACGCATATATATATATATATATATATATATATATATATACACGTAATTTCTTAAAATTTTGAGTTTAAAACTTGATAATAAGATTGCGTTGACTTATTAATAAGACTAATTTGATATAAAAAATTATACTTTCTGTAAATTATTTATAAAATAACATTCATTAAAATTTTATATAATAAATTTTATTTAAATGTTATTTACATTATATCATGCATTTATTAAAATTAATTCAATAGTTATTAGAATACAACAAATATTTATTTAAATTTATGTTTAAAACAGAAACATACATATTTAACACGAATGAATATTTTGTTTATATACATATATTTATTACATTAAACTACATAAATTATTGAAAATTAATAAATAGCTCTTGAATTTTACTAAACGGAACTACATATACGTAAAAAATAAAGTTAAATAAATAAATATTTAAAAAACTATATATATACTCCAATTTAACAAATATATTCAATTTTTGGAAAAGATATTCAATATGAACAATTATATAGCTTTATTAAAAGGTAAAATATATTTATTTGATTATATCCGACAAAAACTTTGTTAAAAACTTTGTTAAAAACTAATAAACATTTGTTCGATTTTATTAAACGAAGGACAAAGATTTAAATATTAAATTTAAAGGAATAAGTCATTTAATAAAATCATTTATATCGTATATGTAAATAATTGTTTCAAAAATGGAAAATATTTTTTTTGATTTATATATATATATTTTGTAGTTTTTACTATTTATTTATTACATTTAATATTTATATCTTTGTGCTTCGTTTAATAAAATTAAATAAATATTTATTAGATTTTACAACTGGCAAGGAATATCAAATAGATCTAATCCACTCTTTGAGAAAACTATTTCATTCTTTGGAGTAAATGATTTTTTCAAAAATTGAATATATTTCTTGTATATATATATTGAAAAAAATCATTTCTAATATCAAGCTTATTTTTTCTCAATAGCAGAATACAAATGTTAGGAATTAAATGAATATTTTCTTATCTTGAGAAAATATGTCCTCAAACCAATAGATTCAAATTTAATATCAGGAAAAAAAATTCTTCGATTAATTAAATATCTCCTAGATTGTAGTCCAGATTTTCTAGAAAATGGGTGGCTGAAATTGGAAATTAAATAAATATTTTCTTATCGAAAGAAAATATTTTCTTGAACCAATAATTTCAAATTTAAAATCAGGAAAATCAATTCTTGGATTAATTACAGATCTCTTAGATTTTTGTCAAGATTTTCGAGAAAATGGGTAGCTGAAATTGGAAATTGAATAAATATTTTCTTATCTAAAGAAACTATTTGCTCGAATCAATAACTGAAGATTTTGAATGAAAAAATTTAGTTATTTGATTCAAGCCGACAAAATTAAGTGAATATATACTTGGATTAAGAATTTCAATACTTCACTAGAGAAATTGAATTTAAAGTGAAGAATTCGATTCCTATCTTTAAAACAATAATTACTTGAAATACGTTTTTATTTTTTAGAAACATGAAAATTCAAGTATGCTAAAAATTTGAAAGAAGTGCATAGTTTCTTAATTCAAAGCATTATTTTCTTGACTTTAAAAATCAAAAGTTTAAACTAAGCGAATAATTTCTTTCGCTTAAAAGAACTCCGACCTAACCAGGATTCTATCCACAGAGCTTTGGATTCGCAAGCTAACACCTTATTAATTACGCTACCGCAGTACGCTGTGGACAATTATAAAAATCTTATATATCAATTTTAGATCTCTCATACTTATACATTATGAAATTAATTTATGGATTCCAATGAATAGTATATGCATTTATATATAATTTATACTTATATTATAACAATTTATATAACCTTTTCATTTTAAAACGTGATTTTCCACATCCAGATAATATTTTCTTAAATTGAATCATAATACATATACGAAATCGATAAATAATTAATTTTTGTATTTATATCACAGAAAAAAATGGTTCTCATATCAAGTCAATATTTCTGTATAATTAAAAAAATTAAGTTAAAAAAATTTTTAAAAATATAACATGTATATTTAGAAATTAATTATGCTTTACACATTAAAGCAATTATGCTTACACATACTATATACATGATTAGAAGATATTAAAAGAAATTATAAAAGAAATTCCTTATTAAAGAACTTATTCGCTTCAATTCAAAATTACAGGAGAACCCAGTTCTCATAGTACCCATTTGTGTGCTATAGTGTACAACTCAAGATTATTATATTGTAAAATTTTCAAAGCAATATCTTCATATAAGGAATTGAGTTCTTGAGAGAAGTTAATTAATAAGCAATCAGTTTCTTGTAATCTAAAAATATTAGTTATAATTAGTAAGTATTGATTAAATGATAATTAATAAAATTCTCTGAGTCCGAATATTCAATAAATATATTCTTATATTTAGATATAAGTGATATTTTATATTTATATTTGATCTTTTATATTATATTTAATATTTTCTATTATAAATTGAAGAGTAGTAAATTTTCTTTTTACAGTAATAAAAGCAAGGTTATCATTTTCTTAATTTATGAAACCAATATCTCAATGTAAGAAATTAAAATCCTTAAAGTAGTTATTTATCCAATTAATCGTTGAACTAAAAAAAATACTAGATAAGTATTAGTAAATATTGATTAAAATGTAGTCAATAAATTTTTGTGACTCTATATTAATTGAATATTTTTTAGATTGTGAAATAAGTTGCTTCAAATAAGAAAACCAGCATTTAAAAAGTTCCTTCATCAAGAACTTGTTCACTTGAATTCAAATGACGTAAGATTAATATTTTACTATACGAGCTAAAGATAGGAAATTTATTTTTTAGGGTGATATATAATCTCTAGATTTATGAAAATAATTTTTTGCGTGAAATTCGGCAATAAGAAAAAATAGGAGGTAATCTAGGTAAGTAATTTCTTACTTTTTAGCTAATTTCGAGAAATCCATAACTCAGTCGGTTTAGTTGAACGGATTTTGTAAAATATCTAGCTTATGTGGGGTACCCACATGCCAAGTCTGCCAACAGAAGGCAGCTTGGCACCTTAGTTAACTCGTGAGCGACCACACAGGCCTCCGGTTAATATATAAGCCCTTGACCCGGTCCATATGACCGTGTCTAAGGCAGGGGTTATCGACAATGCCTTACTGATGAGTCCAGACGGTAACCCCGGGACGAAACGCACCATGAGCCATTGCTCTAAATATACGTGTGTACATACGGGAATGTAGAATCCCCTGTGATACACCCTATAGTGGTGACCCTGACGTGATCTAAACACGCAACCTTCTGATGGAGTCACGTACCCCCTACCCTCGCCTCATTTGAGGGGGAGTGACGTGGGGTACCCACATGCCAAGTCTGTCAACAGAGGACAGCTTGGCACCTTAGTTAACCCGTAAGCGACCACACAGACCTCCGGTGAATATATAAGCCCTTGACCCGGTCCATATACCGCGTCTGAGGCAGGGGTTATCGACAATGCCTTACTGATGAGTCCATTCGGTAACCCCGGGGCGAAACGCACCACGAGCCATTGCTCTAAATATAGGTGTGTACATACGGGAATGTAGCATCCCCTGTGATACACCCTATAATATCGTCCAATAATTGCGCGGTATATATTCGAAAAAAGACGATCGCATAATCATTATAATTAAAAGTGTACTATTTGCTTAAAAAGTTTTACTTAAATATTAGCTTCCATATCAATAAAAATTATGTAAGGTAAGTTTCTTTTTATATAGTGAATCAATGACAAAGTTTTTGTATATCTTATTTATAATAATGGACTCTTTACATATTTATTCAATAAATTTTTTTTTCAATATTATATTATTAGTTTTTAAATATGAAGCCTAGAAGTGAAAAAAGTAAAATGATTTATTTTGTTATATTTTATCCATATTTGAATTTCAATCTTTATTTCCTTTCCAATTGAATTTATTGTTATTGAATATGCTTTTTTTATTTATTAACGTTTGATGTAATATTGAAATATTTGTTAATTTTTTTTTTATATGAAATGCTTTTTTAAATATAAATAATATACAGTTTCTCTGTATAAATATTTATATCTATTTAACTTAATAATCAATATAATTAATATAACCACTTGATTAAGGTAATTCTTATATAGAAAAGGTAAATTCTTTGCATCCAATAATAAAAGCATTTAGTTACCTATCAGATACCATATGTATATAATGTTCAGTTACCTATAAGGTATCTTAGCTATATCTAGAATGCATATTTATGGCGACCATTAAGATATCTGTCGCACATCCATAAGTCTTCTTTTAAGACATCATTTAGGCAACGTACAGGCAAATTATATGTACCGAAGCGGAATCAATTAGTTATCTGTAAGATGCCATTTTTGCAACTTATTGATTAATCGTAAAGTAAACTTTCAGATGTCTATAAGAAGTCTTTACGATATACTTTAATGTACATTTAAGGTGGAAATAAGATGTCTGTCGTATACCGCTAAGGCGTCTTTTACGATATCGTTTAAGTGCCCTTTGACTGTTGGATGTTAACTATAGACTTACAATTATCTACGTGCTAAATGGGATGCGTGACTGTAACAAACTGTGGAGCTAATGTGAACGTACAATGTTCATCATTATGGTAACAATATAACCATGAATAGCATGCGTGCATATACTGTGATACATTTCTGTGCATTCACGTGTACATATATATATATAAATGTTATATTTTCATTTTTTTTTAATTATAAACATTCCATGAAATAAACAATTTGCTTTTATTAAAAACTGAATCTAAACATACATTAAATACACATTAAATACATAATTTAAACTTAATTTAAACATAGATTAGAAGACCTATAATAATTTTTATATTCAGAATAGCTTTTGAAACTTTTTGATCCTTCTGATAAATAGAATGAAGATTTATCATCACCTTCAGATACAACTCACTCCTATAAAAAATATATGTTCATTGTTTCGTATAAATTCATGTAGTAAAATTACATTTGTCAAATAATATATACCTCAGTAACTTCTGTAATATCATTTGTATATGTAGAACTTAAGTTTTGACCATTGTCATCATTCATCTGCATTGGTACAATCTCCACAAATTCCACTTTAATTCTAATATTTTTATTACTTTTTTCTTTAGCATTATGAATACCTCTTCTAGTATTTTATACTTTTAATCTATCTTCTTCCGATGCTTACTCAACATCATAATCCTCTTCACTCAATGTAAGTGCATCTTAATTATTTCGAGTTAAACAAACATAATAAAGTTACTTTTTACAAAATACTTTGTAAAATAGTTATTTAAAACTAATTTTGAACAGATTAATGAACCTCGCATGGAATTTAAATATATCTTACTTTTTCGTTGATTAATTTTTATTACCTTTTGACTAAATAAAAGTATTAAATTTGATATTAAACTGTAATATATTTTTTTTTTTTGTTATTTAACGTCGCTCTATTTATGCTTTGAAATACCGGTGCTAATCAGCGACGGAGGTCTACGATGTGTTTGTAAACAAAGCACATGTATATTATTACAGCGGTGCCTGTGTCAATCGGCCAAGACCGGGATTTGAACTCGGATCACCAAGTTATAAGTGCTTTGCTCTATCGATCGAGCCATCGTAGACCTCCTAAATTGTAATATTTGTTTGAAATAATAATAAAAGAATTGAATATAGAAATAGTAGCATAAAATAAATTCTTTTTAATTAATTGAGTTAATATATTTAAATATTATTTTTATCCAAGATATATTTTTCATAATTTTTATCAATATAAATAGATATATCTGTCATTGTATTAACATCATTAAACTTTAAATCTGTTATAGTTTTCCTTAATTTGATTTCAGCCATTTCACATTGATCTTTCAAGCAGAATAAGGAATCTACATGAAATATTCACTTTCTGCACATCATTTTTGGTAGTTCATCATCTTTTTGTACCTAAAGTAATCAAAACATTTTCAGCTTAATTTTCATATATATTAAAAGACATATAACTTGAACATTTTCAGTGAATCTGAGTAACATAAACAGAAAACTAATTTCTTTATCTTAAACTGTCGTTTAGTAAAGCACAATTTACTTTTATAAAATAAAAGAAAAACTTTTAAAATGATATAGTTTATAAATATATACGCAATAAAAATAAAATTACTAACATTGTAAAAAAGCTTTAACTGATAATAAATGTTATATAATTATGTATTAATTATATAGTTCCAATTGAAATTTATTTTGCACAAGAATCTAATAAATTGAAATAATCATTATAGTAATACAAATTTATTGACATATTTACAATAAATATAGAATAATAAAAGAATGTGAGACATATATCAATCATACTTTTAATTGTATTTCTAAAATATTCTTAAATATTTTAGGCAGCAAAACTGTTTTTAATTTCTAACTTCAATTCTGATCGTGTGGAATAGTTTTGCAGGTAAATTGTGCACATAATAATCTTCCGAGAAAATTCGGACTAATTTACCACAAGTAGCTAAACACGTTCTACAGATTTGTTGCAACATGATGCGGTTTTAGATAAATAGTATTTCAAAATATCATCTGAAATTAAAACATCAATAATAAAAACGATAAAAACTCTCCAGCTCCCTCGCATGTCTATACGCAGATGTACTCTGTACGACTGTATCAAATCAATATATAGACTATATATACCAGCATATTTACATGTCGTACAATAAACTGAAGCTACATTAACGGCATGCGTGCATTTTTGCGTGGTCCTGATCTGGGTATTTTCTGCACCTCCAATCACTCCATTCTAGCCACAGATTACCGTAACCAGAGATAATAAGGGAAGATCGCCGACGCTTATGGGCCAGACTGCAGTAAACATTTTCGACTGAACACGAGGGCCTCTGGCGGCCAAAGCGAGGTACTGGCCGTATCGTGCGATATTCCAGATGTTGTTTTTCGTGCTCGTGCGATGGTGCAATCGACGGAGGAGACAACTGTATTTGGCGCATGCAGAGGAAAAGCTTGTCGAGACAATAGGCTGACAACTGGGGTACAATAAAAGATGAGTAGCTTATACTGACCAAAAAGAAATGTTATTGCTACATGTATGAATATATATATATATATATATATATATATATATATATATATATATATATATAGTCACGCAGCTGCTAGCAAGCGGCTCGAAGTTTTGAAACCTAGGGCAACTTTAAGAAAAACTGGTAAACATCAAAGCTGAGAAAACCTCTTATAGCAAAGAGCTACCAAATTTTTCAATTAGTAGTATCTAATAACATAATTGAAGTTGCGCTACTCATTGCAAACAAGTCTAAATGAAAATGAGTCAATTTCATAAAAGTATATTTATTGCAATCCAACAAACGTTCATTCAAATTCTATTATTTGAAACAAAAACATAGAGCTTTAAAGAGGACGGATATTCTGCAATTTCGAAACAACCGTGTATTTGAAATGAATTGTTAGGTTTATTTGAAGAGCAAAAAATATTTATTACGTTACAAATATTTTTAAATGATTAAAATTTCTAATACACTATACTTGCCTTATTCTATACTTTTATATAAAATAAATTTACAATATGTGTAAGTAATTTTTAAAATTAAGATTTTTACTGCTGAAGAGTACATGTAACTGGCTTATTAACCTGTTAAACACTCTCTATTTATTAGGATTAAGTTCTAATAATAACCGTAATTAACATTCTGATCGGGATGCCTAAAGTTTGAACGGCAGACTGTGTGCGTTGAACATTCACTACCATTGCGTTTCGTACAATACAAATATATTACATATAATATATATATATATATATATATATATACATATATATTATAATGAGGCCGCAACCGAAATTCGACTCATTAGCTGCGGCGTGTGCGGCAAACGTAAACACTGCACGACCTCGACGCGGCGGCTGGCCGGCGGTGGAGAGCAGAGCGGGGAGAGGGGGGAGCGAACATTCGTCACGGAGAGGAGAATCGAATAATTTAGTCTCGTTTTGAATAGTACGAGTAGAGCCACGTGCGCCCGAGTCGGAAGAAAAAGAACAGCGAATAAAGCGGGGTTTTTGTGTACGCGTTTGAGACGTCCTATGAAAGGAAGTAAGACTTCGCGATAGGTTCCGCGCCGTGTGCAGCGGCGCGTCCCGAGCAAGCGAACGAGAAGAGTACGTGAGACCGAGGGGACCGTCCATGGGAGCCGACGGCTGTTGGCATCACCGGAACTGTGCACAAGGCCCTGCAACTCCCGCCGTCGCACAGCTCCTGCCGCGCTAGTGTTTGTGCCTGTTTCGTGCTTGCGCAGATGGTGTAGGCGGATCGCTGCCGTCTGGCGCCCGCGTGTGCTTGCGCGCGTCGCCCAGCGTCGACGCCAGTACTCCTGGGGGGTCGCCCCGTCGTGAGTACTCTCAGGTTAGTTTATGCGAGTGCGCCCTTGCGAGTTACTCTGCCAAGGGGCGGACGAGCGTGCGAGTGAGAGAGAGAGAGAGAGAGAGAGAGAGAGAGAGAGAGAGAGCGCGCGCACGCGTATTGCGGCCTGCGACACTTCGCGGCTTTTAATATTGTAAATCGGATTATCGCGCTGCAAATAAATCTTGTACTTGAAAAGCTTGTTCGCGTTGATTTCTGTTTTTCTTCCTCGCTGTCAGTCTCTAGCTTCCCTGGTCATTTCCCCTCATCGCACTGATATTGCGTGCATGATCCAACCGCCTCCGCGGGCACGGCGAAGACCTTCCGCCGTGCGAACTGAGCTTGCTGTGGACGCGGTGCTCGTGGCCAGAGCATCGCACACGAGACAAGTAAGTAGGCTCGTGCCTACGCGAGTCGATTTTTTTTGTTGTGACGGGCCGGCGCGTCGCGGCGCGCCGAGACTCTACCGCCGACGGGCGCTTATTCCCCGGACGGCGAGAAGAAGGAGCAAGGTGGGTTGTGCGCAGGCCGGACGGGAGCGGCCGCGCGTCGATGTTCGAACTGGAGTTCGTATAGTCGGATCAAGCCCGTTACAATATGTATATATATATGTATATATATATATATATATATATATTTTGTGAAAGTCTTTTATGGTACTTCCAAAAGGCAAGAATAGATATCTTACAGTTATATGTGCTAACTGGGATGATTCTAATTTGTTGAATGCGTGACTGGTATTTAGACATTAGAACCGCAACCAGAGATAATAAGGGGAGATCGCCGACGCTTATGGGCCAGACTGCAGTAAAAATTTTCGACTGAAAACGAGGATCTCTGGCGGCCAAAGCAAGGTACTGGCCGTTTTGTGCGATATTCCAAATGTTGTTTTTCGTGCTCGTGCGATGGTGCAATCGACGGAGGAGACAACTGTATTTGGCGCATGCAGAGGAAAAGCTTGTCGAGACAATAGGCTGACAACTGGGGTGCTATAAAAGATGAGTAGCTTATACTGATCAAAAAGAAATTTTATTGCTACATGTATAAATATATATATATATATATATATATATATATATATATATATATATATATATACAAAGGCAAAGTTCGTAGATATTCTCGGAGTAGTGAGAATAAATACGTTTATATATTTGTATATATAAACTTTGCGGACCTCAATGTCAAATGCATGCGCGGCGCGCACTTTCTAGTAATAAAAATCGGACGAGATGTGGCCATAGTAATGTAGCCTAGCCATAGCCTGCCGCGGTCAGCGCTGGCCGAAGTATCCTCTCTATTCCCGCACCGATTGTACTTTCCCGCCCCTCTGGAAAATTCGGAACGGAAATACCTTCCCCTTTTTCTTTGTATACGAAATGCGAAACCCGAGTAGCAACCTGATATACCAATATTCCAAGAGGCTTAAGCAACTGAAATACGTCTGAAATTTTGTTTTCGAATAGAAAGTAAAATTTCTCGAAGCAATCGACGTACAGAAATAATATTATTTCTGAATATGCATTTCAATTTTTCCAAACTGTTAATATAATGAAAATGTACAAATATTCGTATTAATAAGCACGGTTGATATTATTATTACTAACTTCGAAATTATACTTATTGTTGTGATTAATATTACTCTTATTTTTTAATATTGATAAATTATTCATATTGTTATTAGCACTATTATTATTATTGTTATTACAAGCACTAATATTGCTATTCTTACTAACATTACCGTTCTAATATATAATAATGCGATTATTAATATTGTTATTGTTATTATTATTCCAATTAATATCTGCGATATTATTATTAACATTAGAAGGATTACTAATTGTTACTACTACTTTAAACCATAATTATGTGGTGTTATACACTAATCATTATTATTAATTTCGCTATTATTATTATTATGATTATTATTATGTTTAATATTACTTTTCTAATTAGTTTACTCAATAATATTTCTGCGCTATTCGCTGATTGTTTGCTGTTACTATCATTCACATTATTATTACTATTTACTATTTTTACTATAATTATAAACGATGTTCATTACCATTAAAATTACTATTACGATAACTGTTTTTGTTAATGCAACGATTCAATTATTATTACTATTATCGTTATTAATTATTATTATTATTAAGTCATACTAATGTATCATTAACTATTGCTATTTTTACGACGAGTAGGATGTTTTATATTTAAACACAATGTATAATAAGCTAAAATTAACCTTATAATTGTGTTTAACATTAAATTACCATTAATAACATTATTAATTAACTAACTAATTGTTATTATTAATTAACTTACAGATTATTTTATATATATATATATATATATATATATATATATATAAGAATATGTTTTAAAGATAGCTTAGTTATACGCAGTTCTAAAATACAGAAATAATCATCATAATTGTAAGAGATGAACGGACGGCTTTCTCTATGTAGAAAAAACGTCCCTTTATCTCCCCCACCACGATGTAATTTCCTGCGGAGAAAATTTCGGCGGCGCAGGGCTCGGACTATAAATACGGGCCCTGAAAACTGCGGAAAGCAGATTGCCGGCCGCGTTTACTCTGTTCGGTTCTTACTTTGCTAACTCTTCGAAAATAAAAGTAAGTCGTCGAAATTTCATTTTTGCGTTATTTTTGTTTTCCTTTTTAACTCCGCGAAGCACGCGCTCGACTTTGGGTCGGGGGACGCTAGTTATTGCAGGCAAGGAAATTGCCGCTGGACTTTGCAGTCTCCGCTAAAGTTTAGCGCGGATAGCTAGCGAGGTGGATTGGAGGCCGAGGAAGCTCGCGCCCCTACTACCTCCTAGAGAATATTAGATCCGTCGCCGCTCTAATATTCAACCGATCGTGTTGGATCTGCCTCGAGCGTGGCCCTCACGAACGGCGAAATTACGCGAACGCGCCGCGACGATTAATCTCGCGATCCGTCTCGCGTATCCCTGGTTTCAGCGCTAAAGCGTGGTCAAAAACAAGGGGGCAACCAGCGGTAACTAGCGGCAGTAAATCGCCGTTAGGATTAACCGGGTGGCATCAACTTCGGTTGGACGTCACACTTGCATTAAGAATTTCAGTACTTCACTCAAGAAATTTAATTTCAAATGAAGAACTTGATTCTTATCTTTTAAACAATAATTACTTGAAATACGTTTTTATTTTCAAAAACATGAAAATTCAAGTATGTTAAATAGTTAAAAGTAGTGCATAGTTCCTTGATTCGAAGCATTATTCTTTTGACTTTAAAAATCAAAAGTTTAAACTAAGCGAATAATTTCTTAAATTCTTTTACAATTTATACGTTAATTTACTTTTATTACATTTATTTCAAAACTTCGACCTAACCGGGATTCTATCCACATTATTTTTCAGCTTCATATACCTAAGAAAAATACATTTAAGAAAATATTATCTGGATGTGGAAAATCACGTTTTAAAATGAAAACGTTATATAAATTGTTATAATATAAGTAAAAATTATATATAAATGCATATACTATTCATTGGAATCCATAAATTAATTTCATAATGTATAACTATAAGAGATCTAAAATTGATATATAAGATTTTTATAACTGTCCACAGCGTACTGCGATAGCGTAATTAATAAGATGTTATCTTACGAATCCAAAGGTCTGCGGATACAATCCCGGTTAGATCGAAGTTTTGAAATAATTGTAATAAAAGTAAATTAACGTATAAATTGCAAAAGAATTCAAGAAATTATTCGCTTAGTTTAAACTTTTGATTCAAGTCAAGAAAATAATGCTTTGAATCAAGAAACTATGCACTTCTTTCAAATTTTTAGCATACTTGAATTTTCATGTTCCTAAAAAATAAAAACGTATATCAAGTAATTATTGTTTTAAAGATAGGAATCGAATTCTTTATTTTAAATTCAATTTCTCGAGTGAAGTATTGAAATTCTTAATCCAAGTATATATTCACTTAATTTTGTCGGCTTGAATCAAATAACTAAATTTTTTCATTCAAAATCTTCAGTTATTGGTTCGAGCAAATAATTTCTTTAGATAAGAAAATATTTATTCAATTTCCAACTTCAGCTACCCATTTTCTAGAAAATCTTGACAAAAATCTAAGAGATATGTAATTAATCCAAGAATTGATTTTTCTGATATTAAATTTGAATCTATTGGTTTGAGGCTATATTTTCTCAAGATAAGAAAATATCCATTTAATTCCCAATATTTGTGTTCTGCTGTTGAGAAAAAATAAGCTTGATATTAGAAATGATTTTTTTCAATATATATATACAAGAAATATATTCAATTTTTGAAAAAATCATTTACTCCAAAGAATGAAATAGTTTTCTCAAAGACTGGATTAGATCTATTTGATATTCCTTGCCAGTTGAAAAATCTAATAAATATTTATTTAATTTTATTAAACGAAGCACAAAGATATAAATATTAAATGTAATAAATAAATAGTAAAAACTATAAAATATATATATGAATCAAAAAAATATTTTCCATTTTTGAAAAAATTATTTACATATACGATATAAATGATTTTTTGAATGATTTATTCCTTTAAATTTAATATTTAAATCTTTGTGCTTCGTTTAATAAAATCGAACATATGTTTATTAGTTTTCAACAACTCGTTGGATATAATCAAATAAATATATTTCACCTTTTAATAAAGCTATATAATTATTCATATTGAATAGCTTTCCCAAAAATTGAATATATTTGTTAAATTTGAGTATATATATAGTTTTTCAAATATTTATTTATTTAACTTCATTTTTTACGTATATGTAGTTCCATTTAGTAATATATATATATATATATATATATATATATATATATATATATATATATAGATATACGTATATATATATGTATATATGGATATGCGCGTAAGTATTTACACAAGTGGTCATTTCCTTGTAGTTTCTCGTGCCCGGGAATGTACGCGGATTTTGAGCGAGGAGGAGAGTAAAATAGAAATAGACAGAAAGAAAGAAGAAAAGGGGCGCGCATTTGGCAACGTCACGATTGCACTGTCTACAAATATATATATATATATATATATATATATATATATATATCTACGTATAAGATACGTACAAGAAGGAATAAGAATCTTCTAAAATCTTTCTATGCCTGGAAACTGGAGAAGTGTAGACAGCGTCGAGTGACGAACTGCGCACGCCTCCCCCGCAATAAAAACCAAATGCGGCCCAAACGAGGCTGCCTGGCTGCGGGCCCGCCGTAATGCGGCGCAGACCGAAGTGCTCTCTCTCTCTCTCCTCCCCTTCTCACCGATCGTACCTTCCCCCGCGGAAAACTCGGGACGAGTGGAAGGCGCGCTAATGCTATTTTTATGACCTCCCTCCCCCTTTTGTATACACTGACAAATTTCTAGACGAAAAATCACCGAAAATGACGCTGTGAAGAAAATTCAGAATTTTAAAAGGAATTAATATAAAGAAATATAATTTCTGTGCGGATATTTTCAAGAATGCTATATTCGAATGTTGAGATGTATTAATTATTTACTTTATGTTGCATATTATTATTATTATTATTATTATATTTTAATTACTATTATTGTTGTTATTATTACTATTATTAATATTAACAATGTAAAATTAATTGTCATTATGAATATTTACCTTATCTTACAAAGCATTATTATTATTATTGCTATTATTAATATTCTAAAGTTAATTATTATCATGTGCATTTAGCTTATTTTGCGATTCATTAGTATTATTATAGTTTTAATTATTATTATTGTTATTATTAATGTTATAAGATTAATTATTATTATGAATGTTTATTTTAGCTATTATTACATTAAATCACGATTATTATTTTAATCATTATTACTGTTATTATTAATTGTTATCATTTGTGTGTTTTTATTTTGTGTATTATTATTATTATCTTTATCATTTTTACTATCAAGATCAATATTACTAAGATCGTTATTATTATCGTTAATATTATTATTACAATTATTATTTTAATTATATTACTCTTTATATTTTGAGGTAAATTAGCCATATGAGTATATTATTGTATACTAGCGTTAGAATTAATTAAGTATTATTAATTAACTATATAATTATTATTATATTTAATATTTAGTATTAATTCACAACGACGCCTGGGTTTCTTTCTATATAGTTCGTACGAAAAATCTTTGTTCAGCGTATTTTCAAGCGAAAGAGAAAGCGATAATCATAATAGTATTTGTATGAAATGAAGGGAAATACAATATCTCTATAATAAAATACATCCCTACATCTCTCCCACCACCATGTATTTTCTCAGTGGAGAAAATTTCGGCGGCGTCGCGCCCCGACTATAAATGCGGGCCCGGTGGACTGCGAAAAGCAGACTGCCGGTCGCGTTTGCCTAGTGTAGAAACTATTTCTTGCATTGTCGTCGTTCTATCTAAATTATAAAATAAAAGTAAGGATTAGATATATATTTCGAGTATTTTTCGAGTTCTTTTTACCTTGTATTTCGTGATACGCGCGCTTGTTTTTAGGACTGGAGACACGAGTCTAGGAGACAGAAAGCTGTCGCTGGACCCGTAGACTCCGATAAAAATAAGCGCGACGACCCAAGGTATTAGCGGGAGGCCGAACACGTGCCGCTGCTACCCTTGGAGAATATTGGAGCCTTCGCCGCTCCGAGTCCGACACGCTGGGGTGAGAGCCGCCCGGAAGTGGCCTTAACCAGCGTCGAAACCACACTGCGTTGCGCCGCGCCCTCGCGAGAAAAGTATCCGCGATCTGACCCGCGTGTCCCCGGCTTCAACACGCGAAAACGTTGGTCGAAAAACCAAGGTGGCATTCGCCGGTAACTAACGGCATAAAATCGCCGTTAGGATTCACCGGGTGGCACCAACTTCGGTTGGACGTCACACATCTAATAAGGAATGTAAGTTTTTCTTTAAGAATTAGAACTTTTAAATTTATTTTAAAATATATTTACAATAAATTTCTTTAAAATAAATCATGACATACCCCCTTAATTTAAGTTAAATAGACCTTTTATTTTAAAACAATTGAATTGTACTTTTGTCGACTGCCCATACACAAAATAATAAATATTTTTTTATTGGTCTTACAGTCCAATCAATTCAATCTAAAAATAAAATAAAAATAAAAATAAAAATAAAAAATAAAAATAAAAATAAAAATAAAAATAAAAATAAAAATAAAAATAAAACTAAAAATAAAGAAAAAAAAAAATTAAAATAAAATTAAAATTAAAAATTAAATTAAAATTATAATGACAGTCAGACTGTCCTTGTTTACATTCACCCCCGTAGACTAATCTGAAAATAAAATATTAGCTGAAAAAATTCTTTATTAGTAAAGTGCAGTCTGACTGTCCCTAACACCCTTACCTAATTGACGACTTGTCCAACGTTTCGAGCTCGCTACGGCTCCTCATCAGGGACTAAACTAAACCTTACATTCTAATCTATATATACTTCATCCCCACCACCAAATTTAGTAAATTAAATCTAAATTGTAATATATTGAAATGTGAATACTTTCAAGGCTCTCCCGTTTATACTTATTATTAATACCATGTTCCAAAATATTCACATTCACAAAATCAAAAGAATATAAAAACTTTAAACAATGCTCTTTTAAACCGGAAGTAATATGTGAGCTACGTAAACTATATTTATGTTCATAAATTCTCTTTTTTAAATATCTACCTGTTTGTCCAATATAGTATTTATCACAATCCATGCAATTAATCTTGTAAACAATTCCTGATTTTAAGCATAAATCATCCCTATCTTTGCAATTATTAAACAAACTACTCAAATTATTGTTATTTTTAAAGAAAATTTGAATGTTATATTTCCGAAAATTTCTTTTTATTCTTTCAGACAATCCTCTAACATATGGCAGGACAATAATTTTGCCTCCGTTAAAATCAATTCCTGTACTATGTCTATTTTCGGTATTATAAATGTTAAACATCTCTCAGCACGAAGAGTTTTCTATTTAGTATAAAAAATTTCTATAAAATATTTTTCTACATTCAGAAACATATTAACAACGAAAACATTCTACACGGAATTAAAAATCAGATCATTGAAATAGTCAGTTATCTTCTTGTAATGAATGGAAACATAATAATGCATCTAACTATATTGTATCGTATTGCAGATTTTTTCATTGATTCAATAAATAATAATTTTTTTAAAAAGAAATTAACTATCCAAAAAAAAGTTTTAACTAAAGTAAAATAGTTACGCGAAGTTTATATTTCTTTCATATCATATCATATAATAACATATCATATCATATCATATCATACTTCATATAATATAATATAATATCAGGTGTGTGAATAAGTCTTTCCCGTTTTTTTTCAAATTATAAGCCTTTATTGTGAAAAAATGGTTACAAATGAATTATCGAAAGTATTGGCCATCGCTAGCTACAACTTTTTCCCATCTTTCTGGCAACATACGAATCCCGTTGCGAAAAAATTCGACCGGTTTGGCCTCTATCCAGTCATCCACCCATTTTTTGGCTTCCTCGTAGGAATGGAAGGCCATGCGTCATCGATCTGAAGAGATGGTAATCAGACGGAGCAACGTCTAGACTATACGGCGGGTGGGGTAGGACTTCCCATTTGAGCGTTTCTAAGTATGTTTTCACCGGCGGTGCAACATGTGGGCGAGCATTGTCATGTTGCAAAATAACTTTGTCGTGCCTGTCGGAGTATTGTGGCCGTTTTTCTCGCAGTGCGCGGCTCAAACGCATCAATTGTCGTCGATAGACCTCGCCTGTGATCCTTTCATTCGGTTTCAGAAGCTCATAGTAAACCACATCTAGCTGGTCCCACCATATACAGAGCATGAGCTTAGCGCCATGAATATTTGGCTTGGCCGTCGATGATGATGCATGGCCGGGTAGTCCCCATGATTTTCTTCGCTTCGGATTATCGTAACGTATCCACTTTTCATCGCCAGTCACGATACGATGCAGAAAACCCTTTCTTTTATGTCGCTGAAGCAGCTGTTCGCAAGTGAAAAAACGCCGTTCGACGTCTCTCAGCTTCAGTTCGTACGGCACCCAATTTCCTTGCTTTTGGATCATTCCCATGGCTTTCAAACGCTTGGAAATGGTTGTTCGGTCAACTCCCAATGCTTCAGCAAGTTCTTCTTGCGTTTGACAAGAATCTTCATCAAGCAAAGTCGCCAATTCTCGATCTTCAAAGATTTGCGGCCGCCCGGAACGCTCCTTGTCTTCCACGTCGAAATCACCGCTTTTGAAGCGTCGAAACCATCCGCGAACACTTGAATCATCGACACAACCTTCTCCATAAGCCTCCTGATGCAATCGATGCGTCTCGGCAGCAGATTTCTTCAAATTGAACCAATAAAGTGAAACTTCCCGCAAATGACGTCGACTCGGCTCAAATTTCGACATTTTCACGATATCAAAAATTTATGATGCGAAAAAATTTTAACTAATGTGTTAGTATGGAATTGTTGACATATGAATAAGCTTTGATTATGACATATGTAACCATTGAATACTCGCACAGTATTGGTGGCGCCATCTCTTACAAAAAACGGGAAAGACTTATTCACACTCCTAATATATTGGACAAACAGGTAGATATTTAAAAAAGAGAATTTATGAGTATAAATATAGTTTACGTAGTTCAAATATTAATTCCGGTTTATCCAGCATTGTTTAAAGTTTTTATATTCTTTTGATTTTGTGAATGTGGATATTTTGGAACATGGTATTAATAATAAGTATAAACCGGAGAGTCTTGAAAGTATTCACATTTCCAGGAATCGCAATAATGTGAATTTAATGTTCGAGTCTGGTAGAGTGGACAGTGTTTATCATTTCTTATTAAATTGATTGGTTTTGGACAATTTGTGTAGAGGGGGAATTTATATTTAATTTACTAAATTTGGTGGTGGGAATGGGTATATATAGATTAGAATATAAGGTTTAGTTTAGTCCCTGATGAGGAGCCGTAGCGAGCTCGAAACGTTGGACAAGTCGTCAATTAGGTAAGGGTGTTGGGGACAGTCAGACTGCACTTTACTAATAAAGAATTTTTTCAGCTAATATTTTATTTTCAGATTAGTCTACGGGAGTGAATGTAAACAAGGACAGTCTGACTGTCATTATAATTTTAATTTAATTTTTAATTTAATTTTTATTTTTAATTTTTATTTTTTATCTTGTTTTTATTATTTTTCATTTTTATTTCTTATTTTTTATTTTTATTTTTATTTTTATTTTATTTTTGATTGAATTGATTGGACTGTAAGACCAATAAAAGAATATTTATTAATTTGTTATCAAGTTTGAAACTCCAAATTTAAAAAAATACGTATATATATATATATATATATATATATATATATATATATATATATACCTATTTTCTTAAAAATTTGGCAGCGGGGTGTAACAAATGAGATTCACTGGTGTCGATGAAGAAATTCTTTAAGTGCGTATATATACCTCTTCGTAGCCTCGATCATCGCCACGCAGCGAATTTAAGAATTTTAAGAAAATACGTGTGTATATAAATACATACATACACTTATACACACAGACAAGAAAATCTATATGCACTTACGTCAAGAATTTCGACACCAGTTAATCCCCTTTATTGCATCTATTGTTTCGGTGTTCCCTCTACTGAACGCCGTCATTCCCTCGATCGCACCAGCTCGAAAACCAATATCTGGAATATCGCACGAACGGAGTACTGACGTTCACCGCCGTAGCGCTGAGTGTCAAAATTTTACTGCAATGCCTAACATGGGCATCGGTAATCTCACCTTATTATCTCTGCCGTAGCGCGTGAACCTCCACGGTTTGCTTGCATGCGCTGCTATCTGGGTGGTTGCGCATGTATGGGTTGGCTGGGTGGGAAGGTCCGAATAGAAAAATACGTGTGTAGGCAGTGGAAGCGGCGATGAGTCTTCTGGTTGGTCATGGGGGAAGGAGGCGGGCAAGCGTAATGTAGTAGCTAGTGCAGCTGCAGCAGGCTGCAGTGTTATAAAGGGGTGAGGAGGGATCATTCAGAAATGAAGTAGAGATGACTGGCAATACCAAGAAAATTCGATACGTGATATTTGGAAACAAAATTGAAATAAATGCACATATTCGATCGCTAGATTTGGTATATACTTGTATATATATATACGGAATCCAGCGCACAAATATGTGCATTTATTTTAGTTATTTTTTTTATTTTCGTTATTTTATATTATCGTATTTTATATATCGTTATTTCGCCTCTTCCTCTTCTTTTCGACGCGCACCATATTTGTACCTCGCGCATATTTGTACGTGCATATTTGTACCTCAAAATCCACCTGGTGCACGTCGTAAATAAGAGGAGGGGGCGGAGTGAGATAGGCGGAGAAGAACAATGCCAGCAAAAGGGAATTTGCTCTCCGGATTGGGGTCTTCATTTCCTTCCCCATACATATGCGTGTACATACATATATATATATATATAAATATATATATATATATATTTATTTATTTATTTATTGTGATAGCACGAGCCCGGTCCGAAATCCAATCCACTTGGGAGAGGGTTCGGACACACAACTGAATTTTCTCCCCCACCTTGCTTACCTGGATAGTCCGTCTCACTGGGGGGGATTCCACCAGCCTGAAAAGGGAATTCGGGAAAATAACGCAAGGCACTATGCGAATATAATCACTGAACTGAATTTATTCGGTTTAATATTTCTTCGTAGATCCAACACACAATATCACATGGCTACAATCCTCCGCTATTCCCAGTCCGTGTACCCGGCGCGTCCCGACCATGATCAGCGACCCGGCGCACTCGCTTGAGGGGAGGGTCAAGGGGATGGGAAGGAAAAGGGATCCGGATAATCGCGCACACATGCGGCAGGGCACCGAAGGAGTCGGCAGAACCCGTCGCCGCGCAGCGCACACTCCCTGCACCGACCATGTTGAAGGGCTAGAACTGGTGGTGGTCCCAGTGTGGAAGGGAGGCACAGGCTAGGTGCAGATCGGCATCCTCGTCCTCTCCTTCATATCTTTTCACTCCACTCCTATCCCTCTCTGTGCTTTCTTCGTTCTTTCTTACGAGTAGTTCTTTCTTATGCTTTCTATCTCTATCTCACTGCTCCTTGGCCCTCACTTTCACGTAGCTTCACCAGCTATTTTTCCCTCTAAATTTCGTTCTTTCTTTTCTCTATATTGTATCAAAAACAATTTTACATGTCTAAATTTATTTTAAAACATAATAAATTTCTTAATATTGATCCATTTGCTAATCACATGTTCTATTATAACTAATAACTAACTTAAACTAACAGATCCTAATTCAAGTCTTAAATTCATTTTATTTTCTCTTTTAAGTATTTTGTATGTTGAGCCACTATTAAAAATTTAAAGAACAGACATGATGCATTTTTCACTTGGTTTGTACAAATCAACATAACAATATTTTTTCATTAGCGATGCCATTTATGTTTAGCTCCACTGACCTAAAGGTAGTAATGGTGAGCATAATAATGTAAGAAAAAGTTTCCTTATTCAAAAAAATTTTTTTTTAAGCTGACCATACAATAGCAATAATTATAATCAACATGCGGTTAATTTCCATGAATATAAGAACAACATAAAAATTCTTTCTTGATTTGATCAGCCTTTGCAGGGACAGTGTGGCTATCATGAAATGATATACAAATTTGAATTCCAACTAAAAGTAAATATAAGGCAAGATCTGTAATTAATAAAGTTTTTTTTGTACCGCATTCTCCCCAGGTAACTTATATTTTTATATACTAGAATATTTTACCTACAACCTTACATACTACTATATACTTCTAATCTTACATATTAAAATTTTTTTTGTTTTGTTTTTTTTTTCCTTAAAACTTTTACATACAATATTTACATGAAATTTTAATAATAACTTTCACGACTTATGCTAACTAACAACTTTATGATATTATTTAGATATAACGACATATACAACCATCTTGTTTCTGCATCATCTTCGTTGATCACTAAACTGAAGAACTGGCTGATATTTATATTGGCCTTCTACGAGGTCTCATAATTTAATATCTTTAGCGCTTTCAGCTTTACCGGATCAATATTGTTGTTGTTAATGAAATTGGTTTCACTTCTTCCTTAACGATATGTCCTCAATCTCTGTTATTTTTAGCATTTTTACTGTCACGTTTCTAGATTTTTTTCTTTCCTGAACTATTATTTCCTTTCAGCTTTAGTTTACGATTTCTACCATCTCTACAGTACCTTTAATATTATATAAATGTTTCACCAATTTCTTTACCTGGTATTTTTAGCATTATTATTTCTTTTTTTTTGATATTTCTATTGTTTTATTCTTTCTGTTCATAAAATATTTTCAAGTATTCCCAGTTGTATATTTCAGATTTATTTATTTTGATCTGTTTTCAAACTTATTTATAGTTGTTTTTTCCAGGATCCTTATTTGTGTCAGCAGTATTTTTATTATTTGTTGATACTGTTTTAGATTGATTAATTTCACTTCTTCTATTTTTGCAATTCTTCACAGTTGATTCACTAGATGTGATGTTTGCATTTGTAATAATTCACTATCACTTATTATAATTGCTTTAGATTCACTGTTTATTTTCTACTATTATTACATTATTTATGATGATTCTTTTTTTTCAGATTCTCTAACTTCATTATTAGTATTATTAGTTTATTTGTACTTTTTTAGATTCATTAAATTTCCGATTATTATACCCGCACTCTTACTCACCGTTGCTTTTATTTATCTTTTTTTTTCTGTCTTAATTTTGCAAATTTCACTATTATTGTTTGGGTTATCTATTTAATTTCTGGCTTTATCCACTGTGCGTAGTTTTTTTCTCTTGTTCATTGTTCGCTTTATCTTATTATTCACTGTGCCTTATTATTCATTTTATCTTTACTTCTCTTTGTCTTTCTTATTTATTATTATTTGTTTTCTTACGTGAGTGCATCTCGGTACTCAATCCATGCGGTGGCATTGGTTAGGACATAACCTCGGCGTCCCTCAGCAGACGACTGTGCGTGGCTCGTAGAGCGGGGAGGAAGGGGACGGGAGACGGTGTTGATCACAAGGCGTGACAGCACGCGCAAGCGCCTTGAGGTTTTCCTCGTCGCGGGATGGCGCGCGCGTCGTCTTCTCTCTCTCTCTCTCTCTCTGGACAAGTCGGCGCGGGCGCCTTGTAACACTCGTCACAATATATATATATATATATATATATATATATATATATATATATATATATATATCTAAAATTATTTTCTAAAAAGTATGTGAAATAAGGCAAGTGTGGTGTATTGGACATAATAGATTACATCAACTAGAAGATAGTGAAATACAACAATTAAAATAATAATGAAAAGTTATCTACTGACAATAAATTATTTTAGAAAAAACAATGTATCAAAATATATGTTAAAAATTGAGATATATTTAAAAATATTGATGACATGTGCGCGCGCACGCGGGTGTGTGTGTTTGTGTGTGTGTCATTAAGATTTCTATGTAGAAATATATATATATATATATATATATGCTTTTATCCTGTGTATAAATTTCTATTATAAACTCGGCTATGATAAATGATTTAAACAATATTTGTTCGATTTAAATAAATGTACTTGTATGAAATTGATTTTTTGAATTTATACAATTTTTTTGTGTAGTAGTTAGCCCTAAAGAGGGCGCACGTTCACAGCGTTAGAAAAATTGTCGAGTCTTTCGTATATGGAGAGTGGAGAAAAGGAGTGGATACTCCACTAGCTTTACATGTGAAAAGCTTATTAAAAATTGGCCAGAGATGGTAGTTCAGATGTGTCTTGGAAATCCCTCGATGGTTCTTCGTGCAACAGAGAGAGAGAAAGCAAAAGCAAGTAAGAGAAAAAAGAAGTAGAAGTAGGGGTGCAGAGATTAACTTTACCCTCGTTCCATGCTCTCTGCATACCCCCTCTCTGTTTTCTTCAAATACATGCATTTGAACGAGCAACCTCAATGTGTGTGTGTGTGTGTGTGTGTGTGTGTGTGTGTGTGCGTGTGTGTGTGTGTGTTTTTTTTTTATTAGGTGTAGGTAGAGCAAGCTCTGCACTAGTGGCCTCTCGAAACCAGCATCCCGCCGGAACTATCCGGGAATATTACTTCGGCGGGGCTGTTAGTTAGCCTATACGACTCCTCTTCTTATGACACTATCCTACGTACCCCATCCACACAGGTGATCAGGGGTTCGGTGTTCGTCCTCTGTATCTTAAAATAGGATCAGTTGGCCTGGTTCATCCTGGGCCATTCGCCTAGTTCTATCGGCATATCTAAGTTTGGTCATCACCTCTTTTACGAAACTGGCTACTGCCTTCCAGTTTTCAGAAGATTCCAGCATGATTGATAGGATGCTCTCTGGTCTTATTGGCTTATTGATGATGTTCATCAAGTGCTCACGTTGTGTTCTAAAACGAGGGCAGCTCACTAATATATGCTCGGCATCCTCGACGAAAGTCGGACAGATGGGGCAGAGATCATTATTATCCAGGTGAAAGCGGTGGAAATAGGACCTAAAACAACCATGTCCAGTCAACAACTGAGTTAGGTGGAAATCTAATTCCCCGTGTTTCCTGTTGATCCATCTGCGTATGTCTGGAAGGATACGATAAGTCCATCGGCCTTTGCTAGAATCGGTCCATCGTTTTTGCCATATTTCTATAGAACGATGACGTTCCACATTTTTAGCACCTTGTAGAGAATCCACTGCGGCCTTACATATGTTATGCAGCCTAGCCAGTTCATCTGCAGCTAAATCAAAAGGAAGAATTCCGGCAAGTACCTCAGCTGCGTCGGTGGATACCGTCCTGTAACCACTAATAATACGTATACAGGAGCGACGACGGGTCGCAATGGCCAAATCACAATACGATTTAATTCCGCATGCATGATGCCAGATTGGTGCTGCATACATGCTGACAGATTTAACAACATAAGCTAATAGTTTCCTCTGGGGTGGACGCGGGCCACCAATGTTAGGCATGAGCCGACACAAGGCAGCTGAAACTCGTTGCGCTTTTTCGCCAGATATCTTTAGATGTTCTTTGAAATTTAACCTGGCATCAAGCTGGACACCCAAGTATCGTAAAGATGGCGCAGAACTAATGCGGCAGCTACCAACTTTAAGAGTAATACTATCTACCTTCTTACGACTGCTGACAAGAACTACTTCTGTCTTGTGCTCCGCTAATTATAGACCAGCCGTCTTAATCCATCTACTGATGTTGCTGATTGCCTCATTGGCATTTTCAGTAAGTTCATCAAGGGTCTTAGCCGTCACTACTAGAGCGATATCGTCGGCGTACCCTACTGTTATTGAATCAGGCGGTTGTGGAATCCTCAACACGCCATCATACATAATATTCCACAATATAGGTACCATAACTGAGCCCTGGGGGACTCCCGCAGTAACCTTATGCGATACAGTGCCTTCATCCGTTCGGTATAATATTATCCTATTCTCAAAGTAGCTGGCCACGACATTCTGTAAATAACCAGGTACTCCGAACTCTTTAAGAGAACTCATAATAGAAGACCAGCGCGCTGAATTAAAGGCATTCTTGACATCTAGAGCGACAATGGCACAATACTGTTTAGTGCCACCTTTCCATCTCTTACCACTGATTGCATTTCTTGCGGTACACACTACCAGTTTAATGGCATCGACTGTTGATTTTGATTTCCGAAATCCAAATTGGCGTGAGGATAAGCCGTGCAATCCTTCAGTGAATGCTTCCAGTCAGCTACATATTATTTTTTCAAATATTTTACCTATCGTGTCGAGCATACACAATGGCCTGTATGATGAAGGATCATGAAGTGGCTTATTGCCCTTAGGTAACAGGACTAACCTTTGAGTTTTCCAGCAATCAGGAAAAATACCCTCAAGAAGACAAGCATTATATACTTTTAGAAATATAGCTGGATTCTTCTGTATCGCCAACTTAACTACCGCATTAGGGATACCATCAGGGCCAGGGGCAGCGTTGTCTCTAGTCTTAGCGTAAGCATTATGTAGCTCCGTTTCTGTTATAGGAGGTATATCGTCCGAGTGTTGCGTGCGCAGTACAGTCCCATGGATGTCATTGGGAAAGAGAGCGGAAACAATCTTATCAATCAATACCGTGCTAGTGGGTTGTATTGGTGCCCTACTCAATCGTGCCATGACTGTTTTGTATGGTCGTCCCCATAAGTCATTGTTGGCCTCTGCACACAGTTCAAGCCAGCATCGACGCTTGCTTGCCTTAATGGCCTTGACAAGCGCTCTCTGTGCTTCTTTAAATAAACTATTAAACGTATCACGATGGGTGCGGGCTCTTTGGGCAAGTCTACGTGTGCGATGATATTGTTTGCGTAATTCTGCAATTTCATTTGTCCACCAGTAGACAGATTGACGATGTTTAAATCCGCTCTTAGTCCTAGTCATTGATGCATCACATGCTTCAGAGAAATGCTTCATGAGTGCATTTGCCAGATGGCCTGGTGCACCATATTCTAAACGCTCTTCTGATATTATAGTGGCGAACAATTCACTGTCTAGCGATCTGATGTTCCATTTCCGTGTGGTCATCCACTCACTGCACTTGTTCTTTACTTTCTTCTCTGCAATCTCATACAAGATCGCCCTGTGATCACTGTGGGTGTAAAGGTCGCTTACTCTCCAATTAAGGATCCGCTGAATCAAGTCATCACTGGTGAATGTTACATCAATGACTGATTGTTTATCACCTCTAATGAAAGTGGATTCAGATCCCTTATTAACCACGTGGAGTTGAAGAGAATTCAGGCCATCAAGCAGCATACTACCTCTGTTATTTGTTGAAGCGCTTCCCCAGGCTGTGGACCACGCGTTAAAATCGCCACCGATTAATAATGGTTTCTTGTCCATGGCTTCATCAATTAATTTAGCTACAAGGATTTCAAACTGCTTGTCCGTCAAGCTTGGAGGAGCATATACACTAAAGACGCATATTTCTTGTATTTTAGCCCAGGATATCAATTCGTTCCGATGACTCGACTGCTTTAGTACCTGCCTATTTTGACCCATCCAGAGGGCAGCTCTATTGCTTGTGTCACTTATTCAGCGCTGTGGTCTGACCCTGTCACAATATGGTTCGGAGATTATAGCAATGTCTATTCTTAGCTCCTTTATTGTCTGTTTCAGCAGGTCATGAGCTGCTACGCAATGGTTGGTATTCAGTTGGAGTATTCTCATGTTTTATGTCTGTTTAAAAACTTCACGGTAATCGGGCACTTATAACTGTATGCTGGATGGTTAATCTCCTTTTTTCCTTCACATTTACAGAGTAAACAACAGGGCCCGTTTAAACACAGCTTGGATAGATGATCTTTTCCACCGCAGTGCCTGCAAAGTTTAGTTCTGTCAGGGCCCGAGCACACGGACGCTAAATGGCCAATCTGCCAACACCTGAAGCAGCGCTTTATTTCTGCTTTTTTTCGAACTCTGCAGCTGACCCATCCGATTCGAACATGCCCTGCACGTAGTAGCTCAGCTGCGTGGCTATATGGTACAGACACCACCGCCGTCTGAGTACCCCCATAAGCTTGCCGCAAGGAACGAGCAATTAGTAGGTTAGTCTCATTTAGCTCGAGGTGTGTTCTCAGAGCCTCTAATACTTCATCCTTTGAAGTGACCTCATCTATATCTTTAATCTCCAATGTAATGAGATTAGTCAGGACCGAAGTGGATGCGCTATGGCCAACCTTAGATTCAACAATGCGTGCCAACTCATGTGCATCTTTGGCTGTCCGTTCCAACTGAAGTACAAGGGCACCGCTTGCATTTCTGCGTATCCTGTTAACCTCATTCTTGACATGAGATAACTCCGGGTCATTCTTTATTTGACGCAGTACCTCCGCGTATGTAACTCCTTCATTGGCCTTAATCAAAATAGAGTTAGGCCTATTTCGTCCATTAAGCCTGCGTGTACTAGATAATTCTTTATCTTTGCCTTTGAGCTTCTTACGCTTGATGGTCTGCCATTGATTTTCTTTGGCTTCAGACTTGCCTGTAGGTACTCCGACCGACTCGAGTGGTCTCCTTAAGCCCAATGATGGTTTTTTCGTCCTTTTACCACCTATGGTTTTTGGAGTGGAAACCATCGCTTCTGCTGCGCTTCGTTTGGTGTCAGAGCGTAGACTCGGCGTAGTCTGAGTCACCACTTCATGTGTAACAGGACGTTGATACTGTAATAGATCATCCTCTGTTATACTGATGCATTTATATGAGGCATTAATGGAACGAGCAAGATCCTTAATGGTCTTGTGCACGTTATGCCTATCTTTGACAAAGTTCAACAATTGGCTGATCTTGTCACCAAGTCGCTCCAGGTGATTGTTTCTGCGCGTGATGGAGATTTCTCGATCCGTCGTTTCTTGATCCATCATGACATCTCCTTTAGTACCCAGTGTACTATTTATTGATTTGCTCTCCCCAGAATCCGAGGGGCTACCACCGACCATAGAGGCTTGCACTCTATCGGAACCGGTGAGGAGATTGACCGGTCTTGCCGGAGTTACTCCCTGGGGTATATCCTTGTTTATACCAAACATTAGTCATAATTGGCCTTAAGTTCGGGAGGCTCTCCCTATTAGCTTTTTCTGTCCGCCCTGAGTATTTTATTTCCTCAGTGCCCTCTACAAATTGTAGCGAGCCATCCTCTATCCGCAACCTGGGGAGGCGACAGATGGGAGAAAGCAAGAAAACTCCACACTGGTGTGTGTGTGTGTGTGTGTCATTAAAATTTCTATGTAGAAATATATGTACATATATATATATATATATATATATATATGTACATATATATATATATATATATATGTACATATATATATATATATATATATATGCTTTCATCCTGTGTATAAATTTCTAGTATAAACTCGGCTATGATAAATGATATCATTAATTTATGAAGCTGCATTTCCGATAAGCCTATTTATTTCTTATGTTTTTTTTTATATGTTTGGGTAAACAATACATGATGTTTTTTATAGAAATGCATATAAAATGCACTTAGCCATTTGTTTGAAAGATCCACTGTTTGAAGACGCTATTGTGTTGTACAATTTATATTTTGTTATTTTTTTTCGAATGATTTTAGAAAAATATTTTGTATCAATATTATTCTGGTATATGAAAATTTTTTTGTTTTACTATGCAAAAATTTACAATATAATTACATATATTATAATCTTTCAATTTTTATCTTAATATACAACTATATTTAGAAAAATATTTTATATAATGTTTTTAAAAAACAATGTAAGATCTATAAGTTCCCAATTTCTTAATATGCTAAGAATATTTATTATTATGTTTCCATTGATCACAATCACTAGGATATCTGACTGTATCAGTAAACTTATGTTTAATTTTTATAGAATATTTTTTGTGCTAATATATTTGGAACTTTCGGAATGTATTTTATATAAGATTTTTATAACGTACATGAGAAGATGTATTTAAAATTCTTACTATACTAATTACATATGATTTTGTAATTGATTTGGCAACAATAATTCTTAAATAAATTAAATTGTTATTCATATCTAAATATATTTATCTACTGACAATAAATTATTTTATAAAAAACCATATATAGAAATATATGTTAAAAATTAAGATATATTTAGAAATATTGAAGATATATATACTGAAAGAAATAATTTCTTGATTCAAGTAAATCGATGTACTATTTACTGAGTTACTTGATCCAAAGTAATTAAATATTAAAATAAAAAAAATATTTCTTGTTTTAAGAAAATCTTTGTTTCATCTGAGAAATTTGAGTTACTTAAATGGAATTTTACTAAATTTCAGTAAATATTAACCCATTAACATCCAAAACAGAGAAATCGTAACTTTGTTTTCAACCGTAAATCTATCACATATTCCACAGATATATTCAAAGCAAACATACTTTTTCTTAAGTATTTTTTTCTCTACTTTCCATTTCTGGTATCCGAATTGCGAAGTTTTCACTCAAAAATCAAATATGGCAACGTTTACAAAAAAAATTTTTTTAATCCATTTTCTTGTTGTGTTATCGTTGAGGACGGAACTTTATTTTTCAACTATGAGTGCATAAATGAGTTGTACTTTAAATTCAGTTTGGTCCCAAATCCAGAAATTTAATATGGCGGCTAGAAAATGGTGCCTGAAGCGCAAAATTTCGCCCAAACTTTCAAGAAATTTTTTTCTTGAATATAATGTAATCGACGAAAAAATCAATCCGATAAAAAGTGCTTAAAATCAATCAAAGAATATGTCTCAATTTTTTCACTGAGTTTTGAGTAACTTTTTTATTTTTGCCAATTGTCAATTTATGACAAATTGGAAAAATTCATCGAATCGAATTCTAAATTTTTCTTATATAACGCTTTGTTTTTGAGTAAAAAATCAAAAACCTTAAGTTACATAACTCAAATTTTTTAAGGTTTTTGACTTTTACTTAAAAACAAAGCGTTATATAAGAAAAAGTTAGAGAATAAAAAGTGCTTAGAATTGACCAAGAATTATATGTAAATTTTTTGACACGATTCGATGAATTTTTCCAATTTGTCATAAATTGACAATTGGCAAAAATACAAAAGTTGCTCAAAACTCAGTGAAAAATTTAAACATATTCTTTGATTGATTCTAAGCACTTTTTATCTGATTTATTTTTTCGTCGATTGCATTATATTCAAGAAAAAAATTCGTGAAAGTTTGGGCAAAATTTTGCGCTTCAGGCGCCCTTTTCTAGCCGCCATATTGAATTTCTGGATTCGCGGATCTTGGGCCGGAGGGCGACGGTAAGCGCAAATAGCCGAGGGAGTCAAGCAGAACAAGAAGGCACTCCGCGAGGCGAGATCACCGGCACTAGGAAATGGATTTCTATCTGTCTTATCGCGTCTCTGAAAAATCAACTCTCTCGCACGCAACAAAGCAGCGCTCCCTCTCTGTCCCCACTCCTCGTTCTCTCGCTCTCTCTCTGACTTACCTATCTGCCGGTGTGTTAGTATGTCGGCCTGTAATAACTATATATTAGTATCTACATATAGACAAGAGAAAAGTATATACATATGTACAAGAGCTACGACGGGAGAGAGGGGCGTGGGAATGCAAGCGTACGCGGCGCTTGCGTTGCCTGTCACAATATATATATATATATATATATATATATATATATATATAACCGTTGACAAAACATGCCACCACTACACTCTTCAAACCAAACACAGTCTCAACAGTGGATTGGACTAGGGGAACCAACTTCAAAGAAGGCAAAAATAATTTTTTCGGTGAACAAGGTTATGGTTACTGTTTTTTGGGATGCAAGAGGTATCATATACATTGATTACCTTGAAAAGGGTAAAACTATCACTGGTCAATACTACGCAGACATATTGCGATGTTTGAGACACGATGTGAAAATTAAACAACCTCATCTGGCGAAGAAAAAAATCTTGTTTCATCACGATATCGTTGCGATGGCTAAAATCACCGATCTGAAATTTGAATTGATGCCGCACCCTCCCTATTCTTCAGATCTAGCCCCGAGTGACTATTATCTGTTTCCTAACCTCAAAAAACGACTTGGCGGTAAGAGATTTGCGGACAATGAAGAAGTAATCGAAGCTGTAAATGGGTATTTTGAGAAGCTTGACGAATCAGTATATAGAGATGGCATTACTAGACTAGAACACCGCTATAAGAAATGTATCAGTCTTGGAGGAGATTATTTTGAGAAATAAAAAAAAATTCTTAAAAAAGTTGTTTTTCTTGGTCAGGCCGGAAACTTATCAATCCACCCTCGTATATGCTTTAATCATGTGTATAAATTGCTATTATATTTATTCCTGTCGACAAGGCTTTGAAAACATAATTTTGTTATTAATATGGGAGTATTGCCATTCCTTCGGTTCATGCAAGAAATTATGTGACACTGGCTGAATTATCGTGCTGAATTATTGAATACAGTCGTCGCGCTATATTTTCAGATACAAGTTCTTGTAAAATATTTTTATGAACTCTTAAACTTTTAAGTATTGAAATTCTATCCCGCTTGTGCTCAAGACCACATTATACTTACTGTTTTCGGGAGAATTTTAAATATTCTTTCGTAATTTGTACAGACAGTTTAAATGTCTATATATATCTTTTAGATAAAAAAGTAAAAAGTATAAATATTTTTTAAAACATTAAAAAACTTGTTTTTGCCACCTTTTACTGAGACCGCATAGAGAAGAATTAATAGTTTGCAGAACAAGATACTCAAAAATTCAATGAATTTTATCTCTATAATTTGATTTTATAATGATATTATTGAAAAGAACCCCCTTTCTTGATTTTTTCTATTTATGAATATTACACTAGTCGCTTTTCACATGCATTTTTAAATAAAAGTTTACCGAAAATTTTTTCAATTTTCATTGTATTATTTTTATAAATTGTGTAATTATTATTTTAATAAATTTTAAATCGATGAAGAGTTTTTAAATTTTTAGGGATCCCTATATACGTTTTCTGTTCATAAATTGAGTACTACTCTAATAATTAATAATTTTTGCGTGAAGCAATAACAAAAAATATAAGATAATCTAGGTAAGTAATTTCTTACTTATAGCTAATTTCGAGAAATCAATAAAGCATTCGGTTTAGTTGAATGGATGTTGTAAAATATCTAGCTTATGTTGTTTTAATTCAAACGAATAAGTTCTTGATGAAGGAATTTTTTAGATTCTGGTTTTCCTATTTTAAGCAACTTATTTCGCAATCTAAGAAAATATTTGTTTTAATTTTAATTTAAGAAATAATTATTGATTCTGTACAAGACACATAAATATTTACTTAATATTAGCAAATATTATTTCAGTGATATTGAATAATACAAAAAATAATTATTTTTCAGCTTCATATACCTAAACAAGTTACATTTAAGAAAATATTATCTAGATGTGGGAAATCAGGTATTAAAACCAAAACGATATATAAATTGTTATAATGTAAGTATATATTATATATAAATGCATACACTATTAATCGGAATGCATAAATTATTTCCATAATGTATAACTATAAGAGATATAAAATTGATATATAAGATTTTTACAACTTTACACAGCGTACTAGCGTAATAAATAAGGCATTAGTTTGTGAATCCAACGTTCTGCGGATAGCATCCCGGTTAGGTCGAAGTTTTTTTAAGCGAAATAAATTAATTATGGGACTTTAATAGTATAATATAATATTAATATAAAATTAAAAGTGATGAAATCAATGTAATAAAAGTAAATTAACGTATAAATTGTAAAAGAATACAAGAAATTATTCGCTTAGTATAAACTTTTCATGTTTAAAGTCAAGAAAATAATGTTTTGAATCATAAAACTATGCACTACTTTTAAAATTTTAACATAATTGAATTTTCATGTTTCTAGAAAATAAAAACGTATTTCAAGTAAATATTGTTTTAAATTTCTTGTGTGAAGTTTTGAACTTCTTAATCCAAGTATATATTTACTTATTCTGTAGGCTTGAATAAATTAACTAAATTTTTTGATTCTTCAAAATCTTCAGTTATTGATTCAAGGATATATTTTTTTAACATAAGAAAATATTTATTTAATTTACAAGCTCAGCCAGTCATTTTTTAGCAAATCTCGACAAAAGTCTAGGGGATAATTAATTAATCGAAGAATTTATTTTCCTGATATTAAATTGGAATTTATTGGTTTAAGGATATATTTTCTCAAAATAAGAAAATATTCATTTAATTCCCAATATTTGTGTTCTGCTGTTTAGAAAATATAAGCTTTATTTTAGTAACTACTTACTTGGTTCAAGTTTATACGATTACTTGGTTAAAGAAAATATTTACTTTGTACAGAACAACCGCATCAATTTCTTGAAATAAGTAATATTTACTTCATATTAGAATTTTTTTAGTGTATAATTTTAATGAATTATTTCGAAAAAACTATTTCTTAAACTAAAAAAATTTTTATTTAATTAATTCGATAATGTTCTTTTGATAGGATCAGAAAAATAGATGATAACAGATTTGATCAATCTATAATTTAAGTATTTTTATCATTTGCAATTATAGCTATTAGATTTTCTGAATTCGATGTATTACTTTTTGTTTTAATATAATAACCTAATTCAAAATTTGGTTTTCTTAGATGAAGAACATATTTATTTATATATATATTGCGTAACTCTTAGTTATATATACTGCATCAAAAACAATGAAATAATAATTTCTAGAAAATATTAGTTTGATTCTGCAAAGCTTTTTTGAGAGAATCAAAAGCATTGTGTTCAGGTATATGATTACTAAATTTAAGAAACTCAGGTTTTCCATTTTAATTTTGATCAGCTTGTTTTAAAGAAACGTTTTCTAGCGAATGAAAATGCTTAGTTTCAAATTATGATGAGCTAAATTTAAGTAATTAGAACATTCTAATTAAATAAATATTTGCTTGACTGGATTTTCCGTTTTTAAGAAAATCTATTCTCTTGGTTTCAGAAAAACATGTTATAATTCTTAGAAATTTTTCCTAAATTTAAGTTAATATTTACTGAAATTTAGTAAAATTCCATTTAAGAGTGCTCCTCACGGCGTTCGCAGCGCTACGATGAACTACTAAAACGGAAACAAATTTACTTTTTCAGTTTTTGTCGTCATTTCGCATTATTTAGAGAGAAAAATCATTTTAAAAAATTCTTCAGATTATTCTACAAGTGGGAAAACAGAGATATGAATTAATCTATATTTCTAATTTAGAAAAAAACAGTTTAAAAAGTTTTGTCTTACGAATCGTCTGCTGCACGCAGTCTAGTGTGTTTCAGATCTTACAAAGAAAACATTTATTGTGAATTCTATGTACTTATTGAGCACCTAATTCGAGTTTTCCCACTTGTAGAATAAAATAATGAACTAAATAAAATTTGTTTTATCGCTCTACATGCCACATATTTTGAGAAAACAGAAAAAGTAAATTGCTTTCACAATGTAACCATAAATCCGATAAATAACTATATTTGTCGGTAAAACAGACAGAAATATAGTTGCTGCGTTTTGAAAGAGATGGAGCAGGAAACCACGCTCAATATCGTACGAATTCAATCAAGTAAAGGGGGCCTTGTGCTTTAAATGTTTACTATTATTTTAACTATTTTATGTATATACAGGATTAAAAACTATTATGAATAAATATATGTATGTATACTCATTTATTTTATATGTTTTAGTATAAGTTTTAGAAAAAAAGCTATATTATTCTACATTTTCAGACGATCGTATATGCATACTACATCTATTAGCGCTCGATGTTTTGGACGAAAGTGCGTTCGTTATCTTGGTTTCTTATTACAGGATCGAATTTCATTGCCTTGCCCTGTTGCGAGTAGTTGCCCGTAAAATGTAGCTGAAAGATCAAGCATACATTACCGGTACGGGCATACGGCATTTTCGTCATTTTTAATAAATTTTCTGATAATAAATATTAATGTTCACAGAGTAACTGTTTTAACTGATACATATTACTAATGCACACACACACATACGCGCGTGCATATTTTTTTTAATTGTCTTCTTCGAACGAATATCTATTTAGAATACATGATTTCAATAGAAATAACGATCAAATCTTCAGAATAAACCACTGCAGTATGAATTGTCAAAATTCATTCAACATATTGTATGCTTTCAAACTATCAAAATAAGTCCCTCCTGTAGCTATACTCAAATTCTGTGAGTTTTGAGTGGTGCACTTTTCTGTGGTGTGGTGTGCACTTTTCAGTTTTCTTTGGTGTACTTCTTTTCGATAATATTTTCCGTTGGTAGCCACTTTTATTCAAATTTTATCTAATATATAATTCATTTTGTTTTAAAAATTGTTCATTTATTAATTTATTTTATTGAAAAAATTTATCTAATGTCGTAATATACCTATAACATTATTTATACCTATACAATTATTTATTGAAATGAATGTAATTAAAAGTAGCTAGTGCTTTCTACTGTCTAATATATTATATTATATTACAATCTGAGCGAGGTTTCATTATTTAGTTTGAACTACCTTGTTGGAATAGTAAGAAATTTCTCTGATAAAGAATTTCATTACATACATGTAAATTTAGTTAGCCAATTTTTATATTAAAATGACTTCCAAAAACTTTTTAATAATAAATATATTTTGAATAAATCAATAAAGTATTTTAAGTAAAGCTAATTCCATGAAGAATAAACATAATATAATTTTATTACCCTTTATACTAATTATATAAGATAATTTAAAAAAATGATTGAACATTAGTCTTTTTAATAAATTCAACAAATTTATTAAATTAAATTTAAACCATAACGCTTTTAGCTATTTATCTAATGTTAAATATAAATTATTTCATAAAAATATAATTACTCCGTACATCAATTAAACATCTCCGAAACTTAAATATCGCTTAGAAATAATGATTACAAATATAAACGGAACAAATCTACTCATTATGATAATAATTATAATAATAATGAAAATAATAGAAGCAAAAAGACACACACACATACACACACACAGACTGCAATTAGGCGAGTTTCATGTGCCTTAGCATGGTAATAAGTTTAAATGCATCTTCTCACGAATTTTATAAAGATTTCATATAAATTCCTAATATATTAGCCCAAAAATATTCTATAGTTAAATTAAATATCAGTCCATTGATATAGTCAGATGTTCTACTAATTGTGACAAAGGGAAACATAATAATATATATTCATAGCATATTCAGAAATTTACAATTTATAAATCTTACATGTCTTTTCTACAAACTTACTATTTTACTGAATTTAGAATAATATTTTATATAAAAACAAAAAAACATACAAAAAATCTATATAATTATATTGTTAATCTTTTCATAGATCAAGCATAAATATTCATATACCACAATAATATTTACACAAAATATTGTTGTAAAATCTTCCAAAACAGAGTAGCACAAAATAAATTATACAACGCAATAACTTCTTAAAACAATGTATCATTGAAACGAATGGCTAAGTGCATTTTATGTGCATCCTTAGGAATAACAGCATAGTATACTTTACACGTAAAACTCTAAAAAATAATAATAAATATATATTTTTAATTGAAATATATCTTAATAAAGTAATGAGATCATTTATAAATAGCCGAATTTATTTCCACATCATTTTGTCCACGCGTGGGCTCATAAAAAGACATTTTTGACAGTATATGACTAAATCACTGGGAAGTAACTTATTGTCAAAGATATGTTAAAATGTGCATTTGAAATTAATTAAAACAATGTATATTGTAAATATGTGAAAAAAATAACTAGCTTATATAAGTATAACTAGCTTATGTAAGTTAAGGACTCTGTAACTACAAAATCAATCAATAAAATATTAATAAATTTGTAAAAAATATTGGATAATATACAGATAAGATAATGTTACTGAAAATATTGTAAAATCCATCGATTCTGTTATTCTTGAAATATAATAACAAAAATGCTAAAGAAATTGTAAAAAGCATGGTGTTTAGTACAATGCAATAATATTTATAATTAAAGTTATAGATCTCATTGACATAAATTTTTAATGTTCTATACATATTTGTTGAAAATCCAATATGAGCGTTCCGAGCTTGTAATAAAAAAGGTCGCAGTCGATCCGTGAAGAATAGGTATACGTCCATGCTGAGATGTTGCAGTGTAAATCGAGGTACAATCACTTTTTAAGTTTATATTTTGTAAAAAAAGCGACTTTTATCGGAAACACAAATACAATATTACAAATTTATTTTTCTGAGATAGACAAATTTTCTTTAAAATACTTTTAGCAAAGCTCAACATTGTTTCATATAGAAGATATTTGATATTATTAATTTCTTTAAAACGACTCTTTAATTTATAATACTTATATATTCATATTATGTTACAGTGCATTTGGCGTCGAAGCATTTATGCTTTGAAAATTACATAAGCTCGCATCGGACTCAAATAATAGATTTAAAACATTTTATAAAAAATTATTCGAATGAAAAATACATCTCCTGACCCGACAAGAATACACTACGCGACATATCCATGGTGTTACAATTTCCCGAATGCGTGCCCTTTATTAGCAGCCATAACAATGTAGCTGTTATTAACTTTGGTATCAAAATATTTTGATATGGTAGAACCCTTGTTAGAATTACGATGAATAAAAAATGGTTCAAACCGTAGAAAATAAGCAACTAAAATGGATAAAAATATAAACATTTTTTTTTCTAGGAAATGGTAAGAAAGTACGATTATTTTTCATTGTAAATATTAACCTAATGTCTAAAATATGGTTAGTAATTACATTTAGTAGCTGTACTTAAGAACCTTTTAATGGATTTTTATTGGAAGCTATTATATATATATATATATATATATATATATATATATATATAATAATAATAATGTAAATAATAATGTTAATGTAAATCAGTACTGTGGGGCCTTGAGTTCAGCTACCACACGCGTCCCCGGGGTTGCGGATAGGGGAACGACCACTCGCGGTCAGTCACGAAATAAGCACTTCTAAGAGTGACGAATAAGTGGCCGTGGACAAGAACTTCGAGCGAAAATAGTGGTATTCGCCCGTCTACTAACCCACTCTCCAGACAGAACAACGAGACGGACTTCCGACAGGTTCTTGAAGACGCTGTAGGAGAGACTGGACGCGTAAAAGATTTGACCTCCAGGGTGACACTGGAATTCCTAGACTTGGATTGTGTCACGACCAACGAGGACATCGCGAACGCGTTAAATCGGGAAACGGGACGGACTGCAGACCGTCGGCCCCATGTTTTCGACGTTAACAGTCGAGGATAGAGAATGGCGGTCTGCGATTTTGACGTAAAAGAGGCTACCGACCTCTTAAGGAAAGGGCGTATTAAAATCGGGTGGGTTGTATCAAGAATAAGGGCAAGGATACGCGTCTCGCGATGCTATAGATGCCTCGGGTTCGGTCATGTACGGAAAGACTGTAAAGGACTGGACAGACGAAGCTGCTGCTGGCGATGCGGCCTCGAGGGTCATTCCCACAAGGACTGCAAGAGTCGTGGGGAGTGTTTCCTGTGCACTGAGGATAATATCCGAGACAGGGGACACTTACCCGGCTCGTCCTCGTGTGCCGCGTTCAGGATAGCACTAACAGAACAGAAGACAAAGACAGTCACACAATGACGACGACGATACTCCAATGCAATATGAACGGGAGTAGCGTGGCAGACGCACTGCTCCCGCAGATTGCGGCGGAACTGAACATCGACGTGCTGATTATCAGTGAGCAATACAAAGACAGACGATTACCGACTTGGCTCACAAGCGGCTCGGGCAAGTCCGCAGTTTGGTTACGTGGAAAGGTTGCGTAGAATATCGTACGCAGCGGGACTGAGGAGGATTGTGTCTGGGTAACGGTCGCTGACATAACCTATGTCAGTGTTTACCTGAGCCCAAACAGCAGTGCCTCCGAGTACGCGGCTAAACTTGGAAAAATCGAGGACGCGTTGCGGGAAATCCCTGGTAACGTGATCGTGGCGGGCGACTTTAACGCGCGGGCGATCGAGTGGGGAATGCCCTTGACCAACAGACGGGGAAGACTGCTGCTGGAGATGGCCGCAAGGCTGGACCTGGCAGTAGTTAACGAAGGAACGATACCGACGTACAGACGACCAGGGTATGGTAACTCCATACCAGACGTGACTCTGACCTCGGACAGAATTCGAACCAGGATAAGGGCGTGGCGGGTGATCCAGGACTATACGGCCAGTGATCACCAGTACATTGCCTTCAAACTGACAGACGCGATGAGACAGACGAGGAGACGGGGCACAACATCTACGCGGTGGAACCCCAAACGCCTAGACATAGACGAACTCGAAAGGTATCTGCAAAATGCAGAACCTCCCTTACGAGAGGTGCCTCAAGAGTTGACGAACCGGGACAGGGTGGAGGCGTTAGCGGCGGCAACGACTGGCTTTCTCCAGCGCCTATGCGATTCCACCATGCCCAAGAAACGGAAAGTACTAAACAGACGACAAACATACTGGTGGACAGCCGAGATCGCGGATCTCAGAAGCAATTGTTTGAAGCTGAGACGGAAACGAGCCCGAAGTCGAGGCGTAGTGGGACTATACTCTACGGAGTATAGTCGCGCCAGACAGCGACTGAGATACGCGATCAATGACAGTAAGAAACGGTGTTGGACAAAACTAATTAACGAGGTAGACTCAGATCCCTGGGGCAACGGTTATAAAATTGTAACATGCGCCCTGGGAGGTCGGGGTCCGCCGGAACTACGAGACGCGAAAGTGATGGAGCGGATAGTTGAGAGACTTTTCCCAACCCATCCCAACAGAACGGACGCGACAAACGAAATGACAGATATAGAGATCCCTCTCTTCACGCAGGAAGAGCTCTGCAGAGCTTCGAATGCGTTGAAGCCTAACAAGGCCCCGGGTCCCGATTGCATACCTAGTGAGGTGTTACGGGTGGTCGCTTCGCGCCGCCCGGACATCCTTTTGGGTTTGTACAACGGGTGTCTGGTGGAGGGAGTTTTTAGCAGGCTCTGGATGGAGGCTCGATTGGTTCTCATCCGTAAGTCTAAGGGGAACCCCGATTTGCCTTCTTCATACAGGCCTCTCTGCCTACTAAATACGGCAGGGAAGCTGTTGGAGCTACTGCTGAGACCAAGACTGTCACAGGCAATTCAAAACGCCGGAGACCTATCCGAACAACAACACGGATTTAGAAAAGGACGGTCGACAATCGGAGCTATAGGTGACGTGACGAACATCTTTCACGCGGCGAACAGGGGCTGTCATGCAACCAGACCACTGGTTCTGTTGGTGACCCTGGACGTTCGTAACGCCTTTAACTCTGCAAAATGGACATCGATACTGGGGGCGTTGAAGTTGACTTTCAAGGTTGACTCCTACCTCCTTCGTATCATACGGGACTACTTACGAGACCGAGGACTGACGTATGATACTTTGGACGGAAAGAAATGGAAACGCGTGACAGCGGGGGTGGCGCAGGGTTCCATTTTAGGCCCCGACTTCTGGAACGTACAATACGACGGTTTGCTGAGACTAGACATGCCCTTCGACGCGCGTCTCATTGCCTATGCCGACGATGTGGCAGCCGTGATAGTCGCACGCGACTATCACTTGATTCAGTTAAAGCTGAATCAGGTCATGAGACGCGTGAACGAATGGATGACAGATCACGGACTGCAGCTCGCGCTGCAAAAGACTGAGTTGTTGCTGCTGACTCGCAGACGTATACAGACGGTGTTTCCGATGACGTTAGGGACGGAAAGACTGGAAACCAGGAGTGAAGTCAAGTAACTTGGCGTTACCTTGGATACGAAGCTGAGCTTCTGGCCCCACCTACGAAACGCGGTGACAAAGGCAGCAGAAAAGACCAAGGCTCTAAGTAGACTGATGGCCAATACCAACGGACCGAAACAGAACGTTCGGAGACTGCTGATGAGCGTTACCCACTCGATTTTGCTTTACGGGGCGGAGGTTTGGGCTGACGCGATGAATATCAGGAACCGCGCGAACGCCACGAAAAGCGTACAAAGGGTGGGCGCGTTAAGAATCGCGTGCGCGTATCGTACCGTGTCTGAGAGCACCGTTTTCGTGATTGCTGGGGTCATTCCCATCGATCTGCTCGCGGCCGAACGGAAGCGAATTTACGAGCGGAGCTCGAACGTTGGAAGGGAAGACGCTGTAACTGAAGAACGGACGAAGACCATCGAGACATGGCAGAGACGGTGGACGACGGACGAAAGAGGATGGTGGACGAAAAGACTAATACCCGAAATCGGTCCGTGGAAAGAGAGGAAATACGGAGAGGTGAACTTCTACCTTACCCAATTTCTGTCCGGACACGGATACTTCCGTAAGTACCTCTGCAAGATGAAGAGGGTCGCCTCTTCAGAATGCAAGTACTGCGGATGGGCTTGGGACGATGAGGAGCACACATTTTTTGTGTGCGAACATTGGACTGAGCCACGACTAGAGTTACAGACGAGGACAGGAGTGATCACGCCAGAAAACGTGACGAAAATTATGATGACGGACGCGGAGAGCTGGCGGTTGATCGCAAAATACGTTATGAATGTGCTTCAGAACAAAAGAGCAGATGGATGTTTGGACGATTGAAAGTCTATGAAGAGTGAATGTAATATCGAATATGCATGAGAATCTGAAATGAAAGATATGAACGTGAAATGACCACGCAAGGACTGCCGCCCAGGCTGAAGTAATGTGTATAACAGTTCCGGGCTTGTGTCGGTGCAACACGGAGATATGTGTTTAGTGCGTAGTGACATGGGTTTTCTGTCGAGTCGCACATACTCCGGTGGTCGTTTTTCAGGACCATTCTTGCTGAACGACCATCGGAGATGCATAAACAGCATTCACAGACTAGTTTTCTGTGTGGCATTTCTAACGACTGAGTATGTATCTGTATTATTATTAAAATTTTTTTTTTTTAATTTTAAATTAAATCTTATTAATTGAGTAAATAATTTTTTATCGGAAATATTTTTCTTTTGTAAAATTTTAATTTAATACTACTACCATATCATCTTGATTCAATATTCTACGATTTAATTTAATTTAATTTAATATTAATATTAATTTAATAATATTTATTAATGGAATGCATTATGTTTTTAATAATTGTAATAAATAAAATATCCTCTAAAATATCAAAACTTGATATTTATATTATTTCATTATTTTTAATACTTCTAAAGATAGTTTGTTGATTATAATTGTTATTTCTGTGCTAATTTTTGTACAAACATCGTTTCACACCTATAAATCGAAAGCTATTTACAATGCCGAATAAATGCAATTCATATATTTATGCATTATAGATGAGGGGCTACTCCGATTGAGAGTCAGGCTCTCGTCGAGCTCTCTTGCTTCTCTTCTGTAATACAACGCCAAGTAAACAGTACATCAAAGTTCATCTATAAGATTGTGTGGGCGATAAGAACGTGAGTCGAAGAGAACTGGAGAGAGCTAAAGAAAACCAGAGAACGCCCAATCACATTATATATTTTTAGGTAATTTTTAGATATTCGCGATATAATGTCTAATTGATCTTTCTTGAGATAAATATTTTTTTATAAATTCTATTGCGCGCAGGTGAGGACCACGGGAAGTTCGATTAAAATTTACTTTTTCATAAAAATTTAATTTTTTAATTTAAATTCTATATTATCTTGGAAAATAATCTTCACAATAAAAAATGAAAAGAGTAACTTTCGATTTAGAAATTCATTTTTCATAATCATTACATATTTGAGACACCAAAAAGTTTTGTGCTTTTTGGCTCTCACAGAGCTTTTCCCGTCTCTTTTCTACTTTCAAAGTAGTTCTCTTCTTCCCTTTACAAATAAGGTGTACGTTCTTTATAGATGATAACAATGAAAATTATAATATAAATGAATAGATAAATATGAATAGATAAATATGAATAGATAAATGCACCACATTGTCTTGTTTAAACCTATTATTATTGTGCAAGTGGTAGAAAGTATTAATGACTATTGTTTATTGCTTAGTCTGTGATGAAAAACTTATTCAAACAGCTATTTAACATTCTATGAAGAAACTCCAAAAATCTGTTTTTAAACCAAAAATGTGACATTTTTATAGTGAAGCATAGATTTAATTGAACTGTCCATTATAGTATAAAAAATGACTAGAAAATGGTTAATGACATAGAAAATCAAAAAAGTTATTTTTGTTCGCTTATTATCATTTATAAACAACGTACTACTTATTTGTAAAGGGAATAAGAGAAACACTTTGAAAGTAGAAGAGAGGCGGGGAAAGCTCAGTGAGAGCCAAAAAGCACATAACTTTTTGGTGTCTCAAATATATAATTATTATGAAAAATTAACTTCTAAATCGAAAGTTACTCTTTTCATTTTTTAATGCGAAGATTATTTTCCTAGATAATATAGAATTTAAATAAAAAAAATTAAATTATTATGAAAAAGTAAAATTACCTAAAAATATATAATGAGATTGGACGTTCTCTGGTTTTCTTTAGCTCTCTCCAGTTCTTTTTGACTCTCGTTCTTATCGCCCACACAATGTTATAGATGAATTTTAATGTACTGTTTACTTGGCGTTGTATTACAGAAGAGAAGCAAGAGAGCCGAAAGAGAACTTTTGGAGAACTTGACTCTCAATCGGAGTAGCCCCTCATCTATAATGCATAAATATATGAATTGCATTTATTCGGCATTGTAAATGGCTTTCGATTTATAGGTGTGAAACGATGTTTGTACAAAAATTAGCAAAGAAATAACAATTATAATCAGCAATATATCTTTAGAAGTATTAAAAATAAGGAAATAATATAAATATCAAGTTTTGATACTATAGAGGATATTTTATTTATTACAATTATTGAAAACATAATGCACTCCATTAATAATAATTATTAAATTATTAATAATATTAAATTAAATTAAATCGTATAATATTGTATCAAGATGATATGGCAGTAGTATTAAATTAAAATTATATAAAAGAAAAATAATCACGATAAAAAATTATTTATTCAATTTAATAAGATTTCATGTAAACAAATAAATTTATTCCCCTTTAATATATTTATTTATAAAAAAATGTGGATTTCTAATCAGTATTTTTAATACTCATTCCATTCGGTTTAAATTAATTTTGATTGATTTTTGATTATAAAAAAACCCAATTAATTTACATGACGATATGAGTTGCAAATTCATTTTTTTTGAACCTCTATTAATTTTGAATAATATATATAGATATAATTGTACAACTTTATGATTCTGATTTCTTTGAAGAATATGTTGAAAACTATTTTTTACCTAATCGGTTTTCAAAGAGTCAATCCAAAGGTTACGCTCTGATTCGAAGTCTAAAGCCTTAGCCACAAATGTATTATATATTGTTCGTGATATAGCTAAACTTCTTTTTGAATCATTGGTAACAATAATTGTTCCTATAAGCTTCAATATTATGCCGTCTTTGAACTTTCTCTATCAATTCGTTTCGGGTATTACAATTCTATATTTTGAACGAATATATAAAAGTTTGGAATAATTTTATTGATTATTATTATAAAAATAAATTTTTTAAAATAATAATACAGATATATACTCAGTCGTTCATTAGAAATGCCACACAAAAAACTTGTGGCACAAAGAATTTAAATACGAAACATGAAGGATTCGTATCTTTTGTTTTGAACAGAATATATGAAATAAATATTGCAGATTTTACTAATGTTTGTAAAATTTTTCTACTTTTACTATTATTTTTACTTTTAGTATATTACACATACTTTATTTATTGCACGTTTTTTTATGGAAATTTTATTTCCTGATCCTAAGTGATAAATAAGAAAAATTATTTTTTTTACTGCGATAAGATTACTGGTTTATATTCAAATTTTATAAACTCTGAATAGATATTCTAAATTCTAAATATTCTTACAGAATTTTTTAGAAATTAATGAGCTAGTGGATAACATATATATATATATATATATATATATATATATATATATATATATATATATATATATATATATATATATATATATATATATTAAAGAATAATTTTTAATTGTCTTTACTATATTAGTAATATGTATTGCCTTGAATATTAATATTTGTTATCAGAAAAGTTATTATAAATTACAAAAATGCATTTCAATATTGCCATATGTACGTACTGGCAACTTATTATCGAACTTTGAGATGCTACATTTTACTCGCAAGTACTCGCGACAGAGCAAGGCAATGATATATGATACTGAAATAAGAAGCTTTGATAAGGAACGTTCTTTCGTGTATAACATCGAGCGCTACATAGACGTAGTATATATATATATATATATATATATATATATATATATATATATATATATACATATGTAAGAAAGGGGGCTATTCATACAATTTTCATTGTGGATACGTTCCTGAAATGTCGGTAGTGCAGACCATTGATTTTAGTTCTCTAACTTGACGCAAAATTTTTCTCTATCAGGCGCATCGATCGATTCGGACTTCCGGCAATTATGAGGAGCACTCTTAAGTAATTCAAATTTCTCAGATGAAACAAATATTTTCTGAAAAAAAAGGAATATTTTTTTTATTTTAATATTTCAATACTTTGGATCAAGTAACTCAGTAAATAGTACATCGATTTACTTGAATCAAGAAATTATTTCTTTCAGTATATATATATATATATATATATATATATATATATATATATCTTCAATATTTCTAAATATATCTCAATTTTTAACATATATTTCTATATATGGTTTTTTATAAAATAATTTATTGTCAGTAGATAAATATATTTAGATATAAATAACAATTTAATTTATTTAAGAATTATTGTTGTCAAATCAATTACAAAATCATATGTAATTAGTATAGTAAGAATTTTAAATACATCTTCTCATGTACGTTATAAAAATCTTATATAAAATACATTCCGAAAGTTCCAAATATATTAACACAAAAAATATTCTATAAAAATTAAACATAAGTTTACTGATATAGTCAGATATCCTAGTAATTGTGATCAATGGAAACATAATAAAAAATATTCTTAGCATATTAAGAAATTTAGAACTTATAAATCTTACATTGTTTATTAAAAACATTATATAAAACATTTTTCTAAATATAGTTGTATATTAAGATAAAAATTGAAAGATAATAATATATGTAATTATCTTGTAAATTTTTGTATAGTAAAACAAAAAAATGTTTATATACCAGAATAATATTGATACAAAATATTTTTCTAAAATCTTTCGAAAAAAAATAACAAAAAATAAATTATACAACACAATAACGTCTTAAAACAATGGATCTTTCAAACAAATGGCTAAGTGCATTTTATATGCATGCTTATAAAAAACAGCATGTATTGTTTACCAAATATATCTAAACCATCTGAAAAATAAATAAATAAGTAGGTTTATTGGAAATGCAGCTTCATAAATTAATGATATCATTTATCATAGCCGAGTTTATAATAGAAATTTAGACATAACGTAAAAAAAGACGCTATCCATGATTAGTTTGGATATTGCCTTCAAAAGTTATAGACGTGTAAGCATGGAGTTCACGAACGCCGAAATTTGCGCTATTTTAAAGTTTTCCTTCGTCAAAGGCAAATCCAGTAGAGAAAAGTTCCGTGAGATTAATGGTGTTTTGAGGGATGGCACGCTATCACTTCGAACCACAGAGGAATGGTTTCGATGATTCAGAGCCGGTGAAAACGACACTATGGATAAGCCAGCCGGCGGAAGACCTGTGACGACGAATATCAATCAAATAATAGAATTTATCGAGTCAGAGATGCCACCGGTATGTGGCATCTCCTGACATCGCCCAGGAGATGAATGTTAGTCACCAAACCATTTTAAACTATCTGCAGAAGGCTGGATACAAAAAAGCTTGATGTTTGGGTGCCGTATGATTTGACGCAAAAAAACCTTTTGAACCGAATCTACGTCTGCGATCTGCTGCTGAAACGGAAGGAACTCGACTCATTTTTGAAGCGGATGTTGATTGGCGACGAAAAATGGATCACATACGACAATATCAAGCGAAAACGGTCGTGGTCTAAGGCCGGTGGACCATCCCAAACAGTAGCCAAGCCGGGATTAATGACCAGGAAGGTTTTGCCGTGTGTTTGGTGGGATTGGAAAGGAATTATCCACTATGAGCTGCTTCCATTTGGCCAGACGCTTAATTCTACCATCTAGTAGTAGTGTTCCACCAGGACAACGCCAGATCACGTACTTCATTGAAGACTTGGCAGAAGCTACGGGAGTTCGGATGGGAGGTTTTATTGCATCCACCATATAACCCGGACACAGCGCCAAGTAATTACCACCTGTTTCTGTCCATGTCGAACGCCCTTGGTGGTGTAAAGTTGGACTCAAAAGAGGCTTGTGAAAAGTGGCTGTCCGAGTTCTTCACATATAAGACAAGGGGTTTCCACGAGAGGGGTATTATGAAGATGCCGTCTAGTACGTAACATATTATAAACAAAACGGGGCATATTTTAAGTAAATCCGACCACTGTAAAACTTTTTATAAAGGATTGAATGAAGAGCAAAAATGCTGAAGGGGGATATTTGACAACCTAATATATGTTAAAATAATATAAAAGTTGAGATAATAAATGCTTGGAAAAAATTCATATGTGAAATGAGAAACAATGCACTATTGATTTGCTTATATTTTAAAAACATTGTTCAATGAGTAATCATAATTTATTTTTTGGTGATGTGAAATTCTTCTTATATTCAATATAAATCAATAATGCTAAAATTCATAAAAATTTATGATCTCTTAATCAAAGAAATTCATGATTAAATATGAATAAAATTCTATGAAATTAATAAATATTTTTATCGTTCTTACAAAATTTATAATAGAATATAATATATTAGCTAAACTAATGACAGTCACACTGTCCTTGTTTATATTCACCCACGAAGAATATGAAATAAAACTTATTACTACAATAAATTATATTAAAAATTAAAAATAAAAATAAAATAAAATTAATAATAAAATAAAATTAAAATAATAAATAAAATAAAAATAATGAAAATGATATTCTATGTTAGTAAAGGACAACCTGACTGCCCCCACTACCTTAAATTTAAATTCACCTTTGGCGTTTGTATTTAACAATTATAAAAAAAGGAAATGAGTTCGTACTTACGTCGAGGGGATGTGTGTTCGGGTATCATAAACGAAAGTCTAGAAATTACCTTTAATGTTACTTCTTAATATATTTAATTTAACACTAATGGCATTTTAATTTTAATTTAACACTAATATATTTAATTTAACACTCCACTCGGTGATTGGAGGAAAAAGCCCAAATAAATAATAAATTAAAATTAAATTAGAAGTTTACAGTCCATTCAAAACGTCAAACAATAAACACGCGGATACTCGAGTAATTCTAAATCTTAAGCGCTCTTACCACGTAATCTTATTTGGTATAGGGAGTACTTCTGCGCAAGGGTTGAGCAGCCGTGATAACTAGTGCTCACGTTGCTCGCGAGGTTCCTTCGGAGAAGAGATGCTTCGCGTTTACCTACTACTCTGCGCTGCGGCCCCGACGTCTCGGGCACGGGTTTCTCCTGACCGCAACCATGGGCATAAATACCGTTGGGATAAACACTTTCGGATATACGTGTCGAACGAATATCCACAAGGGCAATGTCCCTTGTCTCGCTGATGCGCCAATTTTACACAATAAAACTTCTACACACAATCTACACGCAATACACACATAAAACGCAAAGTCGCGTGCAACACATTTCAAGCACTCTACACGCGGTATAAATAAAAGCAAATAAGAACTAAAATATATACTTACAAGGAACACCACTATCAACGTGAAGCGAAACTTAACAGAAGCGATGGGTTTCTCAACAGCTCAACAGGTCGAAGATCGAAAGCAGATTAAAAGTTTTGCATGTATTCGACACCTCGGAAAAACGGCGTGATGAGGGAGGGGGAGAAGTCCACCTGGGCTTGGGACAAAGTTTACCCTCAGGAAACCTTTCTCCCACGCTATAAAACAATTTTAAAATGGAGCGTCCCTTTGCGGAAAAATCGGCGATCGCACATGCCCAAGATTGGGGCATCCATTCGCAGTACCAATGGTTTATGCCAGTCATATTCATAAGATTGTGCGTTCTACCGACCGAAACAATAAGGGGCCAAGAGAGAGTGAGAGAGAGAGAGAGAGAGAGAGAGAGAGAGAACGCGAGGGAGGGAGCGAGAGGGAGAGATTGAGGGACAGCGAGAAAGCAAGAGAGAGACGGTGAGAGAGTGAGAAAGGGAGAGAGAGAGGGGGCAGCGAGGAAGATGCAACGAGCCTGCATGATTCCTCTCAGATCCATTCTCACCATTCATGCATCGCAGATGTTCACGTAGCGTGAACAGTGTCGGACGTTTCGAACCGTTACGGTTCATCCTCAGGAACTAAACTAAATTGCAAAACCCAGTATGCTACTTTATATACCCCATCCCCACTTTAAATTTATTTGTATAACATTTATGGGACCCCCACCTTCTTAACTTAAATGCGAAATACAAATTTTATATTAATAAGGAATGATAAGTGTTGTCCAATTTACTAGACTCCAACATTAAATTTACATAAAAAAATTTACATAAAAAAATATATATTAATTTGTATATGGGCAGTCGACATAAGTACAATTAAATTATTAAATTTACATTATTGGGATCCTTCAAAATATGAATATTTTCAAGAGTTTCTCTTTTATATTTATTTTTAATACGTTATTCCAAAATATTTGCATTTTCAAAATCGAAAGAATGTAACAAGTTTAAACTATGTTCTTTTAGCCCGAATGTACCATTCAAGCTTCGTAAGCTCTATTGATGTTCATATATTCTTTGTTTTAGATATATTCCCGTTTGTCCAATATAATATTTGTCACAATCATTGCAATTTATTTTGTGTACCACTCCTGTTTTCAAACCTTTATCATCCTTATCTTCACAATGATTAAATAGCTTTCTAATATTATTATTGTTTCTAATGTAAACTTGAATATTATGCTTTTTGAATGAACTTCTAATTATTTGGCATGATCATGTTACGAAATCACATAATTATTCGGAATATTAATATCTTTAACTGCTTCATCAAAACTCCAACTATCTTTAACTAATATATTTGATAAAAATCTTGCAACATTATATATTGAAAAATTAATTGATGATATTATTATTCGATAGGTCATAATTATATATCATATTATTGATTCCAAATAATTATAAGATGATTTCATTAGATGTAGTATCTTTGTTTAGCAATATACCATTAGATTTATTTACAGAAATTATAGAAGAAAAATGGTCAGAAATTAACATACACAAAAAATTAACAAAAGATGAATTTATAAAGGCAATAAATTTAGTTTTAAATAACATAATTTTTTCATTTCGAAATAATTTTTATGAACAAAGGTATGGCTATCCAATGGGATCACCTTTGTCACCGATGTGGCTAATTTGGTAATGGAAAAATGAGAAAATATTGCATTAAACAAGTCGAATTTTGAACCAATTATCTATAAAAGATATGTTGATGACATCTTTACAATTGTACCAGAATATACTTCATACCCTTACTCCACCGTACCATCCGCAGGCTAATTCGGTGGAGCGGGTCCACTGGACATTGAAAACCCGCATTATGGCATTCGTAGGAGGGTCCTATAATATGTGGGACGAAAAATTCTGTGAGTTAAATTTCTCACTAAATACGACGCCACATAGTTTCACTGGATACTCTTCGGTTCTATTGAACTTCGAGAGCTGACTCCGCCAGGAACTCTCCGCCGCAGCTAAGATCAGGCTACGGAAACTCAACAAAAAAAGAGAAAGTTCCTGGCTAGCGAAAATGAATAAGTTGAGAGAGCTCCAAGAGGCTGCTATGACACGATGTCAAGGACAGCAGCGTCGCCAAGTAGATTATTATAATGTCAGGCGACGTCTTTTCCATACCGGGTGAGTGACCTGGTATGGAAGAAAAATCGTATCTTATCCTCGATAGCTCAAGGGGTAATGTCCAAATTAGCCACTAAATACAGATTCATTGGCTGATTTTAAATCCAAGGCAGAAGTGACCAAGAAGGCTCAATCTAGAGTCATCGATCTCTGGAAAGAGTTACGGGATCGACCTAGCGGCAGAAAGCAGGTTGGTCCCGCTATGGCCCAGGAGCTCGATGAGTTGGCGTAATCAACGAAAGCTCAAGAAGCGCCGTGATCGACAAAGGGTGGAGGAACTTACAGCAGCACTTGCACAATAAAAGGCCGTCGCGGCCGAGGCAGAATGAATGCATGCCGAGCTCCCCCGTACCCGTGAAGAGGCGCACCGACCAGTAGGGAGGGTGTCCCCTTCTTTCAAGAAGAAGAAGCCTTCAAGAAGACTGCGTTCAAGAGCAGCTTCGCAACCCGGAGGATGTCGTGGTGGTAGGATACCAGGGTATATCGCCGGTGGCCCTGCCAGCCGCGGTAGGGGAAGTCCGTCGGGTAATTCACGCAAAGATAATGCCCGACCTGGAGTTTCGAAGAATAAGAAGATACCGGTAGAAACCACAGATGTAGACTTCCGGTCATACTACGTCCACAACCGTAGTGAACTGTACGGCCGATACCACAAGTCTTTGGCGGATACCCGAGCGTCACGAAACAGAAAATGTGGGTTAAAGGTGGTTGGGGTCCCGGGATCTCTCTCTCTTTATGATACCCAACAGCGACGAAGAACAAATTTTCTTTTTCTTTGTCGTTATATATACATTTTTTTGCTGTTGTAGTGTCAATGTATATAATAAATAAAATCTATTTTCCTATATATATAATTATAAAATTATTTTCTTTTTCCTATCCATATTTCCTTTAGTTATCCCTTGGGTCCTGTCGTGAGTTGCTTTACTGTGGTATACGCAACGTCTGGAGGGGGTGTAACATGTATAGGTTACTTTACCCTATACATGTTAGTTACTAATAATAATACATACTAATATATATATTATAATATATATATTATAATACAATAAAACATACTAATGATAAAAAAGGAGGAAACAAGCGAAAAAAAAGAGAGAGAAAAGGAGAATAATTTTTTAATATAATATAGCATAATATAGATTTGAAAAAATGGCAAACGGTAGGGCCACCTGGCCTATTATCGGTTCAATTTTTCCCGTGGCGGGTCGAGCACCAGATCCGGGAAAGGGTCTAGACGACCGAGTGCAGAGGCAATCTGCAGGCCGATTGCTCCGAGAGCTATGCGAGCAGCCCCTGCATCGAGCAGTACATGAACGCGAAACTCGGCTATGCCCTTCTGTACCAACCATCGTGAATACCGATTGGGGTTGACAGTTGTGGTCGAGTCAGCGGAGTCACGGTCGTGATGCTCCTTCTTTATAAACAGGAAGGGGCAATCATCATTACCCTCTGTCCTCGCAACTGCCTCCTGATCTTCAGAGGTCTCACGGAGCGTTGGGGCGAGTGGGACCTTAATTACTCATGCTTTTTCGCGTTTCCCGAGCACTCGGGACAACTGCACAAAGTGTGGCCTGGCCAACTACAACCCCAGCACAGGAACAGTGTATCAGGACCTGCCTTCTGACCTTTATTCCTGTCACTAAGGGGCTTGCGGACGAGCTTTCCTCTGAAGGGAGGCTTTTTCTCTGACTTAGGTGGGGTCGACGCTCTGTTCTTTGTTCTCTATTCTTTTTCTGTACGCGGCAACCTCGGGCGTGAATCGCGACTGCTCCTCTTCGTCATAAGATCTGCGACACCTGGCGCCTCTAAATCAGGTAAGATGGCTCTAAAGCCCCCCTCTTGCAAGACTTTTCGCATTAAAGCTCCGAAATCTGGCGGTTTTACGTCCACGGCTGCGATCTTTGGCTTCGGGCGCGTCCGAGACGTGTCTGCCGCATAGAAAGCCACTTCGGGCATTATGTAGTCCTCGGGTGACGGAGGTGGCTTATAGTTGTGCTCCGCGTCGAGGACGCGTTAGGCCTCTCGAACGAGCTCTATTAGCCGATTTACGCTCGTAATCTTCTTCCGCGGAACTAACTCCTGTATATCCGAAAGTAAATTACGGTAAATGAGAGCGAGCTGTTTGTCGCCCGACCATGGCTCTTCGAACAGATTTAGGATCGTCAACAAACAAAACACGTAGTCACGGGTTGGCTTGCATTTGGCCTCCGTATGCCGCTGTGCTTCGCTAATCAGCTCAACTTGGAAGTGTCGGTCAACGCCGTAGCAGCTCCGGGCCACGTGGCAGAACTCTCGCCACGTGTTCCAATCTTTCCGGGATAGATGGTACCAGTGTAAGGCGACACCGTCCAGGAGCTCCGTCATTGCATTAAGCATGTTCTCGTCCATGAGCGGCGTCAATCTGCAACATTCCGCGATCCTCTGCAAGAATTTCACAACGCTTTTTCCCTTGGCACCATTGAACCGGATTTTCCATTGGCGCACGGTTTTACCAATGTCCGTGCGCTGGGCCAAGATACTTCATAGCGTAGATCACGTTATATTAACGGGCGAGCTAATCACATCTCGATCCATGTGATGCCCCCCTTCCAGGCCCTTGGTACCGAGGGTGGCAGGGAGCCAAGAACGTAGGCTCGCCGGTCAATCTTGGAACTCTATTACTATTAGTGTGTTCATTACTTTCCAAGTACTGAAGATCGTATTTGTCTTGGAAAGTGACACGATCGCGTCGCGGTGATTTATGCAGCTGTTGCTGAATGCTAGTCAACGTAGCATGATTTCATTTTGCCTCGGCTGCAGATCTTGGACAGTGCTGTTCTGTTGTTGCATCCAAGTTAGTAGCATATTCTGCAGGCTGTCTAATGCAGGATTAATTGCCAGATCATCTCTGAGGTTAGCAGCCTGAGGCTCAGTTGCTGCATCTGATGTATGAGATGCGATTTCCTCGTGATGTGTCATGTCATTCGTAACACACAAGTCCGAAGACGTAGCTACGCTCGTTATGGCCGTCTCAATCGGTTCATGCCTGTGGATTTCTACCAAATTAAAATCGATCAGGTTTTGCATTTGCTGATCGGCAGCTGTTGTGCTATGTCTTTGGCCTGTGCTCGGATTAACTTCCCGAGCCTGCTTGGTGTCAGCTGATTTATCAGCTTGTTCAGTGTATGTTGCTTCCATGTTATTTAGGATATACGTATTTGTTGCGTCACGCATTGTCGAGGTTACAATTATTTTTAATAAATTTTTATCTCTACGCGCGCGTATTTTTGCGACATCGTCTCCTTTGTCGGATTCCACAAAGTCTCCCTATAGTTATATATTTATTATATAGTTATATATAATATATAGATATATAATATACGCTATAGTTTCCTGCCAGTCTGCGGTATAGCCTGGCAGCCCTTCGAAATAAGGAACCATAATTTTTTAATTCCAACTCCGTTGTTATGATATCTGTTTCCTCCTGGCATAGACTTTGGAGCCAGTCATCAAAGTCGTTTGGAGGGTTTGCTAGCATTTATCTATTTAATTAACGGTAAACGAAAGAGTGAAGAAAAAAAATTTGTTCTTTATTTATAAATTAAAAAAAGATGAGAAATTTGAAATCATTTAATTATAATTGATAAATAAATTTTAAAATTAATTAATTAAAAATAACAAAAATTAATTAAACAAACAATTAACCATTTCTAAAAAAAAAATTTTTTTTCAGAAGAGAAAATTTATTAATAAGTTAATGAATTAATGGGTATTACATTAGATAATTAATTATATAATGCCAGTAACTAATCCATTGAGCGATGCTCATTTAACGGTTGTTACGACAATACAGAATAACCAACAAAAAATTTGTTTAATTGCATGTTATTTAATTATGTCTCAATTGTGACCTTCAATTACATCTGTTACTAATAATTTGTAAAATATATAGATTTTACTTATTATTCTCTTTACTGATTATTAAATTATTTAATATTTGTTATTTTCATTGAGCAAAAAAAAGAACAGAAAAAAAAAGGAAAGAACAAAACACATTTATTTGGCAAATGATAAAAGTCTCTAGTGTCAAGAGACAGTGGATAGCGAGAGCGACAACGCAAAAATCGAAATCACAAAAATTATAGGCGATTAACGCAAAAAAAAATATATAAGAAGAAAGAATTTTACTCTCATCACAAAAGTAAAAAAAAATTGTTTATTTTTAGTCACTTTGTAATTCTGAACGAATTTTATTTTTCAAAGATTCAAAAGAATTTTCAAAAATTTTCAAAACTTTTCACTTTTGAATTTTCGATTTTTCAAAAAAAAGATTCCACACAAAAGAAAATTATTTTGAAAATATAAAAAAATTTTCATTTTTGTATTTTTCGAAAAATAGCAAAATACAAAAATATACAAAAATACAAAAACGAAAACCAGAAAGTGAAAACGCATAAAAGAAAAATAAATTTTGATCTTATTATTTTCTCGGAAACAAAAATTTTGTGTGTAAAATTTATTTTATTTATATAAAATAAAATATTGCTATTATTCACATTTATTATAATAAATTATTATACACATATATTTTTGGTGATAAAATATATATTATCGATTCCTATGTATATACTTAAATTAGTATAAGCATAAGATTATATTTACGATTACGTAGTGTAAAACGAGATTATCGAAAATATTCTATAATGTTTTGTATATATATTGTACATCATAATATCGAATGTAAATCTACGTGCTAGATTTGTATTACAATTGTTAGACATATCTTCCAAATCTAGACTTGTATTAGACTTGTATTATCACTTAGATTAATTCTATTTTATTATTTGAATTTAATATTATCATTATACATCGCATTATAAATTATTAATCAATTCTAGATAAACTTACATTCAACTAATATAATTAAATTAAATGAAATTTATAATTAAATTAAATTAGTATATAAAACATTACATAAATTAATGTCTATATAAGTGTTTAAATCAATATCAGTATTGCTTGAAAAGCCGCACAAATCTTACATTCTCGCATTCGGCTGTATATTAAGTTTCTGCTGCTATTCAGAATCATTCGTCTAAGTGGCAGTGGCCTTCACCGCGAATGTTAACGTTACCGGCTCGAAGACGTAAACACTCTCGGCGCGCAGTACATTTGTACTTTTCAATACAGCTATAATTTTAGATTATATCCTAAAAGTAATTTTCAGCTATACGCATAACTTGCGAATTTCGCCGGTGCACTAGCTATTTAAAAAAATAGATATATAATACATTATATGTATGTTTATTTTTTTTATAAACTTTTTATAAACATTATATACTATAACAGTTTGTGCGATCCCGAGATCGCGTTGAGCGCCATGTAACGGCGCGCTTGTCTGCCTCGAACAAGAGGACGACGGGCACGGCCGTTGCAGATGTGCCCGGCTGGGATTAGCCCCGAATCGACTCAGCGACGGAGAGGCGCGGTCCGCTAAAGGCGAAACGTCGCATGCAAGGGGACGCGTCCGGTCAAGGAATGAAAAGAGAAATGAGTAAACTAAAAATAGCTCTTTGATGTCGAGAGTCGTTGAGCGCTGACAGAGCCGCGAAGTCGCAAGGTGCGCTGTATAGGTCAAAGGTCGTCGATGCGGCGGCGCGCGCGGCATCAGGGAAGAGAGAGAGAGAGAGAATAGCGAGCTGTCACTTACAATCGGGGCGCCGAGGTCGTCGTTGTCGTCCGCTGGTGACAGGATGCAACGGCGGCAAGTGCTGGACGTACGGCAGTACGCCCTCGGCAGATGCGGGAGGCGATGTTCCCGCTCGTCGGTAATCGCGGGATGGGGCGGTGACTTCGCGCAGACAGGGACCATGTGGCAGGCTCGTTAGCTCAAGTCCTGCAACTACGTTCGTGCAACGAACTTAGCGAATCTCAGCCCGAAGGCTGGTAAAGAGCGCGAACAGCACAAAAGAAAGCCCAAAACAGACTTTTCGCGAGGCTCTCTCAAAAAAGGCTAAGGTTGTAATTCTGCAAGGGAATATTAATCGCAGCAGGACAGCTGATAACCATCCTTCTTCGGCTTTGCCACGATACTGATGCTGACATATTAATTATCAGCGAATAGTATCGGAACAGAGAAGGGATTATGACGCTGCACAGGTGCGACTCAATCAGGTAATGCGTCGCGTGGAGAGATGGATGGAGAGCAATGGGTTAGAACTGATGGTGGCGAAAATGGAGATCGTGCTCCTGACTAAGAAACGTATCCCAAAGATACGCCTTATGCAGGTTGGAGACACGAGGGTGAGTACCACAGCAGCTGTAACATACCTGGGGGTGACGCTTGATTACAAGCTGACCTTCTGGGACCAAATAAAAAAAGCGGCGGATAGAGCTGCCCGAGTGCACCCTCCACTGCTAACTACACTTATAACCCAACTCATGCACTTCACAATTTTTGCCACCCACGCCTCCGTTCTTTAAGCAAGAGCGGATTGGAAGGAGGTGGGCTCTTTTCTGATTTGTAAGGGGGGCTCACGACGTTTGCGTCGCTTATTAATTGATGCAGATCAAATCTTCTCGCCTGATCGTCCCTCCTTGACTTTGTCTGGGAGGTAGAAGGGGCTCCAAACGGAGCTAAAGACGATCCACCACGCTTGCCGAGCGGTGCATGCCTGAGAGCTGCCAAAGGGAGATGCCAAAGGGAGATCCTGGGTGGGGAGGCGAGTCTTCAGGTTGCGTGCTTGGACGACCCGAACCATCTTTGGCTTCTGCTGACGGCAGGACGGGCAGCTGAGCGCCTAGCCAGCACCAGTCATTCGGCATTGGCGAGTGCGCCCTGACTCATAATGTCCGCAGGAAACTCTCCAGTATGGATATTCCTGAAAACAAGAGAGAAGAGGTAGAGAAAGTAAAGAAGACGGACCAGAAGAGTATGGGGGTAAACAGCCTAGATATCCCCCGTACGGTTAGTAACGCCAAAGCTGACAGCGCTGCTGGTGCAGCAAGTTATGGCAGCACAGTCGTGAAGGATCACTAAAAAGCTCTCATCGACCCCATACAAAATTTGTTTAAAATGATGATGGAGTCGATGAAAAGGCAAAAAAATGTTAACAACATAATAAAGGAGGGGCTTCCGGCTTTACAAAGCCAATTCGAGAAGCTTGTAAGTAGAAGGCGCCTCAGAGCACGGCGCGTACATACACCCGAAGTTGCAGAGATAATAGAAGGACAAAAGAGACATCCTTCTACCTCTCCAACGGAATTATCTGAGGGGGGGGCGAAAGAAGAAGAGAAAAAAAGAGACGAAGGTCCAAGAATCGAAGAAGATGCGGCTGCCAAACCGAACCGTCGGAACGAACCACAGCCCGAGCAAGGTTGGAAGAAAGTCCCCACCAGGCAGGACAAGAGAGCAGCCAAAAAAAAGAAAAAGAAATAAAGAAGACTAATACAAAAGGGGCTACCAAATCTGGAGAGGGCCCCACCAAACCGAAAGGTGGAGTAGGGAGAAGGGCAAGGCCTGAGGCGTTGCTCCTCAAGCCCGCGGAGGGGAAGACCTGCGCAGAGATCGTCGGAGGGATCCGCCATAAGGTCGACCCCTCGCAACATGGACTCACAATCAGGGACATTTGCCGAACATTAAACAGCGATATCCTGATTGAGTTTAAGAAGGCTTCGGCGGAGGGCAAGGAGGACTTTACGAATGCCCTCAAAGAGGTCGTTGGGCAAAATGCGGCACTTCGCGCTCTGATCCCCAAGATTACCTTAGAGATCAGAGACGTGGACGGCTGCGCGATACTCGACGAGGTTAAGACAGTCCTCCTGGGCATTTTGCGGGACTATACCGACCCCTCGAGGTGAGGCTTACGAGGGAGAATAAAATCGGTAAACGACTGGCTCTCGTGAGCCTCTCTGAAGAGGCTGGCCAGCGGCTATTGGAGATCGGAAAGGTGGCCATTGGATGGGTCTTTTGCGGCCTGCGGCGGCGGATCCAAGTCAAACGCTGTTACAGATGTCTCGGCTATGGACACCGCGGTTCGGGTTGCGATGGCCCAGACAGGAGCACTACCTGCTTCCGGTGCGGGCAGGAGGGACTCAAGGCGTCTGACTGTAGAATGCCTCCACAGTGTTTCCTCTGCCCGGAGACCACGCCCACAGTGTTAAACACGTTACCATGTTACCACACGTTGTGGGGTCTGGGGCTTGTGTGGTATTCCGCGAAGCCCTTGCTTGGTCTCGCCAAAATGGTTAATGACCTGCAGGCGAAGCTGAATAAGAGTCGGACGGCGAGGGACCTCTTTCCGCAGATCTGTCTTGAGAAGGACGCTGACATCGTCATCGTCAGCGAACAATATCAAGTTGGAGATGCGGGAGTCTGGTATCGCGACGACCTCGGTACTGCGGCGATTTGGATTTTTAACCCGCACCGCTATCGGGTGGAGCGCCACGGATCCGGCCGCGGCTTCGTCTGGGTGAGGGGCAACAACGTAAATTACATCAGCTGCTATCTCACCCCGAATGAGGCCATCGGGGGTGTCCAGTCTAAACTGGATGCCCTTAAGGATGCGGTAAGAGAAATGGAGGGGAAGCTGGTAGTGGCTGGGGATTTGAACAGCAAAGCTCTCGAGTGGGGGGAACCCTTGCCAGACTCTAGGGGAAGACGAGTAATGAATATGGCATGCAGACTGGGTCTGGTTGTCTTGAACTCCGGATCTACGTCGACCTTTCGGAGACTTGGCTACACGGAGACCATCCCTGATGTATCCTTTGCGACGGAGATTCTCGCCGCACGAGTACGGGACTGGCGGGTGATCGAAGACTATACAGCCAGCTATCACTAATACATCACCTTCTGTATTGGTGATGCCACGCCAGTCAGGGCGACAGTTGAACGTCGCTCAGCCAGATGGTTCGTCGCGAGGATGGATCACGAGAAGTTTTCCCAGGCACTAGAACACGGATAGCGCCTCCTGGTTGAATTACCAAGGAGCGCAACGCTTTGCTCTGAGGATCGCACAACATCTAACGGCGAAGAAGACTCTAAAGCGAGCCATCAAAACCGAAGAAGGCATGTCAAGTTCAATCAAATGTCAAGGTTTTGCTAAATGTCTTCTTTGATCATCGTGGCGTACTCCATCAAGAATTCTTACCGCAAAGTTGTATGGTCAATAAGGAGTACCACCTTGAAGTTATGCACCGTTTGCAAGAGGCGAAACGCAAAATATGTCCGGAACTTTGGAATAACAATTCGTCACTTTCGCATCACGATAATACACTTGCTTCTTCATTAGATTTTTTGACCAATACCATCACAAGGTTTGTCACACAGTGATTTTTTTCTTTTCCCAAAACTGAAAAGACCCATGAAAGGACATCGATTTTCAACGATTGAGGAGATAAAAACTGCATCGCTGAACGTACTCAAGACTATACCAAAAAATAATTATCAGAAGTGTTTCGATGATTGGTAAAAGCGTTGGCACAAGTGTAATATATCTGAGGGGGGTTATTTTGAAAGAAACAGCGTAAGCATTCATTAATAAATAAATGTTTTTTTAGAAAACTACAAAGTCATCTTATTATTTAAACACACCTCATATATATAACTAAAATTTTAGAAGTGAAAATTTTCTTTCCTTGTCTTTTTGCATCACAATTTTTTTTTACAAGTTTCTTCTTAGAGTTATTCGAAAACGCGCATAAAAATTCGCCAGTCGTTGTTTTCTGAAAAAATAGTTACTGAGGCGCTTACAAACATCACAAATGAACAATAAGGAACTTTCTTTTAAACCCTGATTCAGAAATCTAATTGTAACTTTTGAACTGGTTCTCACAAATAAACTCTCTGGATTTATTTTTGGTTTACTCTCAGTATTCATCGTCTAACTTTGATTTTTTACCGAATTATTTACTTTATTCATTTGAGGCCATAAATTAGCAATATATTTTATAAACAATAAGACTGTTTAAATTGATAAAAAAATTAGTAATTGGTGTTTGTTTATATATAAATTCCACTCCGCTGTTTTAAATGGAAAAAACTATATAAAATTTATTTCTATATTTGTTTATAAAAAATAATTACACACATTTTAGATACATACAATTCAATTCATGTGCGAGTACGATATTATATAAATTTGTACGTTTAATTACATGTTTCAAAATTTTGTACATTTAAATACATGTTTTTTAATTAAACAAATAGTTTCATCATATACTATTAGTTATCCTTCAAAAAAAATAATTCATATATTTAGAATAGTGAAATGTTTATGAAAATTCAGTAAATATTTTTTTTATATATGAGAATTAAACATTTGTTTTGTGATGTTCAGATTCTTATACCTTCGTCTTCAAATTTTGATGCGTCTTTGTGGCAAGATTTTCGCTCTAACGATGTTCAGCTGAATCATCTATTTTGTTTTTAGGAATATAAATATGAATATTTTATTTACTTATTTTCCTTTTTTGGCTATACTCACCAGCTCATATGTAGAAATGTTGGTAATAAATTAGAAGACAATAACAAATAAACAATGTTTAGTTTGCTAGAAATTTATCATGATTTTGCTCAATAAAATTAACGATACCGAAAAAAATTCTCAAATATAATGTCGCAAAGTTGTTAACAGATACACAACTTACAAATATAACACATCAGGTATGACATTTATACTTGGAATCGCCTGGTGATTGACAAACGCCGGAGAATTTACTTGTAAAGCCTATAATTTTTATGTTATGAACCTAGGTGTTAGGTGTTTTATAACAAATTGTTTTTATAACTTTTAATTTAGATATACAATGTCTATGTAGTCTTAACTGTTATCGTATAAAAATTTATCCATTCTATATTGTTTAAACTTATCGTGTAAATATATTTAAAAAGCGAACGGAGAAACGGATTTCGTTTGAGTAATAGTGACAGGTGGTCTCAGATATAAAGTGGGAGGGTATTCACTTATATGTTGCGGTAATTTTAATCTTAATCTTTTTATTAATCTTTTTATTAATTAATTTAATTTAATTTAATCCTAATTTAATTTTATCGGTGATAATTTCTTTCAATTCATTTTTATTTTCTTTAGTCCTTTTGATTTTTGTTTGTTCCATCGTGATAAATAAATCAGTAATCAAGCTAAGTATCGCTCTGAGAAGGTGTATTAACCATGTAGTGTGTATAAGATATATCCTCTTATAATTGTATCAGTACATAATTTTAGGATATTTAGAATTATGAGAATCATTATTACTGCTCAACTATATGATCCGAATTTCGATGGTTTGGCTCGAATTTATTCCACCTTGTTTTCGAAATATTTGTTAGTGCATTTTTAGTAAACAAGTAAATAAATTCATACTGTAGATTTTCTTCTACTGAATCCTTCTTGCTAGTTTATTTAGAAGTGCTCTCTTTTCCCTTGGCACATGTATATGTGCTGTTGACATTTTTGTAGATCTATTGAGCTGTAGAACTGTTGACAAGAAGTCTAATTTTTCATCGTCTCACTCGGATTTTATTTAAGGCTTCAGAGTTTCTATTTTTCTATTTTCCTATCTTCTGGTGTCAGCATTATCCGTGATTTTCTAATTTTGTAGTACTGCGGGATAATGGTATTGCAGTCTATATGTGTGCCGAGTCGCATTAATATAAAGGTTTTTGGAGTAACAAATAAAGTTTCGTTTCATATATGACATAAATCTACGAAACATTGGTTTAGATCTGCGACATTTATTTCGTTTCGTAAACATTTGAGAATGTGCGCTGTTTCTCCTGCCAAACGTGCGATATATCCAGGTTTTTGCATAATTTTATATGCAAATTCGCTCGGTGACAGGACTATGGACAGGAAATTAAAAATAGTTTTTCGTTCTAGTTTGCATTTGTCTTTAAGAATATTTGAATACAAGATTTCAACACGGACAAATTTTGAGTTTACATATGTAAAAATATCAATGTTTTAAATTCCTATGTTTATTCTTACCGTATTATCAAATAAGTCATTATTCTCAATTTTTTTAAAGATGAATAATTTAGGGTGTTCAGTTTTTGTTATTATTCTATCGCAGTGTTTAAATTTATTATTAGTTGTTAGTACAAATGACATACTATCGGAATTTATGATAAAGTCTGTGTCTTTCTCTAGAGATGTTATTTTAGCTGCGGTGCCGCTGTATAAGACGTGATAATTATTTTGCATGCAATTGTTATTTTGTAATTATTTCCAAAAAGTTTGAGTTGCTTTTGTGTCGATGCATTGTTGTTCTGAGAATTTACATGTTGTTCCAGATGAGAGTTTAATTATATCTGCTTCTAAATTGACTTGAGCATTTTGTACGGGTAATGTTATCCTGATTAGTCGTTGTACGATTACGTTGTTCCATATTCGATTGTCATCTGCATATGCGCTTCCTGTACATGACGATCACTCTATTTTTCCTGCTAGATCGATTGATATTAGTTTTATTGAGTTTACTGTAAGATTACTAATTGTATGTGAATTGTTATATTTAAATATCCATCTTACGTGGAGAAACTCTCAATTCTCATGACTTACATCGTATATATATATATATATATATATATATATATATATATATATATATTCTTGTACTGCATTGGGTATTACGGCTAGATGTGAAAACATACCGCAGTGAAAGATTGTTCGAGTAATTATAATTTTGCACTGAATCGTTTTTACTTCTTTAAATGCGGTTACTCATAATTATTGGATGGTAAAATGCATGATTGTTTCGTCTTGGTGAAAATCACATTCTCCAGCGTCTAGTAGGGAATATGTGTTAAGTATTGGTTTCAATGTCCTGCAATCGATTTTTTTTATGTCACCTTTGCTGCGATTAGATTTTATTTTGTTACTCTGTTGATTTCTTGTATATTTTTTTACTAGATTCTATAAATAATCTTGCATTGTCAGTATTCTTTTGCTTTTTTTAGTGGTAGATTTGAAGGTAATCTAGGAGGTGAAGCTAACATTATTTGATGGGTGTGAATTTGTGTGCTAAGTGTATGCTTGTGTTGTACTTAATTTGCAGTAGTTATAGTAATTCGTTCAATTAAATGTTAGTCGTAGTGAAATTCCTTAAGTATTCTCAGAGAGAATGATGTGCTCTTTCAAGTGAACCATTTGGTTGAGGTGAAAATGCTGTGGTTTCTATTTTTGTAAATTGAATCTGTGTGTAACCGCTTTAATTATTTAGCTTATAAAATTTGAGCCTCCATCTGTTAGCAGAATTTTAGGCAGCTAAATATGAGATGATTAATAAAACGACTGCTTTTACCAATTTTCCTGGCTGAGGTCCAATATAGGACTTCCTGGCTCCAGAGTCAATTAATTCCGAGAAGTTTTTCCCTGAAACCTAGATCTTGAGGAAAAATCTGTTTTCCTCATCTTGCATCGTGACTTTGAGGTGCGAATCCGCTATTTTCTGTATTATAAAATTTTATCGCCATTTTAAAATGCCCCACTGTGATTGTCGTTGCTGGCATCACTACTGTCACTTGTTTTGGTGCAGCTTTTGCTTTGTTATCATCGAGCGCTGCTAGTCTCGATTTCCTGTTTCCTCGTGCCGAAGAGGGGCATGCTGTCGTGCTTACCATACAGCTTTCAACTGCTGGTGGCTCTTTATAACGGCGTTTCAACTCCTTTTTCAGTTCAATCTGTTTCCGATCGACTGGAGTTCGTCTATGGTATTGAAGTCATTTCTGTTGATTTTGTCAATGAATTCCGGATATAGGTTCCGATATATCCGGTCCAGTGGACTTTCTAAGCGGAGTGGCGGAGACATCTTGTCCATCAATATCCGCATACCTCTCAGGTATGATCCAATGGATTCGTTCGATCCTTGTGTCCGTTCTCTTAACTCCACCTCTAATCGTATCGCATAATCTACAAGCCTGAATTGGCGCCTTAAGGCTGCTGTAAAGTTATTTATAGTGCGACATGTTTTATATCTGGACTTTGCCCATATTCTTGCTGGTCCGCTGAGTATTCCGAGAATGAGTTTTAATATGTATGATGCAGGTATGTCGAGGCTCTCCATTGTCTCCTCTAATCTAATCTAATCCTCGACAAATTCTTCCACATCCTCTTGTGGAGTTCCTAAGAACTGCATTTCCATTACCATAGCAGCTGTCCTGCTCTCGTTGAAAGATCTGTTGCGTGCATCCATTTGTGTGCTTGCAATAGTCGGTTGCTGTGTGGTGTGGGGTGGTACTGTTGGCGACGTCTGATGCATATTGGCGTTAGCCATGGCCGCATAATGTTGTCTCATTTCTGCTGGAAAATATTCCATGGCAGGTAAATGGACATTAACTCCCATATCCGTGCTATGCGCGGAAAAGGTGGGCCATTGCCCCACTGAGTAGCCAGGCGATGGTATGGTACCGGGGAAGACAGGGCAAAAGGGCATAGCCGAGGCCGTATTACCAGGTGCATTCTGTGTAGTTGGGCGTTCTTCAGCTTTTACATCGTTATTCTTATGCGTTTTCGATTTGAGGCTTGTCGAACTGAGTACTTCCGATATTTCACTAATATCGGGATGTTGTTTCACGACGGCTTCATCGACTTCTTCATCCCATTTGGCAGCGTCATCAGTCGGTTCCGTAACACATCAACTGTGTCCTCAGTGAGTAGGTTCAACTGCGCTGCTTCCTTAAGCAGAGTTTCTTGATGCATCTCCGTGAAAAGACTACGGATTATTTTCTTTTCGGTTTCGACGGTTGAGCCTGATGCCCGAGGGTTCGCCATGATATATTTTTTTCTGATTCCGATAGGCACTGTTATTTTCGCGTAAGCATAGTGTTAGCGATTTAGATCATGCCGGGATCTGCATTTATTTATGGAGATTCCTGCCCTATTCCAGTAGTATTGATTCTGAGTTTTTTTTTTATTATATATATACATACATATATATATATATATATATATATATATATATTTGATAATCACTTAATAATTATCTAATATGTTTTATATAAACTATATTTTTTTCATATATATCGTATAATTATAATTATATAGTTTGTGTTATTAAATAAAGTGACAAAAATCTTTAAAATTATTATTTATCTTCTGTACAGTTTATATATATACATCTAGTTCCTATAGGTCAGTATAATTATTATACCTTATATTTATTTCTATTTGTTTATATACATTTTTTGTTAAACTACTCTTATAATTATTGTTAATGTATGTTCTTTAAAATTAAACTAGTTTTGTAAAGTATTATGTACATTATTTATATTCGTTTATGCTTATTAATTCAATACCTCTTATTATAACCCTCTATAGATTTTTTTGTTTTGTAGATTATTATAATTATTGTTCATAATTGTTCGAGGTAGTTCTATGAATTATTTACTCAGCCTTCGCTTTCCTAGTTGAACTTCATGCAGAAATTGTCATAATTCCATGTATATTTTATGCACCCAGCAGCAATGTTGTTATGTTATCAGCAACAGATATTATTAATTTAATGAAAATTTTTGCCAAATTATTTTTAAAAAATTTCTAGATTTCTATGAAATCCTTTTGGAATTTGTTTTTCCTGATTGTGCTTGATTTATACAACTGTTAGAAATTTTCAGATTGGAAAAACTCTGTCTCCTTCTATCAGTTTTTCTATTTTTAATTTGTCCTACATTCAACGCCTCTACATATACTCTACCTATATCCTCTACCTATACTCCTGTATAGGTTAGGATATATATGCATACAAGTGTATGTAGCACAGTGGTAGGGAATAGTATGATATGATTTGATACAGTATGTTAAGAAGAGATGTTGGATTGGGTGGTGGGGGTGCAGGGGGTGAACCATCGCCGGGGGTTGGGGAACGGAGCGCCCCTTTTCTAAAAATAAATAAGACTAATCAATTGAAGATTATAAATTTGTTAATAATCTACTCTCAAATTAAAGTTTAAAAAAATTTAATAGCATAATGAATAGAATTTCAAATTAAAACTAATTTAAAAAAAGATATAGGGAATTTTTAATACTTAAAAAACATTGTAAGAATTTACAATAAATTTCACATAGAATATAAATCTTATTTTATTTTAAAATCTCGAATACCTAACTCAAAGTCCAAAAGAAAGGTTGAGTCAGCGGGCGACTGTCGCATCTACTCGTAAGTCTAAACATTGTAAATTCCAGATGTTACACAGGCACGGAAGACTGAGAATCCTACTGGACCACACGGTTTCGATCATTAACTTTTCCTCCCAAGGGAGGAAAAGGAAAATTTTGCTTTCGGATTGGTCGGGAATTGGCCATAAACACTTTTCCTCGCTAGGGACGAAAAGTAGTATTTTGCTCCCTACAGAGAGCTGCAGAAAATACTATTTTGCGCTCCGAGTGCGGAAAAAAATTAGATAGATAGTCAGAAAAGGGTAAAAAGTATTTAGAAGAATATGAATCCTATAACATGTACATATATATTTATGAATTTTGATGAGATTATAATAGCGCATTAAATACATGGAGTATGTACTATATTAATACTGTTAAATTTATAATCAAACTGTTGCGAAGACCAAAAATATGGCCCCGCAAATTTATCGCGACCGTTATACAAATTTTACTTCAATAAATCTACCGCGAGAATACGAAATAAATTATATAAAAATAATTTATTTATTTCTGTAATACACGCGAAAATATAATAAGCTAAGCAAATTACCGCGTAAGCTATCCCAAGAGGGATAGGAACGTTACACTGTTATTAAAATTCTTTCCTCTTTCTTCTCTATGTAAGATTCGTATAAAATGCGTTAATAATTTATTTAGATTTGATTCCAAGATTTTACGGAAATAATATTATTTAAGTTACGAAGTTGGACAAGTATATATATTTAGTATTATTTCTTATATATTTCAAATGCGATGCATATGTAAGGGTGACAAGAAAGAATATATAACAAAAAAAAAGTATACATGTTCCATGTACATTGAGAAGAATATTCTAAAATATTGAATCAAAATTTAAGTATGTTAAATTATTCGCATTATTATTTTTACATTATTCAGGTTTTGTTGAGAAAACCACATGTCTATTAAACAGACATTATTGTGTATAAACACATTTGCCACTTTTTTTTGTCTTTTTCAGGATTCCTTTTGGTTTTATTTTTAATTAATAAAGATTACACTTTTTCGGTGATTTTAGAACAGGCATGTGTATAAACAAACATGCGTGTTTCACACCAAATAATATAAAATTCACTATGTATAAGTTTTAGATATATGATTCATAACAATATTCAGAATGATTTCTAAAAGTATATCATGGAATTATTTATATATTTGTGCTCAGGCAATTTTGAGGGGCATTATTTTCGAGGGGGGTGGTGGCTGTTGTTGTGTATACCTTATATTGTATACAAAGGTGCTAATTTACCTTGCTATTGCTACGTAGATATGTAAATATTGGGGGACACGGCATTGAGAAAAAGAAAGCGAGATTTTACATGTAATTCAGAGAGGCTTTAAGTGTTTATTTGTAAACTATTGACTTATACGGATGAGAGGCAATTATAGTTATTTACAAGTGCTGAGGGCATCACAAATATTGCTAGTTATAAGAATAACTGTAAGCGGTAGCGGGTAAAGGAAAACAAGCTTTTTAAAGGGAAGCATAATGTGCTTTGCACTGATGTTCTATCTCTTTCTTCAGCTATCAAGCAGCATGGATTTTTTGTGTTCCCAAATGCTTCTTGTCGGGCCCCACGCTGTTGGGCGCACTTATAACCTCTTTTTGGAGGTTACATTTACCTCGTGGCAGCACCGACATAGTGCGTTGTTGAACACCTCTGCGGCCGGAGCTGATGATGCAAAAGGGAAAAGGGGAGAGAAGTGTGCCGTCAAGCAGAACACATGCGTTAACATTAACTAATCTTTATTCCTATAAATACGCTTGAGTCACTAGATCTACATGCGCAATCTCATACATTTTTATTACAAATGAACGGCTAACTTCTACTCGAGGTATTATTCATGAACTTCGACAAGGGGAAGTTATACATGCCACACGAAGCACATATGCGGCCATTTTGGCGCGGCGGTAGGTGAGGGGGAAGAGACGGGGGAATGGAGGCGCGGCGCAGATACTACGTAATTGACAGAACGCCGAGCAAAAATAATTCGATATATATAGCACGATACTTGCCGTGTCGGACGTAAAAAACATCCTCTGGATGCCTACTATAAGAACTTTTTTCCTGTTATTGTTTTCATTTCATTTTTGTTTTTAGTCAATTTTGTAATCATTCTAAGTAGTAGTGGTTATTTTGTTTAAGTATTTTCCTTCTTAGGTGAATATTTGTATGATATTATTCTCGCTAGAGTGTAATCTTTTACTTGTATAATATTATTTTTTCCTGATTTTATTATTTGGTTTGTCTTACTTTGTGCTTGCTTATTATTCATATATATTTTGTGCTTGTTATTGCCTTAATTTTGCTTTTTAGCATTTCTGTTTAGTCTCATATTTTTTTTATGTTCGTTTTTATTTCCCTGTTTCTTACATTGTGCTCGTTTTATTATACATATACTATTTTTACCGGGTTTCTTGAGAATACGTCTGCGTGAAGATTCATTTTTCCTTCATTATAAATAATTTCATAGTTGTAGATTACTAGTTCTAGTCGCAATTTCTGCACTCGTGCATTTTTGTCTACTGACATAAATGATAATAACGATTTGTAATCTGTAACTATTAATTTGTTATTTATGAATTTGTTTCCAAAAATGTAACTATTGAAGCTTTTCATTTCAAAAATGACTGCTTATGCTCCTTTTTCGTATGTATAATACTTTAGTACAACATTTTTTAAAATTCTGGATACAGACGCTACTGGTTTGTCTTTACCGTTCTACCCTTGCAACAGTATGGCGCCAATAGCAAAATCTGATGCATTTGTTGTAATGACAAATTCTTTATTAATTTTTGAGAATTATAATAGTCGGACTGAGCAGAGCATTATCTTTAATGTTGTCACAAGCTATTTGGTGCTCTTCATTTCATATGAAGTTTGTCTGTTTTTGAAGCTTGTTAGTGGTTTTGTTATTTCTGCAAAGTTATTAATAAATCGTCTATAATATGCTATGAGTACTAGAAATTCTCGAATATACTTTTGCTCCTTAGGTGTGGGAAAATTTTGTACGGCTGCTATTTTCTTAGAGTCCACTTCCAACCCATTTTTATTTACAATATGTTCAAAAAATATTGCTTATTCTTTTAGTATTTCGTATTTTTCTGACTACTTATTTTAATTTATTTATTATTGTATTAAATCGTTAGTTGTGCAGATATATATAGTTGTTTTAAATATAATTATATCATCAATATACAAGGGTGGATTGATAAGTTTCCGGCCTGACCAAGAGATGGCGACACTAGACCTCCTTGAGGTAGAGTTCTATAGTACCATTCTTAGATTCTTGAAGCTATAGTTTCAGTCCGATCACCATGTTAGTTTAGAACATGGAACAAAGAAGGCAAAAATAATTTTTTCGGCGAACAAGGTTATGACTACTGTTTTTTGGGATGCAAGAGGTATTATATACATTGATTACCTTAAAAAGGATAAAACTATCACTGGTCAATACTACGCAGACTTATTGCAACGTTTGGGCCACGAAGTAAAAATTAAACGACCTCATCTAGTGAAGAAAAAATCTTGTTTCATCACGATAACGCACCAGCGCACACGTCAATCGTTGTGATGGTTAAAATTATCGATGTGAAGTTTGAATTGATGCCGCACCCTCCCTATTCTCCAGAACTAGCTATCTGTTTTCTAACCTCAAAAAATGGCTTGGTGGTAGGAGATTTGTGGACAATAAAGAAGTAATCAAAGCTGTAAATGGTTATTTTGGGGAGCTTGGCGAATCAGTCTATAGAGATGGTATTACTAGACTAGAACACCGCTATGAGAAATGTATCAGCCTTGGAGGAAATTATGTTGAGAAATAAAAAAATTCTTAAAAACGTTGTTTTTTTTGATCAGGCCGGAAACTTATCAATGCACCCTCGTATACGAAACATATTTTCCCGATTAGTTCGTACAGTATATTATTCATTACTTTTTAGAAGGTTCTGTGTAAGTTACAAGTCCAAAAGGTAAGACTTTAAACTCCTTATACAAGGTCTAAGGTAGGGTAATTTATTACTGCTCATTTCGTGGAAGATCTTTATAATTGAAGGTATTATCAAATAAAATAGACACTTATAAAAGAACACTTCTGTACAAATCGTTGGATCCAGACATTGGGTAACTTTTCGTAGTTGTGTTGTGCAAAAGAATTAATGATGTGCCCATACGATAATAAAAAAAAAAGGTTTGGAGATAAGTTCAATAGCTCCGTCTGCTTTCCCTAAAAAATTCTACGATTATACGAAAAACAGATACTTTGGAATACATTTTTCTCGAAAAATACTAATTGAAGGATATAAAGGTATAAATAACACGCATCATATAATGTTGTATGGAAGCTCGCGGACTAACGGTTTTATAATGAAAAATAAATAATAGACACAAAGAGAAAATTTATATATGCAAGCTTTATTTATACTTTACGGAACACATCCATACACGTACTTAGAGAGAACACAATAGACTATTAAAGCTATGAAAAGTTATCTATATACGGTTGCGCGCAATGGTACAATTAAGTGCATGCGCAACTACTTAGATTTTTAGTATAGCATGTATTAGAATTCATATCTCAACATGCCCCCTCAATACATGCTTACAGTAAAAATCATTTACATACTACAGTCAGCCCCATATCATTTAGACATCTATGGTGTTTGATTTTATTTAAGGGTTTTGTCATAATATCTGCAAGCATATTTTCAGTAGGGAAGTACAGGAGTTAAAAAACATTTTCTTTGAGTGCATCTCTTATAAAACGATCGCAAATCTATATGCTTAAATGTGGTATGGAAAATATTATTATGTGCTAATAAATTTGCACTTTGATTATCATTGCGTAAAGTTATTTTTATTGGAATACCTAATTCAAACAATAAATTCTTTAAAAATATAATTTCTTTTGCCACTTCAGCAATAGCTATATATTCGGCTTCTGCCGATGACAAACCGACTGTTTTTCGTTTTTGTATCCTTCACACTATGGGTACTTTACTTAACATAAATACGTAAACCATAAAATATTTTCTGTCTATTCTATTTCATCCCTAATCGGCATCTACGTAGCCTGTAATTTTGAAATCATTTTTCATGTAGGTTAAATCTAGATTTATATTATTTTTTAAGTATTTGATAATTCTTTTTGCTGCTATCCAGTATTCCTTTGAGAAACACGTGGTAAATTGTAAAAAAATACGACTGCGTATATTATATCAGGTCAAGTTGCTACTGTCATGTACATCAATGTTCCTATTAATTCTCTAAAAGGAATTTTTTCTTCCTTCTTTAAATTATATAATATACTGGAATTCGCTGGAGTTTTATATATTTTTTAATCTAGAAGATTAAATTTTTCAATAATTTGTTTTCTTTGAAATAAATATTATCCGTCGCTATGTTTCACTATTTCTATACCTACACATTATTTGGCTTTACCTAAATCTTTGATCTCACATTGTGCTTTTAATTTATTTTCAATTTCATTCAACTTTACAACGTTATTGTAAGTAATAAGAAAATCATCAACATAGACTAAAATTATAATAATTGAATCTTTACTTTTCTAACAATACAAACATGGTTCAGATATTAACGCTGTCATTTGAAACCCCTTCAATACCCTATCTATTTTACAATTCCAAACTCTAAACTGCCTGTTTTAACCTGTACAGTGCTTTCTTTTTAAACAAATTTTATTACCTTGCCTTATTTGGTCTAACACTTTTAACGTCTTTTTCTGAATATATACATCCTTTTCAGTTTTAATTATTTTGTCTACATATTGTTCAAATAAATCTAGTAACTTCATAAACACTTTTCATGCAAGGTATCATTAAGATATGCACTTGTTACATTCATTTAATTAATTTTTAAATTTAATTGAGTCGCGATAACTATAACGATATATACGAATTCTAGTCTTGCAAATGAAGCGAAAATATTATTATAATCTACACCATAGACTTGATAAAAACCTCTTGCCACTAATCTGGCCTTTCTTGTTTTAATTTTTCCATCTTTATCCATTTTGTTAGTTAATACTAATCTTGAGTCAATGATGTTCTGATTCCCTTCTGATTCATTCATCACTTCCATAATATGGTTTTTTTAATCAATTGTCTAAATTTTTGTCATATAGCTTCACTCCACTCTGCTCTCCTTACTTCGGTTATAAAGGCATACTTAACCTCAATATCAGTGAATACATTTTCATCAACATCTATATCTTCTAGATTTTTCATACCTGTTTAAGCCTCTGTTTTTTTATGTCCCTTCACTCAAAGTTCTATTTATTAAAATATCATTTTTGTTTTGATTTATATTCTTTTTTAATGCACTTTGTGTTCTATATACTTTTTGGGGTTGTCCACGTTTACCTGTTTTTAAGACCGCAGGTCTCCCTGGTAGACGCTTTTCTATATATTGTTGATTGTATGGTAATTCATTCTGTTCTTCATTATTACTTAAATTGGATTCAATATTCTGATTTTTATAATTAATTTTATTTTCTAAAAATCTGAATTTTCATCAAAAAAAACTTTTCTTCTGTGAATTTCACATCTCTAGAAACGAGTACTTGCCTCGTACTTTTATCCAAATTCGACAAGCCTTCGCTTCGTTTGAATCACCTACAAACACCCCTTAAACTGCTCTATCTGACAATTTATATTTTCATTTTTTATCTAGTGCAAATGCAGCATAGCCAAATATTTTTATATGATCTAAATTTGGTGATTTATACTTCAGATTTTTCATATTATTCACTTCAATGCTCACTCAACACTAACTCCAACTTTCACACGATCGATAGAAACATTGTTCTCCTATTCTTTAGACGAGTTTTACAATGAATGATCGGCCCTTTTTTGGCTCAGCTGTTCATAAGCACAGGCCTTATTCCTCCCGATGACAAAACTCATTGTATGCACGGAACTTTCTAACGTGTTCCTTTTTCCAACTACCTGCATACTTTTTTAAACGTATCTTATGATTTAAAGGATATACAGGCCTACATTCTCTTTTATATATATATATATATATATATATATATATATATATATATATATATATCTTACAATTACGCTAGTTTCAATAATTGTATTATTACTTTGTTGCTCGCCATTCTTTTGTTTTTCTAGACCTTCATTGTCCTCTTCTTGCTTAAATTTAAATGCTATTCTCTACATATAAGATTTAATGTGATGTATTTATTAGTTCGAATTATGAACTGTATTATCAAATTCGAAACTGGAAATCGAATTTAAATCCCAGCTGCAAAGGATACCATGACCAATCTGCGTAGCCTCCACTTCATTATTTAAATGTGAGGATGTTTTGGAAAATTCAGTTAAAATATTGCAATTTTGAGCTGCTCCTACCAAAAAAATTCCTAAATATGTATACTTTATTGATCATTAGCGTAGTACTAAATTTATCAACAGATAAGGTACTATATAGGGAGCCTTAAAAAATTCTTTATAAATTAACAATTTTTTAAAAGTGATAATTATGCAATTAATAACCATAATATAGTGAAATCTGAAAATTTTTTCGATAAACTTATTTTTAAAAATGCATTTGAAAAGCGATTCATCTAGACAAAATCAAGAAAGGGGTTTATTTTCAATAGAATTATTATAAAATCAAATTAGAGAGATAAATTTCATTGGATTCTTATGTATTTTTTTCTGCACATTTTCCCCATGCGGGGATAGTGTCACGTTCACAAAAATAACAACTTTTGTAATTTTTTAGAACATATTTATACTTATTTTTCTTTTTCATCTAACAGATACGATGTATAGATATTTAAAATGTCTGTAAAAATTATGAAAGAATGTTTAAAAGTACCTGGAAAAATGTAAGAAGAATGTGGTCAGATTTTGGAATTTCGAGCACAGAAGGAATAGAGAATTTTATTACATAAAAGTTTAAGAGTTCATAAAAATATTTTACAAGAACTTGTCTTTAGAAAGCATAAAGTGCGAATGAATATATTACATAATTGAGCTAGAAATATATTAATATGAAATCATTCTTTAACGAATCGCAAACCAATTTGATGTTTTGTAATAGTATGTAATTTTTTACAGCATCCATACGTAGAATTTATAAATACGTATTTCAGGATTTTGTTTGAAAAATTTTTTCCGTAAATGTAACATGAATTTTTCAAAAGTTTTGTAGATTTACTCTAAAATCTCATACATTGAGGAGGACGATTTCGTAGTCGTTTTCATTGCCATCTGCTACAGGCAGATAACTCAGACGGAACTTGTATTTCCCAAAACATTGTGTGTGTGTGTGTATGTGTATGTGTGGTACTGATATTTTTTCCTAATTAGATTTCACCGTCACGCAAATATTCTTCATTTTTACATTTGACATTTCAGCATTATATGTAGGGTACCAGTTCGTGTAAGTTTCGAAATTATTACTTAGTATTATTCAATAAAAAAGTTGCTTATTAAAAGTTTGCATATTCATTCGCACGCTTTTAATCCAGTAACTTATCACGTTAAGATTATTACGATAAGCCTGTATCTGGAGGTTTTTACGAAGCTGAAATTAAAAAGCTAAGTATCCTAAAATTTATCTAGTAGAAGAAGTTCTAAAAAAGAGTGGTAACCGCGTATATGTTAAACGGTTAGTAGTCAAAAGTGAGCATAATAGATGGATAAATAAAAAATAATTTTATTGAATACATTATATAATATAAGTAAAATATACAGATAGATGTAAGGTGGCTAGTTTCAAAGTAAATAAAAAGACATTACATTATGATTATAATATTTATTATTACTTAAGAAGTAAAAGTATTAAACTTAAAACAGGTGACACCCTGATACACTATAAATGAACAAAGCTTATTTGATTCGTTATATTTATGAAAAATTCTTCATCTTTTAATATGGTTGAGGATATATTTTATGGTAAAAATATTTGAAAGTTGTCGTCCAGTACTGCAACGATTTTGGTGCCATATTTAGTGCCGATTGTGAAAACTTCCTTAAGAGCAGTCATCATGTACTGATGATTTTTCTCCAATTCTGTACATTTCTTTCTCGGCATAAACTGGCTTTCAGAAATTTTTTTAAGAATGGCTAAGTCCATAAAGAAATAAAAAATTTTTCTACTTAATTCTACCAAATGTAAAAAATTAATTTTTTTTTAAAAGAAAAGCAACTACGAAAATTACCTTATTAGATTAGTATTGTTTTCTTTGAAGAAGGATAACTGTTTTTAAAGTCTTCAACTGCTCGAATGAATTTCACATCGTCCTCCGACAGCTGTGTTGTTGAACGTGTCGTCCTCGATACTTCCTCCTCTCCAAACAACTCCAAAGATTTACAATAATTTCCCTTTGTGTTCGGACAGCTGCGAGGAGCCTTCTCCATAATAGGAACCCGCTTGCCGTTGCCGTTGCCGTTGTCATTGCCGTTGCAGTTGCCGTTCTTGATGGCGTTCACCACTACCTTCATCTTTCTTTCAAATTGAAAATTTTTCAAACTAGAATGATGAAAGTAGACTGTGATGGAAAAACGGCACGTGATTCCACTTTTATATCGTTTTTTACTACTGCCCTTTCCACTACCTTGCAGGAGAAAACTTTTCTATTAGTCAAAAAAAATTAAAAAATAAAAAAAAACCGTCTTCATTTAGTCTATGATGTAGGGGTAAGTCCACTCCTTCTATTTTTGTCACAAGCAACTTTTCTTCATTGGTGGAGGAAGTCCGCATTTTCTCCGCCCTCCTTTCCATTCCCTACTTACTCCTATGACGTAAGCACATAGTTTTCAGATGGATCAAAAAATTAACCTCCTCCCTTTCGGGTTCGCTGAAACGTATATTATTCCTCATTGGTAGAAAGCTCATTTTGACTCCTTCAAGATCCTCCTTTCGAATATTTTTCCGAAAACTTGTTCTGGGTCGTTTGCAGCATATAGTATTGTCTTACATGTTCGTTATTATAGTAGTCATTCATAACCATCAACATTAAGCGGATTATACTAATTGATTTAGGTAACCTCAATTGCGCCACTATTCGCAAATTCTCGGACCCTTTCCCATGCTTTTTCGGAGAAGTGAATCTCTTTCAAAATAGAACACTTATACTCAGCTTGTCCATAATCACTCCATTTTCTAATCGTAAGAATATTATACTCAGCCAAGATTAAGAAAATGCAAGGCGTGAGACCGAAAAATAAAAATAACTCACTTTCCATATATAATAGTGGCGCATGTATAAGCAGTGATAACAATAGACATTCATAACCTCTTCTCACACGCATATAACATTTTCATCATGCCGAAACATCACTCTGCTTAAATAAATATAATGAAAGAAAAAAAGGCTTCTCTCCCCCCTCCTCTCATGTACAGCGGGTGGTATACGGAAAGATATATAATTCTCTCTCTCTCTAACACGCATCAGATATCATGATTAGAAAGAATCGTTTTTTATCTCTCTCTTTCTTTATCTATTATAATATAGTGAGATTGGCACAGTTTTCGGGGAGGGGGGACTTTCTCTATATATTCTAACATGCTTATCGGCATTCTAGTAAAACTAAAGTCTACTCACGTGTAAAGTGTGCTATACCGCACAGCACACCCTAGATGGGAGCTCAGCACACTTTTTAAGGGATGGAGATGATCTAGAATGTCTATGCGCTAGAATTCCTACAGCCTATCGACTACTACTTTAACCCGTTATTCTAATCTACAAAATATACTGTTAAAAATGATGTGAATATTAGATCAGAAGTTATCGAATATTTTCAAAATATGTAAGTTTTGTAGCACGCGGCCCACGTTGCACTTCCGATTCCCGTACTAAAAGGCAAATTAACTTTACAAGTGATTGATTTAAGCAACTAAAAAATGTATAGATACTTAATTTTTAGAGTATTACATGTGTTCTTCATTCGATTATCATAAAAATCTATTTTATAAAAATGTTGTGTCTATGTTAGATCAATAGTTATTAAATATGTAAGACGGAGCAATCTGAACGTGTGTTGAAATTTCTCAGATGCTCGTATATATTTTCTAATTTTAATATTTATTACATTAGATGACAACTTGGATATATTTATTGATTAGGTTTATGAGAAAAATTATTAATAGACCTTTTGAATTCTCAAAATTGGTTGAGCTTTTCACTTGCCATCACAACAAAGATGATTTTCCTATTACTGGGAGATTGAGAACTATAACGTTGGTCACGGATCGGCACGCTGCATAACTTGAACGCGGAAATATTTCATAACTTTGTTCAAATATATACACCAGCTTTTTGAAAAATGGATTTTGTAGTTGAAATAATACAGAACATAATAATATTTATCACAAACCATTTAAGTTTGGTGCGGGCATGTTACATTTATTTAACAATTTAATTGATTATATTTTTAAGATTTTAACTATAAATATTATTTGGAAGTCGCTTTTAAAGATTCCATAACAAAACATATAAATGCACAAAGTTCGGCATAGATATGATTAATATAGTTTACGAATTAATTTCAAGTGTGAAGGTTGTATAGTAGATCTGCCAATAATTTTTAAAATTCATGTGTGGTTATGTTAGAAAAAAATTTTTTTCATCAAAATTCAAAAATAGGCCTTCATTAATTTTATATCAGCAAGCTGTAAAAATCCAGACGATTTTAAAGTATCGAGTTATTTTCACGAAACTTGTGTAATTACTGTAAAAAATGGCCAATATAGAGTTTTAGAATATATAACAGAATCAGAACCAGAATTTAGTATTGTGAGAATACTAACAATTTATCTGACAAGGTGATAGATTATTGTAACGTTATAAAAACGTAATTGCGGATCTAAATAATAATGATTTTACCAAATGCGAATATTATTGGCTCTTAGGCAAAGATCTTAGTGATCTTATAAATGATAGATTAAATGAAGTAGAAGATAGTGAAATACAAAAAATTAAGAAAAATAATGTAAATTTATCTACTGATAATAAATTATTTTTTAAAAAACAATATAACAAAGTATTTATTAAAAATTTATCCATATTTAAAAATCTTGACCACAATAAATATTACAGACGTTATCTTCTTTGTTTCGTAATTTAACTGGACTTATAGATAAAAGTTTGAAATATTCAAGCAATTATGAATTGATATAGGTTGTAGATTATAGCATATGTTGTAGTAAATTAAAGTTTGTTTGATAAAATAAAGTATTTACTTTGATAATAAATAAATTATTCAATGTCTTTTCAAAAAACATTTGTAAATATTCAACCTACAATTAATTCATTTTAGTTCATTCGATGGACTGGGAACTATAGTTTATTTTACCTACTGTTCTGTTGTAACGTTCTTATCCCCCTCGGGATAGCTTGTGCGGTATTTTCCAGAGTACTCTGAGAAGGTAGGAAGTATATTCAGGATCGGGAGGCTGATCAGGAAAATAATTACAATTAACACAGTATTAATAAATATTTTTTTATTGCTCTTACAGTCCAATATAAATATGGGCAGTCGACAAAAGTACAATTCAATTATTAACACAGTATATTTTACTAACACAAATATAAAATACTGTGACATCCAACAGCGTTGGTGCCACACGGACGTAACGACGGCGATTTAATGCCGTTGCCTTTCGCGGTTTGCCCCCTAGTTTTTTGGCCATGCTTTAGCGATGAAGCCAGGGATACGCGTAATTTCGCCGTTCGTGAGGGCCACACTCGAAGCAGCTCCAACACGACCGGTTGAATATCAGGGCGGCGACGACTCTGATATTCTCTAGGAGGTAGTAGGGGCGCGAGCTTCCTCGGCCTCCAGTCCAACTCGCTAGCTATCCGCGCTAAACTTTAGCGCAGACTGCAAAGTCCAGCGGCAATTTTCTTGCCTGCAAAGACTAGCGTCCCCCGACCTAAAGTTGAGCGCGTGCTTCACGGATTTAAAGGAAAACGACGCAAAACGAGATTTTTCCAACTTACTTTTTATTAAAATCAAAATATTCTTTACAAAACTCTGTTAAGATACACGCGGATCTAACAAGGCTGGCAGTCTGACTTTTGCGTGTTCGAGGGACCGTATTTATACCCGGGCCGCGACGCCGCCGAAATTTTCTCCACGGAAAATTCTGTTGTGGTGAGGAGATGGAGGGGGGCTTTTCGTAAAGACAAAGCAGCCTCCGTTCATCTTTTAGAAATTTCTTAAATCTATCTTAGTTCTATATATATATATATATATATATATATATTTTCAAAATAAAACTGAAAAGGATAATTAAAAAGATTCTTTATGTTATATATATATATATATATATATATATATATATATATATAACGTTATTAAATAATGATAATCAATATTAAACATTATAGATAATATTTGCTATTTAGTAACTATAAAGATTGGTACAGTATAACATATAAAATAATTTGATGAAGATATTCTTCAACGTAGTAGTATAATTAATATATATACTAAAACAAGAATCATTATAGTAATTAATTATAACGTATACTATTAATATAGTAAAATAATTAGAATCTTAAATAATCGGTAGTAATTATAGATCGTAAGTAATAATAATTACAATGATAATAATAATAATAGTAATGATAATAATAATTATAGTAATTAATTATAACGTATATTATTAATATAGTAAAATAATTAGAATCTTAAATAATCGGTAGTAATTATAGATCGTAAGTAATAATAATAACAATAATAATAATAATAATTATTGTAATTATAATAATTGACTATAAACATATACTATTTAATATAGTAAAACAATTGGAATCTTAAATACTCTGAAAAAATTATAAATACGTAAGTAATAATAATGATAATAATAATAATAACTATAATAATAATTGATTATAAACATATACTCTTGAGTATATAGTAGAACGACAAAATATTGAATAATCGGTAGTAATTATAGATTATAAATGTATATTTTACATTATAATGGTAAAAGTAATAATAATAGTTAGTAATGATAATAACAATTTTAATAATAATAATAAATGTAGTAATAATAGTAGTAATAAACTACTCGTAGATCGACGTTTCATATTTTATTCTGGAATATTCTTCAAAATAATATTTTCTTCGGCTCTGAGTTTTCATCATATATTTTAAAACTCTCTGTTAAGTTGCATTCGTCAAAACCGTTGGTAATATTCGACGGCCTCTCGGATTTCATACTTTGTATACAAAGCGCGCATTTCGCTTTCTTCTGACTTTTCTACGGGAAGATAGCATCGGCGGGGGAGGTAGGAGGGGCATTTCAGTCCGAGTCGTAATTTCGGCGCGGCCAGTGCGCGCTACGGACGGACCTGCGGCCTAGCTATACGGTTCGGGCCGCATCTGGTCGGACTTTTATTGGGGGGAGGGAGGCGCGAGCTACGCAGTTAGTCGCCCATATACATTGGCGAATACCCTTGTATACCATTTATACGTCTCCAAAATTTTCCAGGGATTATACTGAATTTTCTGGAGACTGTATATTCAACGTCTATTTTTTTTTCGGCGTACAAACAGCGTTGCCATACCTCCTGCACTTTCCTCGCTCCCTCTCCTTATTAATATCGTATCGCCTTCTCCCCTTTCCCGATTCCGTTGCTTACTTCCCCACGTTTTAAAAATCGTCGGGAAGTATACACAATGACGCGTCGTACGATTTGACCTGCCTCAAAAATACATGTATGGTTGCTGGACGCAACAATACGTTTATTCAATAACTTGCTCGGACATGATTTTGGAACAAACAATAAAACGATAACAATTACTTAAATGAATAATAAAAATAAATATATTAAATTAAGCTAGGTATATAGAATAATTCTAAGTTCACGTAATTTTTCGCAACGTTTATTAATCCAGCGCTATTTACCGCACGGATATCCGGTGTTAGTTTCCACGCGGGGGATTTAAACGAGACAGGTAGAATTTAGTCTAGGTGAAATTAAGATTGGCTTAATTCCGCTGGTTTTTTTGAGAAGCGCCTCGCAACCAGGGTCAAGAATTAAGTGAAAATGTATTTAAACGGGATAAAAGAACAGCTGGTCTTTTGAGAAGCGTCTCACAACCAAGATTATGTTCACTTCTGGAAAGGTAAAATTATTAGTCGTCTACCTTTTGAGGAGCGCCTCGCAACAGAGATCAAGCTAATATTTTCGCAAGAATATTTTAGGTAGGATTTTTTTAGCTCTGGATAAGTTTTAGCTACAGGAGGAGTTCACGTGAAACGACTTCGGGTCAGTCGGTTCACTGGACGAACTCCCCAATTTTGCCTTTGCAGGCCCTTTTATAATGAAATTATCGGATATAATCGCCGCCGCTCGTCTAATATCAGACGAGCCGCCGATTTTATAATTATAATGTTAATAATAATATTATTAATAATAATAATTAATATTAATTATAATTATAATAATTATAATAGTTATATAAATGATTCCAGTCGTTACTGCTTACAAATATTAGATTACATACGTATAATGATATACATATACATATGTATATACAGGGTGTCCAAAAAGTTGGGGAACACCTTAATAATTTTTTAGGTAAATTGATTTTGTACAAAGTCAAGGTCAATCTACAGGTAACTTTTCAAGGAATTTAATAATGACCTTGGATTTGACCTTGAGATTGACTTTTAAGGTTATGTCAAGGTCAACTTTGTTCTTTCAAATGGGAACTCCTATTTTTGACAACGGAAATCGAAAGAGCAGAACATTTGACATGAAACATGTGCTCTAATCATGGGTCAAGGATGACCTTGATGGTCACACAAGGTCATTTAACATATATATACATATATGGATATATCTCAGTTTAGAAATTTACACACATACGCATATAATATATAAGTCTGTTTATAATATACATATTTAACACGTATATACGTTATTCGTGAATCATATATTTGTTAACCGTTTATTTATTCATAACATACAAATATTGATGTTATTCATTAATTTTTGTAAAACACATTTTAAATTGTATATTTTTGATTTTCAAGTGTTACTTACTTCATTCCGTGGCTTCTTATTTATAGTCAAAAGATTAGAGACAGTTTATTGGAATCTCTCTAATCTGTTGACTCTGTCCAAAAATATTTGAGGGAGGTAAAAATGCACTGTATAGGTGCAAATGTCCGTAGCCCTGCCAGATACTCCACATAAAAAAGCAGTGTGACCAATGCCCTGCAATATCCCATGGAAAATTTTTATTTTTCATATGGGTTCGAACACCGTCCTTCCTCGCGCAGAGTTGCCTCATTATTATTATTATCGTTGATTTGTAAAATAATACTTATCATCAAAAGTATTATAATAACTCAATATTATTGAAATATCAGCGAAATAAATTACGAAAAACAGCGTCAGAATGATTACAATATAATTTATATTATAGAACACGAACGTCGCCAAGGACGCAGATGTCAACTTAATTATTATTTACACAAGTATTATTATTATAATAATTTGTTATACAAAAATAATTATTATTATTGTAATAGATAAATATCCGAGAGAACTAAATTACGCCGAAATGTCATAATCAAGACGAGCAGGGGACAGACGATCGTGGACGTAAAGGATCGTGTACGGAAACAAAGGTAAGGGCGAAGTAAAAGACCTGCCGGGTGGAACCCCAAGCCGGTAGACACAGACGAACTCGAAAAGCAGCTGCAAAATGCAGAACCTCCCTCGCGAGAAGTGCCTCAAGCACGAAGAATCCGGGGCAAGGTGGAGACATTAACGGCCGCGACGACTAGTTTTCTCCAACGTCTATGCAATGCCACCATGCCCAAGGAACGTAACATACGCAACAGACGACAGACATACTGGTCGACGGAGGAGATCGCGGATCTGAGAAGGACCTGTTTGAAGCTGAGACAGAAAGTTCAACGGGCCCGAAGTCGAGGCGAAGCGGGACCCTACTCTGCAGAGTATAGGTTCACCAGGCGACGGTTGAGATTCGTGATCAACGATAATAAGAAACTGTGTTGGATACAACTCATTTATGAGGTGTACTTGGACCCCTGGGGAAACAGTTACAAAATTATGAGACGCGCACCAAGGGGCTGAGGCTCGCCAATATTACGAGGCGCGGAAATGATGGAACAGATGAATCCTAATCATGATAAACTATGAAGTCTAACAAGGTTCCAGGTCCCGATGGCATACCTAGCGCGGTACTTGGGGTGGTCGCTTTACGCCGCCAGGGTATCCTTTTGGATTTTTACAACGGGTGTCTGGTGGAGGGAGTTTTTAGCAGCCTCTGGAAGGAGGCTCAATTGGTTCTCATCAGTAAGACTAAAGGGGATCCTGCTTTCTTCGTACAGGGCTCTCTCTCCGAACAACAATACGGATTTAGGAATGGATGGTTGACAATCGAGGCTGTAGGTGACGTGACGAAAATCTTTCACTCGGCGAACAGGTACTGCGATGCGACGAGACCACTGGTTTTACTGGTGACCCTAGACGTCCAAAACGACTTCAACTCCGCGAAATGGACAAAGATACTGGCAGCGCTCGAGTCTACTTTCAAAATTGACTCCTACCTTTTATGTATTATACGGGACTATCTATGGGATCGAAGACTGATGTACGAGATATTAGATAGAAAGAAACGTAAACGCGTGACAGTTTGAGTGGCGCAGGGAGCCATCTGGTGCCCCGACTTATGGAACGTACAGTGCGATGGCTTCCTAAGACTGGACATGCCCTTGGACGTACGCCATATCGCCTATGCTGACGATATGGCAGCCGGTATAGTTGCGCACGACTATCACTTGATTCAGTTAAAACTGAATCAGGCGATGAGACGAGTGACTGAATGGATGACAGATCACGGACTACAGCTTGCGCTGCAAAAGATCGAGTTATTGCTGCTGACTCGTAGACCTATAGAAACGATGGTCTCGTTGACGATAGGGACGGAAAGATTGGAAACCAGGAGTGAAGTTAAGTATCTGAAGGTCACCTTGGATACGAAACTAAGCTTCTAGCCTCACATACGAATGGATCTAGACAGAACGTACGCAGATTGCTGCTGAGCATTAGCCACTTGATCTGACTTTACGGGGCGGAAGTGTGGGTCGACGCGATGAATGTAAGAAAATGAGCGAACGCCATGAAAAACGTACAAAGGGTTGGCGCGTTAAGAATCGCGAGTGCGTATCACACTATGTCTAAGAGCGTCGTTTTTGTGATCGCTGGGTTCATTCCCATCGATCTGCTCGCGGCTGAACGAAAGTGTATTCACGAGCAGATCCCGAATGTTGGAAGGAAAGACACTGCGACTAAAGAACGGATAACATAGACGATCGAGAAGTGGCAGATTTTCTGTATGCAAATGATCACGATAGGAGAATCAGAGAGAATGAAGATAACGCAATGAAAGCGATTCCTAATCGGTTATTTAGAGAATAGATAGGTTTGCTGTCAGATTTATCGAATGCGACTCGGCCCGGCATAACCTACGCCATGATCAAATTAAGTATACATCAGATTAGCCTCTCACCGATAGATTCGAAAATGGCATGTACGGTTTGCAAATATTTGAAAAGGCTTAATATACAGGGGCAATACAGGTGATATGACTGTTTACTCGGACGCTAGTTTATCGAACTGTAAAAATACGTTGATCACCAGCGGTATTTTGATTCGTTAATTCGGTGATTTGATAGTTTGAAAAACTAGAGGGCAGAAAAGTGTTGCACTATTAACTTGCCAATGAGAAATATCTACTAAGAAGTCATAGCTATTCACGACTACCTCAAAATAATATTAATGAATTGATTTACTCTCGTAGTATTATACTGCAATAATATCGCCGTGAATACATGCACTGAAACAGATGAAAATCATAGACTCCGTCACATGACAGAAGGAAAAGAGAACTTTGTTAAAGGGTGTTTCAAGCGTGGTATCGAAATTATAACATGGATCTGCTTGAAAGGACAACTCACAGACATTTACAATAAGGCTCTATGTACTCAATAGCATAATTAGTTGGGCTCACAGAGAATGGTAGAAGATGAACATAGTTTTCTGCATTATAGGATCTGAGCAGCAGAAGTGGGATTGAAGAACAACCTCAACGAAAACGCTTGCAAGCGCCGTTCGGAGGCAAAGTAGATATGTCAATCCGTGCAGGCGAGCGTATTAAAACAATCGACGGATGCACAAAACCAACGTCAGTAAAATGAGAAAAATCTCCGCCAGATGGACTGTGAAAGCCACCTCAACTTATGAAATCGGTCTACATGTAAATGTATATACCTAGCGAAAGATAAGATGTTGAGAGGAAGTGCTATAATACACCATACTTGCCCTCTATAGAATCTGCTTATGTATACTAGCGTATGCGCTAGCCTTCCAACGCGGCATTCTCTAGAGATGTCTAGTTAATCGATAACGAACAGTTCCATTTTACGCACGTTTAATAAAGCTTTCGTTTAGATAATTCCTTTTGTTCTTATTAATCAAACTTTATACATTCTGAATATTCTTATTATATTTTATTAAGTACTTTACATCAGATTCCAACAATGTATATATATAATATTATATTTGTATTGTATGTAGCGCAACGCAAGTTAACTTCAAACGCGAAATATATATTATAATTCATAAGAAAAACACATAAATATAGTTATTCATTAATGCAATATAATATATAGTATACTTTTACATAGTTGAAGATTACGAAAATACCGGCCTAATAAGTTAAGATACTGCAGTTCTATTTTATGTTTTGTTTCAATTATAGGAAATTAAAAATTGTGCTTTTAAAAAATACTTTGTTAAAGCAAATAAAATTTTTCAAATGAAGAATCGAATATTTTTAAACAAAATTTTATTTTTTATACATCAAAAACGTTTATACATTCATTCAAAAAATAGAATTGTAATGCTCGAAATAAATTGATTATGTTTATAAAATTTATTAAACAGCACAACATTGAAGCTTATAGGATTAACAATTATTATTGCCAATTGTCGAGCCGAAGAAATTTTAGCTATATCACGAGCTACAGATATTGCTTTAGAGTGTAAATGAGAGGATTAACCGAAGGACTACTCACTTCGATTGAGAGCCAAGTTCTCCAAAAGTTCTGTTTCGACTCTCGCCGAACTCTGTTGGTTTTCTTCTATCATTTAACGCCTAAAATATATCAAATTTCGTCTTTACGATTGTATGAGCGATAGGAACGACAGTCGAAGAGATCTGGAGAGAACTAAAGAAAAACAGAAAATGTTCAATCTCATTTTATATTTTTAGGTAGTTTCTAAATATTCTGCTGATTAAGTAGAAAATAGTTTTCAGCGATTTTTTAAACGAAATAAAAATCATGAAACTATAAAATGATATATATATATATATATGATTCAAAATTCATAGAGGTATACAAAAATTAATTGTAAATAATGTCATAATGTAAATTAATTATGGTTTTTTGTATTATGTAAAATTAAGCAAAATAAATTTATTGATATATAAATTATAAATTTATATATCAAAGGAACATAAATTTATTTATTTAAATTAAATCTTATTAAATTAAATTTTTCATCGGCATTATTTTGTTTTAAAAAATTTTATTTTAATGTAATACTTCTGCTATATCATCTCAAATCAATATTATAAATATAATATTGATTTATAAATATAAATCAATACAATATTATAAAATTTAGTTTAATTTAATATAAATATAAATTTAATAATAATTCGTAATGAAATGCATTATTTTTCAAATAATTGTAATAATTAAAATATCGTCTAAAGTATAAAAAAATTTATATTTATATTATTTCCTTATTTTTAATTATATAACAGATATTTTATTGATTATAATTGTTATTTCTTTACTAATTTGCATGAAAATATACTTTCACACATATAAATCGAAACCCATTTATAATGCCGAATAAATACTTAATTTATAGATTCATATATTTATAGATTATAACGAGCGAATATAAACTTTTTTGATTTTGTATTTTATTGGCCATTCTCTAGCCATTTTTTAGACTATTAGAATGGAAAGTTTAATTTAAATCAATGTTTCACTATAAACAATGTCACATTTATGGTTTTAGAATATTTAGATTTTTATGGTGAATTCATAAAATACTAAAAACCTTTGTGATAAAGCGTTTCATCAAAGGTTTAGAAATAGACAATAGTCATGGAGATTCTTTCCCACTCTATAATAATAATAAGTGAGAGTCAGCTGCACAAAGGCATACTCACTAAAGAACTACCTGTTTGATGCATTCCTCTCGACTCCTTCCCATAGATCTGAAACGTGCTGCACGCCGGAGTCAGCACACATGTACCGAGCAGACCTCCTTGCTCTGGCTCAACTCCCCGCCCGGGAAAATGATCCTGCTAGGCATTACTTCGGAGAAGGGACCAGGATGTTTGTCTTCGGAGCGCCACCAGATCTCGGCCGAGAATAGGGAAGGAAGAATCAAGAGCAGCTCCACCTTCTTCCGCATAAGGATATCTTCGGTAAAATAGGCAGCCCTTCTCCATATTTCCTAGCTGGAGAGCATTAGGGGGACAATGCCTTACGGGGTAATACTTCAAGCATCTTCGCCAACACCTTCCTCTACTGCTCTTACTGCCCGAACACAAGAAATGTAGGATGTGCATCGTCTTTTGTAGATCCATAATAAATACAACCGGCATCCGCGAATTTGCCCATTTTGTGCAACTACGCGCGGTAGTACCTGTGGCCAGTCAGCATCTGAGTGAGACAGTAATTTTCCTTCCCATGTTGCTGATCGATCTACGGTTCACTTGACTTATAAGCCTGTCTGCAAGCAAGCAAGGAAACGCTCTGTAGGTTGCTTCTTCGCTTCGGTTGGAAGAAATATCGCCTTCGACTGGTGAACGAACTTCCATTCCTGGGCCAGGAGGTTTATACGGATGATCCCGAAAACGACTAGAGAAGCCGCCTCTGAGACCGTCTCTTCTTAGACCATCTCCTCTGTACAGCCACCATGCACCTGTGGTATTTTGCGTACTGCAGCAGATTCAACCTCGCTTTCCTGTAAAGCTTCTTTACGAAACCAGAAGATATAGCACGCTCCAGCACGCTAGCCCACCTCCTCTTTATTGAGCTTCACACCCTAACAATATACTGCTCTGTTCTCTAGAGAGTTTCCGGCAAACATCACGTACTAGGACGCACTCACTAGCCGACCCTCCTGCCGTCAGCGGGAACCAAAGATATTTTAGCGTCGATTGTCAAGCATACAACTTCCAGACTCGCCTGCCCACCCAGTATCTCCTTTTGACAGCTTCCAGATATGCATCGCTCCGCAAGCGCTGTGAACCGTCTTTAGCTCCGTTTGGAACCCCTTCTACCTTCTACCTCCAATGCAAGAGCCGAGGGAGAACGATCAGACGAGAAGATTTGATCCGTATCAATTAATAAACGAGTATTCTTGTATTCAACTACCACACGCGTGTTTCGGTTGCAGATAGGAGGAAGACTGCTGCAGGCCAGTTGCGACATCAGTGCTTGCAAAAGCGACGAAGAAAAACAACGTTTTTAAGAATTTTTTTATTTCTCAACATAATCTCATCCAAGGCTAATACATTTCTCATAGCGGTGTTCTAATCTAGTAATGCCATTTCTATAGACTGATTCGTCAAACTCATCAAAATACCCATTTATAGCTTCGATTACTTCTTCGTTGTCTGCAAATTTCTTACCGCCAAGACTTTTGTTGAGGTTAGGAAACAGATAATAGTCACTCGGGGCTAGGTCTGGAGAGTAGGGAGGATGCGGCATCAATTCAAACTTTATAACGTTGATTTTAGCCATCGCAACGATTGACGTGTGCGCTGGTGCGTTATCGTGTTGAAACAAGATTTTTTCTTCACCAGATGAGGTCGTTTAATTTTCACTTCGTGGCTCAAACGTTGCAATAACTCTCCGTCGTATTGGCCAGTGATAGTTTTACCCTTTTCAAGGTAACCAATATATATAATACCTCTTGCATCCCAAAAAGCAGTAGCCATAAACTTGTTCGCCGAAAAAATTGTTTTTACCTTCTTTGGAGTTGTTTTCCCTGGTCCAATCCACTGTTTAGACTGTTGTTTGGTTTCAGGAGTGTAGTGGCGGACCCAAGTTTCGTCAACGGTTATGAATCGACGCAAAAATTCGCTTGGATTACGCTTATACAACGCCAAATCGACGGTAGAAATGTTCTTTCGAATCAATTTTTGGTGGACTGTTAGCAAACGAGGTACCCATCTTGCACGGAGCTTTCCCATATACAAATATTGGTGCAAAATATTTTGTACACGTTCATATGACATCTTACAGGTCTCACGCACTTTTAATCTGCGGTCTTTCAGCACTATTTGATGGATTTTTTCGATCATATCTGAAGTTGTGACCTCAATGGGGCGTCCTGAGCGAGGCTCATCAGAGGTGCTCACACGACTCTTTTTAAATTCGGAAACCCACTGCTTAACGGTTCAATATGATGGGGGGGATGTCCTCAATGTTGAGTCCATCTCTTCTTTAATTTCCTTCGGCGCTAACCCCTTCAAATAAAAGTATTTGATGACAGCACATTTTTACGAAAAATACAGAGGCGTCTTGTTCAGCGTGCTCTCAAACCTAAACTAACATGGCGATCGGACTGAAACTATAGCTACAAGCTATCTAAGGATGCTACTATAGAACGTCACCTCAAGGTAGGCCTAGAGTCGCCATCTCTTGGTCAGGCCGGAAACTTATCAATCCACCATCGTAGACTTCCTCATGATAACTGAACAGTATAAAGAACGCTCTACATCGACCTGACTTAACAGCAGCTCGAGCAAAGCGGCAATCTGGATCTTGAAGGGATACTCACGTGATATCGTGGAAAAAGGTGTGGAAGAAAACTACATTTGACACTGGTGAATTAAATTGCCTATGTCAGCGTTCACCTCAGTCCAAACTGTAATGCTTCCAAGTATGCGAAACCAAAGCGATCGAAGATAGGGTTCGGGAAGGAAATTTCTGGCGACGTGATCGTGGCAGACGATTTGACTGCTCACGCTATCGAGTGGGAGATGCCGCAGATAAACAAACATGGACGATTACTATTGGAGATGACTGCAAAACTAGAACTAGAAGTAATGAACGAAGGAACCGTAAGAATATACAGAAGAAGTAGATATAAAAATTCCAGTCCAGAGGTGACTTTGGCCTCAGATAGAATAAGGACTAGGATGAGAGCATGGCGGATGATTGAAAACTATACGGCTAGTGATCATTATTACATTGCTGTTGAGATAACAGATGTGACAATACAAACGTGGATTCGGAAACCAATATGTTCACAATGGAATATTAAGCGAATAAACATGGAGAAATTGGAGAGAATTTTGAAAGCAGAAAAAGCTCACTCACAGAATGACTCCGGGTTTGAAAGGTCACGAAAGGTATTAATGAAAATTACGACTAAATTCCTCCAACGCCTGTGCGAAAGAATCATGCCGATACCGAAAATATCGAATACGAAATAGAAGACAGACGTACTGGTAGACGACAGAAATTGCCGAATACAGAAGTACTTTTTTGAAGCTGAGGCGAAAAGCGTATCTGTATTCTATACAGGACATGTCTGTCAGACGACGCTTGAGATTGGCAATAAACGACAGGAAGTCAAGATGTTGGAAAAGACAAATACACGAAGTGAAAACTGATCCATGGAGCAATGTAACCAAAGCCATGGGAATTCAGAGTACACTAATAACAAAAGAAACAGACACGATGAAAAGAATATTCCACGAACTCTTCGCAAGCCATCGAAACAGAAGAGATGAGGCAGAAGATCAGACTGAGACTGATACCTCTCTCTGTTCACGCGAGAGAACCTTATCAAAGCAACTGCCTTATTTGAAGCCAAATAAGGCACCATGTCTCGATGGTATTCCCGAAGAAATAATCCGAACCTTTGTACGGCACGTCGGGATATTCTCCTGGAATTATACAACAAGAGCTTAGTGGAGTTGGTATTGGGCAAACACTGGAAGAACACTTGATTGGTTCTCATTAGTAAAATTAAGGGGATCTTGAGCTACCTTCTTCATAGAGATTTCTCTGTCTTTTTAACACGGCAGGGAAACTATTTGAGCTTTTGAGTCATAATAGGTATGGGGATAATGAGATAAGCAATAATACGAGGGTGGTTTGATAAGGTGGTTAGATGCTGTTATCGTAAATATGTTACTACTCTAAGAGACTATCATCTCATATAAGTAGGTATACAAAGTTTCAAGTCAATACGTTGGTTAGAAAATTTTTGATAGTCTTTTGAATTTAGTGTTTCATTGTTTTTATAAAAGCATGAAAAAAAAACGAATTTCGAGTGGTTATTAAACATTATTTTCTGCGTGGAAAAACAATTAAGGAAACTGATGAAAAGCCTAAAAAATATGATAAGGAATCTGCTCCATCACGTGGAATGGTTCACAAGTGGTTTACTGAATTTCGTTGTGGTAGAATGAATACAAGTGATGCTGAGCATTTTGACCGCCCAAAAGAGGTGACTAATCAAGATATGGCCAATAAAATGCATGATATGATACTCGAAGATCGTCAATTAAAGATACACGAGATTAGTAACACTGTAAGAATTTCGACTGAACGCGTATTTCATATTTTGCATAAAATTTTCAATATGAGAAAACTATCTGCAAGATGGGTGCCGCGTTTGCTCACAGTCGACAATAAACGGTCAAGCATTGTTGCATCTAAACAATGTCTGGACATGTTTCAGCGTAATCCAATCGAATTTTTGCGCTATTATGTTACTGTTGATGAAACATGGATTCATCACTATATGCCAGAAACGAAACGGCAGTCAAAAATGTGGACTGAACATGGAAAACCTGCTCCGAAAAAACAAAAACTGTTCCAGCAACCGGTAAGGTCATGGTCACCATTTTTTGGGACTCACGGGGTATAATACTAATCTATTACCTACGGAAGGAAAAAACAATTACAGGACAGTATTATGCTTCAATATTGAATAGATTTTCAGCCATACTGAATGAAAAGCGGCCCCATCTAGTGAAGAAAAAAGTGCTCCTCCACCATGACAACGCATCAGCTCACATGAGTGCTATAGCAACAGTCAAATTAGCAGAATTACGTTACAAATTACTTCTTCACCCACCTTATTCTCCAGATTTAGCACCGTCCGATTATTTTCTATGCCCAAACATGAAAACTTGGCTTGGTGGTAAAACATTTTCATCGAATGAAGAGATTATGACGGCCATAAATGATGATTTTGAGGATTTCGATAAAAGTTATTTTTTGGAAGGCTTAAAAAAGATTGAATACTGCTGGAATAAATCTATCGAGTTGGGAGGGGACTATATTGAAAAATAAAAAAAAAATTGTTTAAATAAATTGTTTTTTCATTTAAAAGTCACGGATTTACCCAACCGTATGTTTACGCTATCATTTGTCACATTGTATAGAAGCTGAGCATTATGTGAATATATATATAAATATATATATATATATATATATATATATATATATATATATATATATATATACATATATAGCTGTATAAGTCTTTTTATAGGCTTGGATAAGCTCAATAAATATATATAGTTGTAACTCTGCTGAGATGTGAGAAATATTGTATTCAATTTTTTAAAACAATAATGAGACCAAACGTTTTCTGATTAAATTACAAGTTACAACCTATTGCTGCACTTGTAATTATGCCACTCAGCTCATTTGGCTAAAAGTTTGTGTAATTATGTATTTTGGGTTGCCGATTGCTAGTATATAGCTTTAGAGTACAAAAAGTTTGTGCATATTTTGAATTTTCATAGGTTAAATCAGAAAAAATATGATAGCTTTGCAAATTTTTTCGAAAACTACTAAGCATATCAAAAAATATTTTTAAAATGTGTACATTTTATAAAAATATATCTTTTTTATTCTAAATATTTTTTATGCAAGCAGCATTTCTCGATAAGAACAAAATGAAAGATAACATACCAATTCGGTATCGATTAATTGGAAATGTATTCAAATTATATAATAGCAAATCTATTTCTCTACAAATATATAAAAGAGTATTTAGACGTGCCGACAGGATATAAAAACTTTTAGTACAAAATATCAGATCTACGGGAAGAGCAAATTAATCCGCGGCTCCAGAAAAGGAGTCCACGCAGCTGTGACCTGTCTTGTACGGAACGCATACATAATCATGTATGCGTTCCGTGTACATAAACATGTACAAAAATCTCTCTGTGTTGTTCAGAAGAATTCAAGATCCTTTCATAATACATATGTATATATATTTTAATAAAATTAAGACAATATTGAATATTATAATAAATAATTTTATTGCAATGCATAAATAGATTCCTAATATTCTTTAATTGTCCAAAATTATTTGCTTTAGAATAAAAGATAATGAATAATATTTATGTTCGAAACCGTTACTGAAATATTTCAATTATGGATTAATATAGCATATGACATTTGGTCATTTACCATTAACAATTCTTTATATTCTATGATTTTTAAGGCGCTCAATATACATGCTCAATGAATATACAATTTTTTAAGTGCAATACAGGGTAAACTACCGAAAAGCGTTCATACCCGACTTTGCTGAAATTTTATAAATTTTATAAATGTCTTTTGGAATGTTGCTTACGTATATCATACTGACTTTTATTAAAAATTTATTTTACACAGTAAAATTCATAAAAATCCATAGAAACTATGGCTTTTGGAATTGATCTTGCAGAATAAGAAAAGTCATGAAAAATAAAATTTTTAACAAACATTGTAGATTTCACCAATATACATCTTGTTTGTTCTATAAATTTTTTTTAATATAAGCGATATTTTTGGAGCAAAATTTAAATCATTCTATCTCTGTTCGATCTCTAAAAATCAACTTGTATACTTGTATATTTATATTTTTTAATATCATGTGGCCTTTGGCGCAGATACAATTATATATATATATATATATATATATATATATATATATATAATATTATATAATAAGAAAACGTTTTAAATGTTATAATATAATTTTATTTTTCCATATGCATTTTGGATATTGAACTTTACAAGAAAAATTGTGTTAATTTCCTACGTCCATTATAGTCACCTATACAATCTATTATTTACATGATTTTTTTGAAGAAATGTTTTTCCCATGCGTGCGAACGCCCTGGTCTATGATCGCATTAAATTAACAGCTAAATTACTAAATATTTTTATCAGTCTTACATTCTTTATAATATAATATATTAACTAAAATAATGAATAAGTCAGACTGTCCTTGTTTATTATCAACCCCGAAGAATCTGAAATAAAACTAAATTAGATTAAAAATGAAAAATATATAAATAAAATTCCGACGAGACAATAGTCTCGCGCAAATAATATTATATATATTGTATACAAGTCGCGAAGTCGCGAGCGGCGCGGCGCGGGGATAAAGCGCCGGCAGCACGGCGAAGACGCGCGAGCGCTCTCGGGCCGCAGGCGGCGACGGCGTGCGCAGTTCTTAGGCACGGTACAGTGCGGTAAGGGGAGAGCGAGCGCTCTCTCCCAATTCTCAAATAGAGTCGCACTGACTGCGAAATTTCAGTGTGCTAGCGGCCTCGAAACTGGCTATTCGAGGGGGACCTGTCGTCGGCGCGATAGCGGGCGACAAGTCTCAGCACACGCAGGGCGGGACGTGATCACGTAAAATAGAATAATAAATATTGTAATACAAGATTACAAGATTATAGATTGTATCGACACATATTACACACGCTTGATTTTAATGAAACAAATGAATTAAGCAAGTGGAAAATATATATAAATGACTCCGAAAAACAGCGAATATTGAAAGAAAATCACGATGATCCCACCGCAGGACATTTAGGAGTATCTAAAACTTTAGCAAAATTAGCTACAAGCTACTACTGGCCAAGCATGTTCCGTGAAGCCACACGGTACGTACGCGCGTGTATAAACTGCCAAAAGCATAAAGCACAGCAGTCAGCCCCGGCGGGAAAAATGCACGCGACAAATGTAAAACAACCATGTGAGATGGTCTCCGTTGATTTGGTGGGGCCTTTCCCACGATCAAATAACGGATATACTATGCTTCTAGTAATGCAGGATCGATTAACGAAATGGATCGAACTACGTGCATTACGAATAGCAACGGGTGCTGCCATAGGACGAGCAATCCAAGAACAAATTATATTACGTTTTGGATGCACGCAAGTAATAGTGAGTGATAACGGTAGACAATTTATTTCGAATGAGTTTCGCCAAATGTTAAAAAATGCGAAAATTACTCATCGAACTACGCCACCGTATGCACCCCAGTGCAATCCTGTTGAACGGGTAAATCGCACTGTAAAAACTATGGTAAAACATTACATAGATAAGTCCCAAAAAACATGGGATAATTATCTAAAAGAAACTACTTTACTACTTTTGCACGATAGCACGGGTTATACGACAGCTTATTTAAATTTCGGACGAGAGCTAAGCGCACCAGGTAGCCTGAAACAAGAAATAGGACAGCGTTCAAAATCAAAAGCAGAAGAAAGGATAAGGAATATTCAAGAAGCACTTGAGCTCATCAAAATAAAAGCGGCACAGTCTTTCTCACGGCAGAGAAAATATTATGACTTACGCCGACGTGATTGGCAGCCACGTGTTGATGAACAAGTCCTGAAGCGTCAACACATACTGTCAAACAAAGTAAATCAGCTAAATGCAAAGCTTTGCGAGAAATATAGTGGGCCATTTGCAATAATAAAGAAAGTTTCCCCAGTCATATTTAATCTGCAAGGAGCAGATGGGAAACTAATAGAAAAAATTCATGTCAAGGACATAAAACCGTATACCTGTAATGATACGTGAATTTTTGTAAATAGTAATTAATTTTGTAAATTTGTAATATATTGTACATTGCCGGCAATAGTAATAAGTAAATAGGATAATTAAGAAAAATTAAATTGATCGATACCTCTGTAAATAATTTTATATATAGCGTGTTAATAATTTTATATAGCGAGTTAATAATTTTGTATGTAGCGAGTTAATAATTTTATATAGCGAGTTAATAATTTTGTATGTAGCGAGTTAATAATTTTATATAGCGAGTTAATAATTTTGTATAGCGAGTTAATAATAGGTATAATTTAATACGTAAAAGATAGTAATGTACATTGGTTAAAAACCAATTAGCAATACGGCTCGGAAATGAGTCGGGAAGAAAGAGGTTGTTTTCTTAAATAAACGCGGCTCACGATGGAGAATGTATATTCTGCACACACACAGGATCAAAACACAGAGTTAAAATGATCGTTTAAGTATACAAATAATTTTGTATATAGGCATGGGCTTTACACAATTCCCTACCTCGACGTTAAATTCGAACGTACTGTCGAGTCGGGAGATAAAAGTAAACAAATACGCCCTTGCTAATCACACTCCCGCCAATCTATCGGCAGCAGCGGGACACATCTTTTACGGTGCCTCCGAATCCGGCGGAAGGTTTCCGTCGGATTTCCATCTCGGAGCCCCCACGGCCCAGGAAGGTGAAAATTCCAAATGGGCCGGAGATCGTGATCCCGCCGCGAGTGCGAGAATTTAGTGCTCAAGATAACGGTCTGCGTTGGCGGATGAGGATCGACGCACGTACAGGAGCTGTCCGAGTTGGGAAACCTAAAGGTTTGATTTTTTGTTGTTTATTATATAAAAATTGCTATATGTGAGAAACCGGTTTCCTCACGACTTGTTTCAGCGAGTCCGGCGAAATAAAATAATGTATTTTAGCGTTATAATTCTTTTACGTTTAATTGATTATTATGTATCCGCGTTTCACTCTCCACGGGGGAAGGGGAGATGCGACAAGACAATAGTCTCGCGCAAATAATATTGTATATATATTGTATACAAGTCGCGAAGTCGCGAGCGGCGCGGCGCGGCGAAGGGGGAGCGCCGAGGGCTTCGTGGCGCGACGCGGTGCGGGGATAAAGCGCCGGCAGTACGGCGAAGACGCGCGAGCGCTCTGGGGCCGCAGGCTGCTCGAAGAGCAGCGAGAATTCGCGAGAATTCGCGAATTGATTCGCGAATTCTCGCGAGCGGCGACGGCGCTGCGCAGTTCTTAGGCGAGGTACAGTGCGGTAAGCGGAGAGCAAGCGCTCTCTCCCAAGTCTCAAATAGAGCCGCACTGACTGCGAAATTTCAGTGTGCCAGCTGCTTTGAAACTGGCTATTCGAGGGGGACCTGTCGTCAGCGTAATAGCGGGCGATAAGTCTCAGCACACTCAGGGCGGAACGCGATCACGTAAAATAGAATAATAAATAAAATTGTAATTACGCTCACGCGGAGCGCTAAGTTTAAGTTAAATATAATTGTTAAATTTATAAATCATAAAATAAATATATTTTATGATTTTTTTTATTGTTTCAGCGGATAATGGCGCGACTTAGCAAGTCGGAAACAGCGGCTAGTTCGGCAGTGCCAAAATAAACAAATTTATTAGTATTTATAATTTTTTTGTTAATTATTTTTTTATAATATTTTGTTAATAAATTTTCTTGTTGTTCTCAAATAAATACGAATTTATTAAATCCCAACATCCAGCAAAGTCGGGAAAAATAAATAAAATAAATCCAATTCGAACTCTGGCGGGTTGAGCGAGAGTGAGAATTGGATTTCGTGATACGGTGCGTAGTAGAATAAACTTGGTGGCGTGTTGAGCGACTCAGGGCCTAGGCGTGTTGAGCGTAGGCCAAAGTACAGTACGCACCGTAAATAATTAAAACTAATAATAAATAAATTTAGCTTGCACAAGCGAACCTAGTGGCTCGTTGAGCGACTAGGGGCCGAGGTGGGTTGAGCCAGAGCCACTCGTTTATGCAAGTAAAAACGAACAGAACATAGCCTTTGGTGGGGTAAAAAGAACCCGATGGCGTGCTGAGCGATCGGAGCCGAGGCGCGTTGAGCCGGAGCACGAATTAGCTCTCACCAAAGTGCTATGTTACAAAATAATAATAAAATAAAATAAAACTAATAAAAATAATAAAAACAATATTTTATGTTAGTAAAGGACAACCTGACTGCCCCCACCACCTCAAATTTAGAATCACCTTTGGTGTCGGACGTTTCGAACCGCTACGGTTCATTCTCAAGAACTAAAGTAAATTGAAAAACCCAGTATGCTACTTTATATACCCCATCCCCACTTTAAATTTATTTGTATAACATTTATGGGGCCCCCACCTTCTTAACTTAAATGTGAAACACAAATTTTATATTAATAAGGAATGATAAGTGTTGTCCAATTTACTAGACTCCAACATTAAATTTACATAAAAAATTTACATAAAAAAATATATATTAATTTGTATATGGGCAGTCGACATAAGTACAATTAAATTATTAAATTTATATTATTGGGATCCTTCAAAACATGAATATTTTCAAGAGTTTCTCTTTTATATTTATTTTTAATACCATGTTCTAAAATATTTACATTTTCAAAATCGAAAGAATGTAATCAGTTTAAACTTTATGCTTTTAGCTCGGATGTACCATTCATGCTTCGTAAGCCAGATTGATGTTCATATAATCTTGTTTTAGATATCTTCGCGTCTGTCTAATATAATATTTGTCATAATATTTATAATTTTTTTTGCATACAACTGCTATTTTCAAACATTTATCATCCTTATCTTTATATTCATTAAATAGCTTATAATTATTATATTATTATTATTATAACTAATATCAATGAAATTTAACTCTGCTATTACTAACTCTCATATCATTGACATCCAAAAAACTTAATTTATTGTCTAATTCTAATTCCTTTGTATATTTAATTCTATCATGGATGGAATTAAAAACGTTCACCATTTCGTCTACGCATCTTTCTGGCAAAATTGTAACGATGTCATCAACATATCTTTTATAGATAATTGGTTCAAAATTTAACTTATTTAATGCCATATTTTCTAATTTTTCGATTACCAAATTAGCAATTACCGGTGATAAAGGTGATCCCATTGGACAGCTATATCTTTGTTCATAAAAATTATTTTGAAAAGAAAAAATTATGTTATTGAAAACTAAATTCATTGCCTTTATAAATTCATCTTTTGTTAATTTTGTGTGTATGTTAATTTCTGACCATTTTTCTTCTATAATTTCTTTAAATAAATCTAATGGTATATTTGGAAATAAAGATACTACATCCAATGAAATCATCTTATGATTATTTGAAATATTAATAGCTTTAACTGCTTCATAAAAACACTATCTTTAACATAAGAGTTGGTTTATTCTAACATATTTGATAATTAACTAACTAATATATTTGATAAAAATCTTGTAATATTATATGTTGGAGAATTAATTGATGATATTATTCTTTTATAGGTCAATTGCTCTTTGAGAATTTTGGTAACCCCATAACATTTGGCTATTGTACCATTTTCGCATATTAAGTGTTTAAAAGTAATTTCATTAATATAAGAGTTATAGTTTTATAATTGCTTTTATAAGTAAATAAATACTCCTATCATTCTGCTTTAAATACATATGTGCAATTCATATATTATATAGATTACTTTTCGTCACTATGTTACTTTTTAGTCATATTTATTATATATAGCTTTAAGTTACTTTTTCTATAAACTATGTAATAGCTATGTTTTCATTTAAACCAAGCGTCATCCACATTAATGGTAAAGGGAAATTTTTCATCACAACAATTGTACATATGGATTTTCTTCTTCTATAGGAAAGATGCCCAGAAAAAAAAAAGTTCCCTACAGCGTTTTCCGATATCGATTTTTTCCGGACTTTTCCAACTATATAGTAATTACAAAGTAACAAATTTAGACATATACTTTTCAATCTTAAACTATTTGAGCTTATCTGACTGTATCACAATTACGAAGTAACAAGTTTAGACTGTATAGTTTTCGATCTCAAAATGTTTCCCGTTTTTGCGTTTCTTACATGCAGGTGTGTGTGCGCGCGCAAAGCATAATGCAATTAATATTAGTATTACAAAATGCAATTATGATGATATGCAGTTTGAATACCGAAGCCACAGACAAGTAGATAAACAAATAGGACCATCACCTGCTAAATAGTTCTTGCAATAATTACAGGAATTTTCAGTAAAAATAACATAAATATACCAGAATGCAAAGCAGATGAATGGACTTACAGACATTGAAATTTATCATTATGAAACAGTAAACGTTTGTCATATTTGCGAAAAAAATTTTAATTTTACAGATAATAAAGTTCAAGATTACTGTCATCTCACAGGACGGTAAGTATGTTTTAGAGTTTTATTTTAGCAGTTTTATAAAATTTGAATAACAATTTCAGATATCGAAGTCCTACACATAGTTCATGCAATTTCAATTATAATGATTCCAGAATCATACCTATTATATTTCATAATTTATCAGGAAATGATTCACATTTATATATAAAAGAGCTGGCAACAAATTTTGAAGGATCTGTGTATGATCTTCCGGAAAATAAGGTGAAATATGCATTATTTACAAAATATATACATGATTTACATGAAGATTTGTCACTATATTCTGAACATATTGCAGTACCAGGAAGTAAAATGAAGAAACTATTAAAAATATTATACAATAAAAAATGCTATATAATTGAATATTGCATTGCAACAAGCAGTTCAATATAGTCTACGCCTAAAAAAATATATAGAATATTAAAATTTAATCAGAAACCATGGCTTAAAGTTAATACAAATTTAAATAGCGAAAAAATAAAGCACACAACAAATGAATTCGAAAAGTTAGTTTTAAAATTTTTAAATATTACTATTTATGGTAAAAAATGGAAAATAAAAGGTAAAGAATACATGAAAAACTAGTAAACAAATTGTATGGACGTTGTGGTGCAGAAGTACTAATATAAAGTCATTTTCATAATTTCTTTCATAATTTTTCATGACAATTTTGTTGCTGTACAGTTACAGAGAACTGAAATTCATATCAGAAAACCTATCTTCTATGTTAGGCTTTCTGTATTATATTTGTTGAAAACGTTCGTTTATAGATTTCACTATGAATACAAGATTGGGTGATGACTATAAATTACTATATATAGATACTGGTAGTTTATATGAAGTGAAATATTTATATGAAGTAAAAAACATCGATATGTATCATTTAATGCGGAAGGACATTGATGAATTTGAAACATCAGATTATCCACAGAATAATCCTTATCAAATACAGCAGAAAACTAAGAAAATTGTGAGGCTCATGAAGAATGAATGTAATGGTAGAATTTAATTAGAATTTATTGGATTGCAGAGTAAAATGTATTGTATAAAATTTCAAGGAGAAAATAAAATCATATAAGCCGAGGGTGTTGCAAATGCAGTAGTGAAAAATACAATAACTTTTGAAAACAACACAGAATGCTTGGAAGAAAAAACCATCATACATAGAGATCAGTTTAATATTCGTTCAAGACTTCATATTCTATAAAAGAAAAAACAAAATAAAATAGCTTTGAATCCTTTTGATGATAAGGGTTTTATAGAAACAGGATCAATAGTTAATCTTCCTTGGAGTAATTAGAGCATTCGTGAGCATGAATTTGCATGAAATAAAGGAGTCGCTAAAGGGATGAGTGATGACAATATAAACTAACAAATATTACAGCAACCTTCAACCAAACAAGTTGCAATGAGAATACAAGGAGACAAGGGCAATAGTCACTTAGTAGGAAAGTCGAATGAACAAGTCATAATATGCGTGGTAGACAAGGAAAGCTACTCGAGTTTACAAGGGTAGTCGAAAAAAATCGGAACAGGAAAGGTAAGCGGAGAGGAAAGAGTTTACGTAAGTGATGGTTGAACTCATTCGACATGGAGAGGGAAGATGAAGGGAATATAGAACTTATGCAGGGATAATCGAAATAAATAGATCGTAGATGTCATACAATAAACTTAGGTATTTGTAAATATAACGTCGTCAATATTTTAGTCGATTTGTGTCTACAACATAAAGTTATTCTCGATTAAACATGTTAGCTTACGAGCCAAAATATCGTCATTTGCGGGAGGTTTTAATTTTCTACTTTAATATGAAGAAATCTGCGACTGAGGCTCATCGAATGCTCTCAAATATCTATGGTGAGACCACTATTAGTAAAAGAATATGCCGAGAGTGGTTTCAACTCTTCGAGAACGGTGATTTTCATGTCGAAGACTAGCATGGCGGTGGAAGAGAGGTTTTCGAAGATGCAGAATGCTCAGTATTTGATGAGACGAACGCAATGAAGTGTATTATGAGTTATTAAAATCGACTGAAACAATCACAGGCGATCGTTGTCGAACGCAATTAATATATTTGAACCGAGCATTGAATGACAAACAGCCGCAATACAACGATAGACATGAAAAAGTTATTTTACAGCATGATGATGCTCGACTCCATGTTGCGAAAGTAGTCAAGGCATACTTGGAATCATTGAAATGGGAAGTTCCACCCTACTCGCCGTATTCTCCAGACGTGGCTCCTTCAGACTATCACTTGTTTCGATCAATGCGCACGGACTGGCTGACCAGCACTTTCGGTCTTATAAAGAAGTAAAAAATTGGATCGATTCGTGAATCGCTTCAACAGATGATTTTTACAACACGGAATTCGTATGCTACCAGAAAAATAGTAAAAGTAGTCATCAGGGAGGAACAATACTTTGAAGTATAAATGCATAACCAGTTTTTTACAATAAAGCTTCGAAATTTGGAAAAAAACGGCGGAAGCAAAGTTGTACAACTAATATATATGTGTGTAAGTGTTTAAGATGATATGTCACAGTGTAATTATGTGTATAATGAAATTATTAAATAACATTTTTATCTTATATGCAGCTGTATTTATTTATCCTCGTTGAGAATGTATAGAAAATTAGTTTACATATTATCATTTTATAATTTTATATCACTTAAGTTGCACGCTCTTCATTAGTCCAACTATTATGAGTACTATCAAATCCAAGCCACTTGATAAAAACTTTATCTCTTTGATATTTGAGAATTTTTTCAACGAGATAAACATCTGAGTACTTGGTAAGTCACAGCTCTTGTTCATAGAAAGATCCAGCAATGGATTAATTTTTATAATCTTTTAAATGGTAAGTGGTTAATTGGATTCAGTGATATAACCCTGCAGATAGTGAATATTTCTGTAGACCAGTTAGGTGTATATCCTTTCTCAAAAGTCTGCTTCAGTTTACCCACTCGTACTTTATCTCCAACATTAAATCTATTTTTTCTCTTAGTTTTGCTCTGCCAAGTAAGTTTCTTAAAATTTTTTATTTATTTTCAGATGCAACATCTTTTGGCTTGACTTCGATAGTTCGATTCTATGCTTTGTCCATTATAAGTAGTAATGAAATTCACTAAATTGTCAATCCACTTATTTTTTCCGCGAAGACTAAACTGTGTCCACATTTTTTCTTTCAAAGTACGATAGAAACGCTTGTAAATAGATGCTTTGAAATTAATATATGTTGATTATAATTAATTGTTTTTTCTCATTAGTTTTTGAAACTCTGTATTGTAAAATATTTTGCTCTTGATTTTTTGGTATACGTCTATGTTTGAGAATAGTAGAAAAAGCTATTGTTACATCTTTACCAAGTTTTCGTTTCAAGGGTACAGCCCATGCAAATTTTAATAAGGTAACGATGACTGTAATCATGTATTTGTATCCTTTATTTTCTTTAGCATTAGCTTACATTTCAACGAGATCTGCTTACCATGTCTCATCTAGATCACGTACTTCAAATTGTTATCGATTATAATTTCGAAGAACACGCTAATGAATTTCCCTTTCTATCTCACTTATTATATTATTTTACTGCTGATTTTTATTTATACGCAGTTAATGAAATGTTTGACTCAGCAATTCTTTTTTCTAATTCTATTATATTAGTGTACAAATAAGTTTCCGCCGTTTTTTTATAAAGAAATAAGAATTTATTGTAAAAAAAAGGTTCAAATAATGTCATTCAAAATATTGCCAATCACTTTCTACTACTCCTGACTATCTTTCGGGTAGCAAATGGACATCCGGTCTAAAAAAATTACTCGTGTTTTGAAGCGATCCATGCATCGACCCATTTCTTCAATTCCTTATAAGAAGTGCAGTGCTACTCAGCCAGACCATGAGTCATGGACCGGAATATGTGGTAGTCTGAAGGAGCAATGTCTTTTGAATACATCCTGATTCAGTGCTTTTAACGTTTCCTTTACGATTTTTATAACATGTGGTCGAGTGTTGTCATGCTGAAAAATGACTTTATCGTGCCTTTTGGCATATTGTGTACATTTAATCTTCAATGTTCGGCTCAATTACATCAGCTGTTGTTGGTAACGATCCGCGGTGACGGTTTGATTGTGTTGGAGTAATTCGTAATAGATTACTCCAAGCTGATCCCACCAAATGCACAGCATTAGCTTCTTGCCATGAATGTTTGATTTGGCAATCGAAGTATAGGCATTCCGAGGCTTATCTCATGACTTCCTACGCTTTGGTTTGTCATAGTGAATCCACTTTTCGTCTCCTGTCACGATTCGATGTAGAAATCCTTTGCAATTTTACCTTTTGAGCAATTTTTCGCAAACAAATAAGCGACGCTCGAGGTCTCTTAGCTTCAGTTCGTAAGGAACCTAATTTCCTTGCTTTTGGACCATACCCAAGGTTTTGAGACATTGTAAAATAGCTTATTGAGTCACTCATACCTCATGTACAAGTTCTTCTTGCATTTGGCATGGATCTTCCTCCAGTAAAGCTTCCAATTCTGTGTCACCATATACTTTAAGTCTTCCACTACGTGATTTGTCCTCCACGTTAAAATCACCACTTTAAAATTTTTGGAACTTCTCCCGATAACTTCTCGCACTCAAATTAACATCACCATATGCTTCTATGAGTAGCCGATGTGCTTCGGATGCAGATTGTTTTAAATCAAAGAAGTGAATTAATAATTCCCGCAAATGACGCTTACTTGACGCTTGCTGGCTCAAAACTTGACATCTTAACACGATGAAAACTAAATGATGTTAGCAAAAAGTCAGTGGTATTAAAAGGTTATAATGTTTCCAGATGTTAACGTATACTATAGGACTTTTTAAAGCTGATAATTTCGATGTTGTAAAATATCAATATTAAAATATCGATTTTTTCTTTAAGTTTGGCAAAACTTTTAATAAGTTTAAAGTTCCTCTTGCACATGAGTTCTCAATGTATCCAAATCAACGGTATCAGTTAATTTAACTAGTGGTGCAAGATTACACAGTCGTTTATTTTCTATTTTATATTATCTATCATATATAAATTTAAATCCAACGCCACATGGACCTTGGCTACCTTCAGATGTTCTCACTTACATCCGAATATGTCAAAATTTATTAATAAAATTATTACAGGATTGTGATTGTGTATTAATATATTATATCAGCCTCAGGCAGTTCCTCGATAATAGAGTATATTTCATTCGTATGACTCTGATTTCCCGCAGATGTTTCAATCAACAATACCCTTAGTTGATTTACTAACTCATTCGAATTATTTCAGTATACATAATCACTCTCAGCTGATGCGAAAGAAGTACTAATGTGATCAGTGGTTTGATCCTTCTGTAGAATGCAATTATCATTAATATCAGTCTTTTTTTGCGGAGTCTGTGAATGCTGTTTATGCATCACCGATGGTCGTTCAGCAAGAATGATCCTGAAAAACGGCCACCGTAGTATGTGCGACTCGACAGAAAACCTATGTCACTACGCACTAAACACATATCTCCGTGTTGCACCGACACCAGCCCGGAACTGTTATACACATTACTTCAGCCTGGGCGGCAGTCCTTGCGTGGTCATTTCACGTTCGTATCTTTCATTCCAGATTCTCATGCATACTCGATATTACATTCATTCTTCATAGACTTTCAATCGTCCAGACATCCATCTGCTCTTTTGCTCTGAAGCACATTCATAACGTATTTTGCGATCAACCGCCAGCTGTCTGCGTCCGTCATCATAATTTTCGTCACGTTTTCTGGCGTGATCGCTCTTGTCCTCGTCTATAGCTCTAGTCGTGGCTCAGTCCAATGTTCGCACACAAAAAATGTGTGCTCCACATCGTCCCAAGCCCATCCGCAGTACTTGCATTGTGAAGAGGCGACCCTCTTTATCTTGCAGAGGTACTTATGGAAGTATCCGTGTCCGGACAGAAATTGGGTAAGGTAGAAGTCCATCTCTCCGTATTTCCTCTCTTTCTACGGGCCGATTTCGGATATTAGTCTTTTTGTCCACCGTCCTCTTTCGTCCGTCGTCCACCGTCTCTGCCATGTCTCGATGGTCTTCGTCCGTTCTTCAGTCACAGCGTCTTCCCTTCCAACGTTCGGGCTCCGCTCGTAAATTCGCTTCCGTTGGGCCGCGAGCAGATAGATGGGAATGACCCCAGCAATCACGAAAACGGCGCTCTCAGACACGGTACGATACGCACACGCGATTCTTAACGCGCCCACCCTTTGTACGCTTTTCATGGCATTCGCGCGTTTCCTGATATTCATCACGTCGGCCCAGACCTCCACCCCGTAAAGCAAACTCGAGTTGGTAACGCTCATCAGCAGTCTACGAACGTTATGTTTCGGTCCGTTCGTATTGGCCATCAGTCTACTTAGAGCCTTGGTCTTTTCTGCTGCCTTAGTCGTCGCGTTTCGTAGGTGGCGCCAAAGCTCAGCTTCGTATCCAAGGTAACGCCAAGGTACTTGACTTCGCTCCTGGTTTCCAGTCTTTCCGTCCCTAACGTCATCGGAACCACCGTCTGTATACGTCTGCGAGTCAGCAGCAACAACTCAGTCTTTTTCAGCGCGAGCTGCAGTCCGTGTTCTGTCATTCATTCGTCCACGCGTCTCATCACCTGATTCAGCTTTAACTGAATCAAGTGATAGTCGCGTGCGACTATCACGGCTGCCACATCGTCGGCATAGGCAATGAGACGCGCGTCCGAGAGCATGTCTAGTCTCAAAAAACCGTCGTATTGTACGTTCCAGAAGTCGGGGCCTAAAATGGAACCCTGCGCCACCCCCGCTGTCACGTGTTTCCATTTCTTTCCGTCCAAAGTATCATACGTCAGTCCTCGGTCCCGTAAGTAGTCCCGTATGATACGAAGGAGGTAGGAGTCAACCTTGAAAGTCAACTCCAACGCCCCCAGTATCTCTGTTCATTTTGCAGAGTTAAAGGCGTTACGAACGTCCAGGGTCATCAGCAGAACCAGTGGTCTGGTTGCATGACAGCCCTTATTCGCCGCATGAAAGATGTTCGTCACGTCACCTATAGCTCCGATTGTCGATCGTCCTTTCTTAAATCCGTATTGTTATTCGGATAGGTCTCCCGCGTTTTTAATTGCTTGTGACAGTCTTGGTCTCAGCAGTAGCTCCAACAGCTTCCCTACCGTATTTAGTAGGCTGAGAGGCCTGTATGAAGAAGGCAAATCGGGGTTCCCCTTAGACTTACGGATTAGAACCAATCGAGACTCCTTCCAGAGCCTGCTAAAAACTCCCTCCACCAAATCCACCTTGTTAGGCTTCAACGTATTCGAAGCTCTGCGGAGCTCTTCCTGCGTGAAGAGAGAGATCTCTATATCTGTCATTTCATTTGTCGCATCCTTTCTGTTGGAATGGGTTGGGAAAAGTCTCTCAACTATCCGCTCCATCACTTTCGCGTCTCGTAGTTCCGGCGGACCACGACCTTCCAGGGCGCATGTTACAATTTTCTAACCGTTGTCCCAGGGATCCGAGTCCACCTCGTCGATTAGTTTTGTCCAACACCGTTTCTTGCTGTCACTGATCGCGTATCTCAGTCGCTGTCTGGCGCGACTATACTCCGTAGAGTATAGTCCCACTACGCCTCGACTTCGGGCTCGTTGAGCTTTCCGTCTCAGCTTCAAACAATTGCTTCTGAGATCCGCGATCTCGGCTGTCCACCAGTATGTTTGTCGTCTGTTTAGTACTTTCCGTTTCTTGGGCATGGTGGCATCGCATAGGCGCTGGAGAAAGCCAGTCGTTGCCGCCGCTAACGCCTCCACCCTGTCCCGGTTCGTCAACTCTTGAGGCACCTCTCGTAAGGGAGGTTCTGCATTTTGCAGATACCTTTCGAGTTCGTCTATGTCTAGGCGTTTGGGGTTCCACCCCGTAGATGTTGTGCCCCGTCTCCTCGTCTGTCTCGTCGCGTCTGTCAGTTTGAAGGCAATGTACTGGTAATCACTGGCTGTATTGTCCCGGATCACCCGCGACGCCCTTATCCTAGTCCGAATTCTGTCCGAGGTCAGAGTCACGTCTGGTATGGAGTTACCATACCCCGGTCGTCTGTACGTCGGTATCGTTCCTTCGTTAACTACTGACAGATCCAGCCTTGCGGCCATCTCCAGCAGCAGTTTTCCCCGTCTGTTGGTCAAGGGCATTCCCCACTCGATCGCCCGCGCGTTAAAATCGCTCGCCACGATCACGTTACCAGGGATTTCCCGCACCGCGTCCTCGATTTTTCCAAATTTAGCTGCGTACTCGGAGGCACTGCTGTTTGGGCTCAGGTAAACACTGACATAGGTTATGTCAGCGACCGTCATCCAGACACAGTCCTCCACAGTGCCACTGCGTACGATATTCGACGCGCCCTTTCCACGCCAGCAGCAGCTTCGTCTGTCCAGTCCTCTACAGTCTTTCCGTACATAAACTAACCCGATGCATCTATAGCCTCGCGAGACGCGTATCCTTGCTCTTATTCTTGATATAACCCACCCGATTTAAATACGCCCTTTCCTTAAGAGGTCGGTAGCCTCTTTTACGTCAAAATCGCAGACCGCCATTCTCTATTCTCGACTGTTAACGTCGAAAATATGGGGCCGACGATCTGCAGTCCGTCCCGTTTCCCGATTTAACACGTTCGCGATGTCCTCGTCGGTCGTGACACAGTCCAAGTCTAGGAATTCCAGTGTCACCCTGGAGGTCAAATCTTTTACGCGTCCAGTCTCTCCGACAGCGTCTTGAAGAACCTTTCGGAAGTCCGTCTCGTTGTTCAGTCTGGACAGCTGTAAAAGTACCACGCAGTCTTATGTCTTTCTTATTGTTCTGACTTGAGTATTACTCTTGTCTGGGTCCACCTTTTGCCGTATTGTTCGTACCACGTCTACGTACGTCTGTCCCTCAGCCGGCTTGATCATGATCGCTCCTCCCCTGCCTTTGAGGTTAGGGCGATCAGACCCGCAACCTTGGAGTCTCGCTTTTGTCTGCACTTTTGTCGGTTTGTTGTCCGTCTCGGTCGTTTTAGGTTTTTTATGTTTTGAAACCACCGTTGCCCATGTTTCGGTCTCGGTCGTCCGCTGTTGTGCGGCCGCCTGCTCCGGAGTAGGGGTCTGACGGTCTCTTTTCCGTTTTGGAGGAGTTGTCTCCTCACATTGACTCCGTCCTTTATCTTTCTGTTTTTGTCGGAGCAGTCTCATTCGCTTCAGTTCATACTGTCCGATTTCCACTGCTTCATTGATCTCACTCAGACCGTTTTTTATTATTTGACTTATATTTTTTTGTATGCAAGTCCTTTCCACCATTTTCTTAGGACTCTGCTTATTGTGTAAAATTACTCCTGCAATTTACACTCAGCAGCTTCCCAAGTTGCCGGCGATCTATAAACATTCGCACATTCATTCATACTGCTACCTGTAAAATTTTCTGTCACACTAGCCAGGTTGCCTACTGGTGTGATAGGAGAGCCGGGAAGCTCCATTGACTCTACTGAGTCGCTTGCAGGCGGCACTCGAGAGCCTGCTATAATTTTGTTATCACCTTTCATGGTTGTATTATTAAATTGTGTTAAATGTTTTATATTTTTTCTGGTCAGGAGGATCACTTGTTGAAGATGACGGTTCAGCGTACTGCATCTCCCCAGTACTGAAGCCCTCCTACATTTCGATGGTCTCGGCTGTTCCTCCCCCACTACTACGAGAAGCGAGATTTGACGTCTGACGACGTCTTAACACTGTGTGGGGCAGCCTCCCATGTTGGCTAGACTCGGTGCGGGCTCCCTACTTGTGGTGGCCCAGGAGTGCCATCTGGTTTTACAACTGTACCCTCCAGAAGGGGAACGCACATTAGCATGAAGTGATTCCCTCGCAGCTAATCCCACCAATCAACAAGTAATCACTGCATCCACAAAACCTTACCATCGCTCAAACTGCTCACATTCATACGTGAGAGATGCCCGTTTATAGGGCCTCTCATTCATTCATAACCCGCCTGGAAGTTACCCGTTTATAGGGTCTCCATCTCCACCATTCGTGGGAAACTCGTTTATAGAGTTCCCGATATACTCCCCAGTCCGAGTACGGCTATCTTACAGATATGTAGGTATGTGAATGATGAGTGGGTGTGTAGACGAGCGAATACCACTATTTTCGCTCGAAGTTCTTGTCCACGGCCACTTATTCGTCACTCTTAGAAGTTCTTCTTTCGTGACTGACCGCGAGCGGTCGTTCCCCTATCCGCAACCCCGGGAACGCGTGTGGTAGCTGAACTCAAGGCCCTACAAATATCAGTCTTAGTATCGTAATTACCGTCATCATCAGACAACGATTCTTTAATTTTTTTCCTTTTTAAAGGTAGAAAAATTATTCTTCTCTCCTTTATTGATATTTAATACATTAGACACTTTTGCAACAGTAATGAGTTTTTTAGAGGAGTGACGATTGGTTTAAAGGTTTCGTCTAATGTATGTTCTATATTTGCTGGATCATATTTTAATAATGTATATTTACGTCTTGCTTTTCGTGACCTTTCCAGTTCAGGATTATAGTTTTTTCTTGTTGATAATCGACCATGTTGAATGTTTAATTTTTAAAACCGGAGTGTTATGTTATATTTATGTTATGCTATATTTATAACAATAGAGTCAAACCTTTTTCTATATCTATCATAATTTATGTTTTTATTTTTATCAATGACTATCAAAACTATGCTTACCATGAATCCAACTAGTTGAGCATATTTTTTTAAATTTATGAAAAATCATATCTGAATTTTCATGATGGAGATATATATGTTTTAAATTAACCTTATCTTGTCGAAACAGTATAAGTAAATTAACATTATCCCTTACAAGATGTTTTGGAACGTGTGCATATGAATGAGAAAGATAAAAACAAAATTAAGCTTTAACAGTGTACTGTTTCTCGCAAGCGTTATCATCGAAAATCATAATAGAGTGAAGAAGGATGTTGTCAGGTGATTTTGTTTTTTTTTTTAGGAGTCTGTGAATGTTATTTACGCATTTCCAATGACCGTTGTCCCAGAACATTCCTGGTGAACGGACATCGGAATATGTGCTACTCGACACAAATCCCATGCCACTACGTACTAAACACATATCTCCATGCACCGACACCAGCCCGGAACTGTTATGCACATTACTTCAGCCTGGGCGGCTAGACTAAAAGAGGCAAAATTTACAACAGGTAATTTTGTCGAGTTTTGAATTCCATGTTTGCACATAGAGTATTAGATTTCGACAGTTTTGATGATTTTAAGTTACCTTGACACTTTATATTCTATCAGGATGTGAATTTAGTTTCTGATCTTTTTTGACGGAAAAAAGGACATTTACGATGGAAAATGGACATATGCTAGCTTAATCAAAATATTTCGTTATTTTCTACTATTTTTGTTTCCATCTTTCTGGGAATATGGCAATACAGTGGCGAAAGAAAGATGGCAGTTTCGAGGTAATCTAACCATCCACAAATTTTGGCACTTCTTGAACATGTCGGAAGTGCGTATCAATGAGGTTATGCAGCATCGATCTGAATAGGTGGTAATTGAAAGGCATTACGTCTGGCGAGTATGCTGGGTGCGGTAATGCTTCCCATTCGAGCTCCAACACGGTGTTTTTGACAGCTTTCGCAACATGTGGCCGAGTGCTGTCATGCAAGAAAATAACTTTGTGCCTATTGCTCGCAATTGCTGATCTATGTTCGATGAAATTCTGATGCAAATCATTCAGTTGGCGTTTGTATACCTTGGCAGTGTCGGTTTTATTCGGTGTTAGCAGCTCGCAGTCCAACACACCCTGTTGGTCTCACTAAATGCACAACAATATCTTTTGGCCGTGGATGTTCCGTTTTGATCTCAATGATGACGGTTGGCCTGGGTCCACCCATAACTTTTTGCACTTAGAATTGTCATAGTAGATCCAGTTTCCATCACCAGTCACATTACGTCACAGAAAACTCTTCTTTTTTTGTCTGGCAAGCAAAGACAGTGTGATGTATTGAGTCATGTTGGCACATTCAGTCAAATCGTATGGCATCCACTTTCGTTCCTTATGAATCTTTTCCCTCCTTTATTTATATTATTTAAATTTACTCTAATATGAAAACTTGATTTTTATAAATTCTGGAAATTTTGAATATTAAAAACACTCTTAATTATTAATAATTGATTGTTCTTTAAAGATTTCGTGTATTAATCATAATAACTTTAATTGAAAAAATGAGTATTATAAAAAATTTTTATTACGAAAAGTTAATTATGAAAACATCTGTGAATAATCTAATAAACTATTAAATATTATTTATTCTTCATGTATACGATTACCTAGTCCTGTAACAATCTCAGTTTGATGAAATTTGGAATTTCTATTAGAATTTGGTTATTATAATTTTTTATTATTCCATTATTCTGCTAATGTTGCTTATGAATTTCATAGATTTGTTCATATTATCAAAGTTTTAAATGATCGTTTATTAAATCAATTAATACATATAAATGGAGCTAGATTTGTTTTTATAATATTTTTTCGTCTTAGGCAGAATATCTACCAATCATCATTTTCATTTTAATATTGTTTTTATTTTTTCGAGATCAGATGTCCTTTTCAGGATCAGTTGGAATTATAAACTAAGTTTGCTTATTTATATAAGCTGAACTCCAAAAGGCTTTACTTTGATACAGATTCTTTCTCTTTTAAGAAAGAAACATTACCCGCCTCAGTCTACTGGCTCACTTCCCTAATATTAATTGGAGAAATAAGTGGAAATAAAAAAAAAAAGATTTTATAATGAAGGTGTATATAAAGCCCTATCCTTTATCGGAGGATCATTCGCTTTTCCGGACTGCAATGGTGAATGAGAGATAGGAGAGAAAGAAATGTTTTGTTTAGAATTGTTTAATTTCCCTTACTTTTATTTTGCAACCTTCTACTAAATCGTTTAGAGAGAAACAGAGAGAGAGAAGAGAGAGAGAGAGAGAGAGAGAAAGAGAGAGAGAGAGAGAAAGAGTGAGTGTGAGTATACGGTAACTGTTGTACTTGAAATGGATAAATTTTTAGTGCAACAGCTTCGTAGAGTTATCTTGTAGAATCGCCTCCTGATGTGTCACTTGTTGCCAATTGAAGAGTAGGATATAAAAGTCGAAAACAGAACCTTTTATGGGACTTTTCTCTTTCTTCAAATTGACTGAAGTTTTTCCTATTTGCCAATTTCAAATTTCTATTGTTTTTGTTGATGCATATAGGAATCTGCTCTAACCATGTGACTTGATAAGGTCCGTTTTAGTTGATTGTTCTGTATTAAATACGGGCGGTCACAGATGTAGGTGGGGCGGTCTAGGTTCTCTCTCCCTCTTTCTATCTCTCACTCTATTAGATTAGGTAGCAGAAGTTCTAAAATTTCCATATTTGTATACATTTTATTTCATTTGAATAGTTCTAACAATGTTTTTATATTATATAATTATTATGATTTCAACCCAATTATATATGTTTCCACAATTCCTTTTTCTGTTTTGTACGTTATACGGGCTTACATACAAACCCATACATAACTATATATAACAAACAATAATTTACTTTTATTTTTCATGTTTTTATAACCATGTTCGAGATTACGCATTTTTTTATTTATATATATTTATGCAGTTATATTATCACTCTATTTACTATGGGCTTTTTTATTTATTATATAGAGTTATTACATAGATGAGTTGTGTTCAAATAATATGGTCACTTTTTGATTTTCTCAAAAAATATTTATTTCGTAATCAATACTTTTGTTGTCTTCTTGATATTACACTTGATATTACATATTTGTTGTGTTCTTGATATTACACAAAATGCCACGGATACAATATCAATTCATATATATCCAATTTCGCATTGTTTTTAATTTATTTGCGATCATTTATGCCTGAAATTTCCATGTAAACATCTTCGAAGTAGTTCTGTATAATATCAAACATCTTGTAAAACCATTTATTCTTAACTTAACCATTATGAATGAATCACTTACTTTAACGCTTTCTGGCACATCGTCTATTTTTGAAGCTCAATATTTTCCTCCTATTGAGCTCTTATCCAATCAAAATTATGTTCTCGGTTTATTTAAGCTGTTAAAATTTAACTCGATTCCCAATATTGACGAAACAACAACAAATGTTATGCAGAGAAAGAAGTAATTCCACTACCAACACTTAATAACACACTTCATAGTGTTATTAAGTGCAGTCATCAAATTAACTTTGAAACTAAAGATTCACTGGGTAAACTCTTGGGCTTTCAATAGCGAATTTGGATGGCAAATGTTCTTCATAATTCTGATTTACCAGTAATTATTCTAAAGATAAATTTCTTGAGAATAGAGTACAGTATTACAACCTGTGCCTATATAAATGATCGTCGTGTGCACACAATGCATGAATTTTGCCCCGCAATGCTACCAAGATATAAGATACTTGAAGTACCTTCACATGTCATTCATCTTCCAGTCGTCATCACGTGCATCGATCATATAGAATTACGCATCGTAGTACAAACAGGGATCTTGTAAATTTCGAAGAAGAGGTTATAATAATCAGATTACACGTTAAACAAGTAACTTAGCCATCGATAAGAATTATTTACAACGCTCCTGGATATATTAAATGTCAGTAAATCACCAGTCTTTCTCCGACTTCCAAAACAAGAAAATAAATTATCAGGTATGTGAATAAGTCTTTCGCGTTTTTTTTCAAATTTTGAGCCTTTATTGTGAAAAAATGGTTACAAATGAATTATTGAAAGTATTGGCCATCGCTAGCTACAACTTTTTCCCATCTTTCGGGCAACATACGAATCCCGTTGCGAAAAAATTCGACCGATTTGGCCTCTATCCAGTCATCCACCCATTTTTTGGCTTCCTCGTAGGAATGAAAGTGCTGGTCAGCCAGGCCATGCGTCATCGATCTGAAGAGATGGTAATCAGACGGAGCAACGTCTGGACTATAAGGTAGGTGGGGTAGGACTTCCCATTTGAGCGTTTCTAAGTATGTTTTCATCGGCGGTGCAACATGTGGGCGAGCATTGTCATGTTGCAAAATAACTTTGTCGTGCCTGTCGGAGTATTGTGGCCGTTTTTCTCGCAGTGCGCGGCTCAAACGCATCAATTGTCGTCGATAGGCCTCGCCTGTGATCCTTTCATTCCGTTTAAGAAGCTCATAGTAAACCACACCTAGCTGGTCCCACCATATACAGAGCATGAGCTTGGCGCCATGAATATTTGGCTTGGCCGTCGATGATGATGCATGGCCGGGTAGTCCCCATGATTTTCTTCGCTTCGAATTATCGTAACGTATCCACTTTTCATCGCCAGTCACGATACGATGCAGAAAACCCTTTCTTTTATGTCGCTGAAGCAGCTGTTCGCAAGTGAAAAAACGCCGTTCGACGTCTCTCAGCTTCAGTTCGTACGGCACCCAATTTCCTTGCTTTTGGATCATTCCCATGGCTTTCAAACGCTTGGAAATGGTTGTTCGGTCAACTCCCAATGCTTCAGCAAGTTCTTCTTGCGTTTGACAAGAATCTTCATCAAGCAAAGTCGCCAATTCTCGATCTTCAAAGATTTGCGACCGCCCGGAACGCTCCTTGTCTTCCACGTCGAAATCACCGCTTTTGAAGCGTCGAAACCATCCGCGAACACTTGAATCATCGACACAATCTTCTCCATAAGCCTCCTGAAGCAATCGATGCGTCTCGGCAGCAGATTTCTTCAAATTGAACCAATAAAGTGAAACTTCCCGAAAATGACATCGACTCGGCTCAAATTTCGACATTTTCACGATATCAAAAATTTATGATGCGTAAAAATTTTAACTAATGTGTTAGTATGGAATTGTTGACATATGAATAAGCTTTGATTATGACATATGTAACCATTGAATACTCGCACAGTATTGGTGGCGCCATCTCTTACAAAAAACGGGAAAGACTTATTCACACTCCTAATATATTTTCTTCAATTATATACAGAAAAATGACGGAATAATTTTAAGTATATTATCCCCTGTCGCATTTGATGATTCAATTGCGCAATACATGTTTTACGCTCATCATACACAACAACTAATTTTAATAACAGCGGTGGAATTCGTATATCTATTCAACATCAAGATTTGCGTTTTTACCTTCATATAGTTCACTACGTGTATACGCTAAATTTATGAAAAATGATCGTACAACGTTGCAAAATAATAAATTTGTAACCAATGCGATCTATCACTTGTTTAAGGATATTCGATATAAATTAAATGCAATAGAAATTAATAAGTGTAAAAATACTAGAATAACAAGCCTAATGAAAAGTTGGCTTTTTTTAAGTCCAAATCAAAACATAATAATAGAAAATACAGGGTGGCTTGATATAGAAGTGTCTAATATAATCACAGATAATTTCGGTTCTTTTGATACATTCACTTCCCTTAAGCTGATTTTTAACGTTGCTCTACTTATACTTCCTGTACGGATGCTAATTAGCGACGGAGATCTACAATGTGTTTGTAAACACCGCACATGTAAAGAATTACAGCGGTACTTGTGTCAATCGGCCGAGACCGGAATTAGAACTCGAATCACCAAGTTACTAGTCCTTCGCTCTAGCGATCGAGCCAGCGTAGGCCGCAGGAGCCATTTTTATTCAAAACCAATTTTATTTAAAATAAAACTTAATATTTGATTTTCGTTTTCTTTTTGCAAAATTAATTCACTTAATTAATAAATTATTAAATATTAAAAATAAATAAATAATAAAAAATCAGAAAAATTTTATATAAATATACTACCTATAAAAGAAAAATATTCGTCGAATTGAAATGCAAATCTAGAACTAAATATAAATGATATATAAACTGCTTTACCAAACGTTAGTCATAAACCCTTTGTTTATATTAGCGGTACTAGAATGCACCGCGCGCGCCGATTCTATTCGATAAACAAAAGTTCCAGTTAAGGCGATATTGAGCTCAAAGAAGCTCTTTGTTCACGTTGATTCGAGATAAAGAACTGATAATGACGAAATCACAATTCACACTTATTTTAAATATCTTAGAGAAAATAAATTTTCTCTATGTCCTAAAATCTTAATTAAAATACGCTTAAATCAAACCTTGTGCAATCATCCACTTTCTCACCCGGGGCACAAATGTTGACGTGTGACATACCAATGCAATAATTATATATATATATATATATATATATATATATATATATATATATATATATATATATATATTAGCATCCCCCGTCTCGGCTTCCCCCGAGATAATAATTTAACCAATTTGATAAACAATGCAATAATATCTAAGTAAAAAGTATTTTTTATATAAAAATCTATATTACTATAAATAATTGACCGTAATTTACCTATCGTCGCTTCTGTATAAAAATCTGCTTCTATATAACGTCCACTTCAAAAAGATGATAAATTTCCGACCATTTTATACAACACACACACACACACACACACACACACACACACACATTACATACGACTTCTATGGGAAAAATTGTACTTTCGAGTTCGAGCGATACAAAACGATGTCCAAGTGTCTCGAGAGCAGGGAGAGTAGTATCTTCGGACGATAGAATATGTCTCGCGACGACTCTTACTGGGAGTGTGCGTGTTCGAATTATAGAATACGAATCTCTTCATAAAAGTCGTACTGACATACCTGGACATTGTTTACTACCAACTATACACGACATTCCCTGTGAAAGTCGTTCCAAATCATCTCAAAATCACATTCTAGCACCCGAACACGAAACTCCCTGTAGAAATTGTCCCGATATACCTAAAAATCGTTTTCTACCAATTAAACACGATAGGCCCCGTAGAAGTCGTCCCGAGAAAGCTAGCATCGCTTCCTAACGAATAAACACAATACTCCCCGTAAAAGTCGCTGGAAAAGAGCTAGATATCGTATTTTAGCGTCCTAACACGAGTCTTCCCATAGAAGTTGATTTCCTCATACCTGAACGTCCTTTTCCATCAACTAGATACAATATTCCCCGTGGAAATTGTCCAGAGACATCTGGTCAATGCATTCTATCATCCGAACATACAACTGCTTATAGAAATCGTCTTGAGGCAACAGAATATCGTAATAAGATATATCGTATCGTATCGTAATAAGATAAGATATATAAAAATATATATCGTAATAAATTAAGCAGACTACTTTGAGTTGATGCTCGTGATTCAAGACGCCACCGAGTAAAACTGATTATTAAAACCATTAACTTAAGTTATTGATGAAAGTAAAATGGTTTTCAATAAAAAATATAGCCTATGTCCTTCCCAAGATAATATAGAATCTATATGTCAAATTTCAGAAGAATCGGTTCAGTAGTTTTTTCGGTTATCGTGTACAAACAAAAACATGCTTTGTCTTGATAAATGAGTATGATATGATATGATATGATATGATATGATATGATATATATATATATATATATATATATATATGTTAGCATATGTAATATGACTGTATTAAGGAGTGGGTGGAAAATCGTCCAAAATTCAATTTATTGAAATTACAATAAGTAATGTATAAAAAGAATTTATATTTATTTATTAATCCAATCAAACTAATGGTCAACGGCATTAAAAAACTTTAGCTGCAAGTAGAGACAAAGCCTGTTACCAGCAAACTCTAATTAAAATTATTATTATTACTAATGATACTAACTATTATTACATAAATAATCAAACTATACAATATGTGATTAACGTAAATAAAATTACACCTAAATTCGAATAACGCAACAATAATTATGTTTTATACGCACAAATAGAGTTAACGTAAGGCGATATACTTAAATGTATACATGAAGCACATCTAGAGCTCTCCTAAAATCAATGAATAAACTTCCTTCAAGCTTCTTATTAGTGCGGTGGTTAGGTACCCAAGCACCTGGCTCCAACGGATGGCATTCAGGCACCCTACAATAGCATGCCCAAATGATGAGAATCAACGAGCTGTAAGAGCCTTGACCCCTTAGGTTTCCGGGAAGGATGATCAGTCGGTGCACACGACTGACGCAATATCCATAACCTTCAAAACACAATGATCATACCGCGAAAAACACAAGTCTGTATAATATAAATTACACAATTCTATGAAGAAAAAACGTCCCTTCATCTCCCCCACCACGATGTAATTTCCTGCGGAGAAAATTTCGGCGGCGCCGGCCCGAACTATAAATACGGGCCCTGAAAACTGCGGACGGCAGATTGCTGATCGCATTCTTTCCGTACAGTTCGGTTTTGCGTTTTAACAATTCTTTTTAAAATAAAAGTAAGTATAAATTTTGGGCAAGATATTATTTTTCTGCGATTCCTTAACCTCAATTCACGCGCTCATTTTTAGGGCTGGACACGCTATCCAGGCTGACAAGAAATTGTCGCTCGGCCTTGTTGCCTCCGCTGAGATTAAGCGCGGACATCTAAGAGGTAGTTCATTGGCCAAGAAATTGCGCCGCTGCTACCTTTCGATACGCCGAAACTTCGGAATCCGCGGTACGCGCGCTCGTTTTCAGGGCAGAAGGCGCTGGCCAAGCTGACAAGAAATTATCGCTCGGCCCTGTTGCCGCCGCTGAAAATAAGCGCGACGATTAGAGGATATCGGAGCGGTCACCTCCGAATTCAACCGCTTAAGTAAGGGCTACTTTGAAAGTGGCTTTAGTAATCCCGTAGATCCCCGGTTTCAAACGCGTCAAGCGTAGGCCAAAAAAGAGGAGTAAAACCGTGGGGAACTAGCGGCATTGAATTACCGTCCGGTTTACCGCGTGGCACCAACGCTAGTTGGATGTCACAATTCCCTGCCAGTTGTAAAATCTAATAAATATTTCTTTGATCTTATTAAATGAAGCATAAAGATTTCAATATTAAATGTCATAAATAAATAATAAAAACTACAAAATATCTATATAAATGAAAAAAATATTTACTATTTTTGAAAAAATTATTTACTTATAGCACATAAATAGTTTTATTAAAAGATTTATTCATTAAAATTTAATATTTAAATCTTTGTGCTTCGTTTAATAAAATCGAAAAAATGTTTATTAGTTTTTAAGAACTCGTTGGGTTCATCAAATAAATATATTTCACCTTTGGATAAAACTATTTAATTGTTCATATTGAATAGTTTTTAGAAAAATTGAATATATTTTTAAATTTGAGTATATATATAGTTTTTCAAATATTAATTTATTTAACTTTATTTTTTACGTATATTTAGATGCATTTAGTAAAATTCAAGAAATATTTATTACTTTTCAATAATTTATTTAGTGTAATGTAATAAATATATGTTTATTATTCAGATAAACTTAATTATTTGTTTCAAATACGAGGTGTGTTCGAAAAGTAACGAGATTTTTCAAATTTCGCGGGTTTGGAGAGTCCGCCTGTATAAATTTTTTTTTATTATATTGGTACGCATTCTCCTAAAGTACGATAAAATTTTCAGAAATCTTTATTGCTTACTTATGAAGTGGCAGCCGCTAACGTTAGACGTATTTTTTGAGCTTGGCTATTTTCATTTGTCGTCTTATTATCAAGTTTTAAACTCGAAATGTTAAGAAAATACGTATATATATATATATATATATATATATATATATATATATATATATATATATACATATATATATACTTATTTTCTTAAAAATTTGGCAGCGGGGTGTGATAAAGGGGATTCACTGGTATCGACGAAGAAATTCTTTAAGTTTGTATACCTTGTCGTAGCCTAATTCCGCACCACGAGCATTGCCATGCAGCGAATTAAAAATTTTAAGAATATATATATATATATATATATATATATATATATATATATATATACTTATTTTCTTAAAAATTTGGCAGCGGGGTGTGATAAAGGGGATTCACTGGTATCGACGAAGAAATTCTTTAAGTTTGTATACCTTGTCGTAGCCTAATTCCGCACCACGATCATTGCCATGCAGCGAATTAAAAATTTTAAGAATATATATATATATATATATATATCTAAATACATACATACACACGCCCATGCGCACTTACAAATCTATACACACGTAAACAATTTTAACACTAATTAATCCGTTTATATCTGAAAACCAACATCTGGAATATCGCACGAACGGAGTACCGATGTTCACCGCCGTAGCGCTGAGTGTCAACATTTGACTGCAATCCAACATGGGCATCGGCGAACCCCCCTTATTATCTCTGCTAGTATATATTTGTGTCTACATCTGCATTCTCTATCTTTTTATACATTGGACTTATTAATTAATTATTTCAGTTACGTAACTTAAATACCAGTTATGCCTCTTTAACTATAAAGGCTTATATATAAGATTTGCCTTTCAAATATTTGCAACTATATTTTGCTTCAGATCTATGCATGTTAACTTTATGTGCTTAAGAGAACTTACGTACATTATAGCTTAGAATATACGCACCTTCTCTCATAAAAGCAAAATTTTTTTTGATAAATATATTTTTAATTACGTTCCATATAAATTTTTGTTATGACTGTTAATCATTTTACTAATTACTAATATAATAAAATAAAAGAAGATGATAAGAAAAAAGAAATCAATTATAATCAAAATAAATTAACCTTAACTCAAATTTGTTTGCGAGTTTATTCATTAATCTAAGGTTTCATTACATCTTATGAAAATAAATTACATTTCTACAGCTGTAGGTGTTCAAAGTAAGTAAGACTTCAACTTTTAATAAATGCTTATTACATTGTATATCCTAAAAAATATCTAGATTTTATTATATTTTAAATGATATTTTTATAAGGTAGCGTTTCTGTTGTTATTTTACAATGACCTATTATAATAGTAATATAATAGTAATATAGTCCTATTATATTCTCATGTTTAAATGCTGCTGTAAAAATATCTGCAAGAATGAAAAGTTCAATCAATTTTCGAGACTATTTAAGTGATAAGGCAATTTTCTGCTGCAATATTGTCAAAAAAGCAATTAATTAATAATTTTATGATTAAATTTTATAATACTAATTTCAAAATGTAGAAATTATTGTAATAGATACTAATTAGTTTTATTGTCAAGATTTTTTATTATTTATTGATGTTGGTAAGAATGTTTTAAATGTAAAAAGATACCTCTTAGTAACAACAGTATAATGAAAAGCTATGGATGACCAAATTGTGATCATGATCTATCAATCATAAAAAAAATTCTCAGTAAAACTAATAGTATATTATAATAATGAAATGACATTTAATAGTCTATATACATTACTAAATTAGTATAAAAGATAGTTGATTATGTATATCCTCAAAAAAGAAATATACAAAAATTATTAGGAAAGTATCAGAAGAATATTTAATATTTAAATCGTACCTATATATATATATATATATAGTTTAATGAAACAGATTAATCATATAATATCTTTTATAAGTCATCACAATTCAATGTTCCAAATATATTTTTGAATTATCATATAATAAATTGTTAATTATCAGTAAAAATCAAAAAAAAATTATTATTACCTAACAGTTGTTTTAATATATAATGTATAATTAATATTGAAAAGTGTTATGATTAAAAAAACAGAAATATCTCTATAATAAAAAGTCTTTCAATGAAAAAGGATAAATTATTTGAATATGTTGTTCAAATCGTAATAGCATCATTACCTTGTTTATCAAATGTAAAAATAAGCTCATTTTTAATATATTAAAGCTTAGTATTTATAAAAAATCATGGTAATTCTTTAAATCTATTCATTATTAGCAAAAGTACTTTATTTTTATGTTTTTTTCTACACTGCTTATTTTGTCATATAAATTGTTATATTCTTTAATAATTAAAATTTTTCATTTTATCACAATATTGTATTTACAGTGAACTGCATAAGCATAGATATCCTTGTTCTTTTTACAAGTTAATTTAAAATTATTTATTTATTAAGAATGACATTCAGATCATGCTTATCTAAAGGATACATTTCAGTTTTACAAAAATGCTTCTAGATCCTTCAAAATATAATATATGTTTTAAAAAATGGAAAAAATTCTCTATGAAATTTCAGAAAGTCTTAGAATATGTTTAAATTTATTGGTATTTTAATTAATATTTTAGTTTAAGATAGGTTCTTTTAGAAATTTAGAAAGTTAAATTTAAATATTTTCTTGAGCTTGCGTCTAAACTCTTTTCAAATTTATGCAGTAATAAATAAATATTTTAAGAGTAGATATATCTTAATATTTAATTTTTTCTGGATATTATTTACATTATTAATTATAATGTAAAGCAAATATATGTTTTTATTTAACTAGCAGGTATGGAGACTTACCATTTTGTATTGTATATAGGTTTTCTGATATAATCTGAGTGCACACAGTCAGTAGAGTAAAGTTGAAGTACAAGAGTAAAGAAGTCTTATTAGCAGAATAGTTATCTAGTACTTTGTTTTGAAATAAAAGAGTGCTATGTCAACCTTGTATGACAAAATCGGACTTTGACAATTTAATAAAGATTGACAACTTAGTTCTAGTATAACTTTCAGCTTTGGGAGAAAAATGAGATGTCACATTGTATACTTTTAGTTTTATTAAAATATCGTATTAATAATAAATTTACTTAAATGAATGTATGCAATATATAGAAAATTCTTTTATAATTGAAAGAAATATTTGCAACTTGTTCTTCATATTTTTTGACATACATTTTCAGTTTTTTGTTTCCTGACACTCAATACAGTGACACCCAAAATTTCACCCAAAATTTTATGTACAGTGTACTATTGATATACTTTTTTACTGAATAAATTATCTCAAATAACAAAATCTTGGATCTTTAGTTTGAACATGTATGTGTCTTACTAAAACTGTAATGCATCCTTCAGATTTGTCTTACGTTTATAGTTGTAGCTGTATAATAAACAAATCGTCTAGTATATACTCTATTTACAATGCACATGTTCTTCAAAAAGATGTCAATTTCTAATACTTGTTAGGAATCTGCTACAAACATTATTGCTATAACTATTATTTGTTCTTATTTCTCTCAACTATTACCAAAAAATGGTTATGAACTAAAATATAGATATAAATCTAAATATAGATTGTGGAAGTTTTAAGGAAAGCTATAAAAATAGATGTACAAATTCATTCTCACATTGTATGTTATAGCAAGTCATGTTATCAGTTATTAAAAATAAAATATAGGCAAATATAAGAAATATTTATTTAATAAAAAGTTAAAATAGTTTATATTTTAGTTTGTTTCAGTTTTGTCTTTAACAGTTGGTAATATCAAGTCGATATGTATATTATTTAACAATGGAACATAATGTAATCTTTGGAAACAATTATATTACTTAACAACGTAATGAAATTGGTTCTATTTTTTAATTTAAACTTAGGTTATGGAAAACTTTTTTTAAACAAGAGGGAAATGATGATTTCCTATTAGCTTTTAGCAAGTCTTTTTCCGCCTCTTTAATTTGTTTTTGATAATGCTTGACTTTCTTTCTTATTCTGTATACAATTAGTATCTATTTTTTCGAGTTTAAGATACACGGTGTACATTCATATGCATGCATTTATATGTGTATTGAATCTTCAACTTAAATTCGGATTTTTGATGAAAGTTCGGGTTTTATTTCAAGAACAAATTGAAAATAGTACATTGTGACACAAGGGAGCAAAATACGTGTTTCCAGACGAGGATATGTTTGCTGCCAAGCGAAGCGAGGGCGTCAAATTACCCGAGTCCGAAAACGCCTTTGCTCCCTTGTGTGTGTCTCATACTATTTTCTCATACAAGGGCGCTTTTTCTTTCTCAAAGAAATACACAAAAAATTGAATGGCAAACTTACAGAATAAAACAATGTCAAATCTCCCATGTGTTAGTCATGTTTAGATAGAGCGAGCAGGTATAATATAGAAAGGTACAGATGATTCTCTCTCCGAAATAAGTAGCTCTAACATAAAATGTAATTCGTTGGATTTGAAAAAATATAATATTATCTGTTTTCTCTTAAGGTTATTCCTGCAATTTATTTGAATTTTATAACATTAAATTCAATTATTTCCTCTTATTTGGAAGTGAATAAAGTATGTTAAGAAGAGATGTAGGATCGAGAGGCAGGGGTTGGGGCGGAGCCCCCATTTTCTAAATATAAATAAGGCTAATCAATTGAAGATTATAAGTTTTTTAATAATCTACTCTTTAATTATAATATTAAAAAATTTAATAGCATAATAAAAAGAATTTAAAATGAAAACTAATTTTAAAAAAGATATAGATAATTTTTAGTACTTAAAAATCATTATAAGAATTTCTATAATAAATTTCACATAGAATATAAATCTTATTTTATTTAAAAATCTCGAAACCTAACTCAAAGTGCAAAAAAAGGTCGAGCACGCGGTCGAGTGGCGCATATAAACATCGTAAAAGTAAGATGTTACGCAGGCACAGAAAACTGAGAATCCTACCGGACTACACGGTTTCGTTCATTCCTTTTTCCTCCCAAGAGACAAAAAGTAAATTTCTGCTTTCTGATTCGTCGGGAAGCGATCATAAACACTTTTCCTCCCTAGGGAGGAAAAGTAGTATTTTGCTCCCTCTAGGCAGCTGCAGAAAATCGTATTTTACGATCCGAGTGCGGGAATAGTACATTTCTTACCGAGTACAGAAAGGCTTTATTTATGAAACGAGAGGTTTGCGGCCCGAGGCGAATCCGAGGATTGCATCGAGGTTCGTAAAAAAGCCTTTTCGTATCAGGTAAGGAATATATTTTTCCCCGTGAGAACCGGAATCAAACGGTGAAGGTGCGATTTGTAGGTTAGTATGAGGAAAAATACTTTATTCAAAATATTGTCAATCACTAAACTGGATTATGCACAATTGAGATAATTTATGGATTCCATCCTAAAAAAATTTCTTGTCTTTTGAAACCATGATCGAATCATGTCAATTTTTCATATCTTCAGCTGCACTGAAGCGTACTCCATTGCTTTGCATAGCCCAAAACAAGCAGTCATTAGAAGGAGTAATGTCCGGGTTGCAAGGCAGGTGGGGCAGAGTTTCCTATCCGCTGTTTTCCAAATTATTTTTGATAATAATGAACGTGCAGTTAAACATTGTCAAGATGAAGGTCTCACACTTGGTTTCCCATTGTGTTTATTTTTCCCGCAATACTCCTTTCATATGTATTGGGTGTCTTCCGTAGAAGGGTCCATCGACTTTTTGATCCTTTGTCAGCAGTCGATAGTAAACTGCGCTTTTCTGATTCTATTAAATATCGATACTTATCTTGTGTTTGCATAGATTTCTCACTGTTGATATGATGATGTTCGTTCGCAGGACTCGATTTACGACATTTTGCGAATTGGACCATCGTAATAAATCATACTTTTCATCTCCAATTAACAATTCAATGCAAAGTCTGAAAATATTTTTGACATTTCACGGTATCAGTTTTCGTGGCAACTTTTGTATGAATCCCAGTGAATTGGACATTTTAAAATGGCTTGGCATGTTACTCCCTATGATACGACAAGTTCTTTCATTTGACACGAATCTTCATTGAGGAGTGCCTCCAATTCTTCGTCTTCAAAAATTAGAGTTATACCAACTTAATAAAATCTTTAACTAATAAACAAATTTAATAAATATAAATAAAATAATACTAATAACAATGATAATAATAGTAAAATGAGATAATAAGAATAAAATTAATAACAATAACGACAAAGGAGAGGAATGATGAAGAATACTGACTAATTTAAATAAAAAATACGTTAAGTGGGATCAGAATATATTAAAAAAATTTACAAGTTTGAAGTGTTCAACTTCATAACTAACTCAAAACTGTCAAAGTTTGTATTTCAGCACTGATTGTTGTCGAGCTATCTAAACTTTCCCTTCCCCCGAATCCTTGCTTTTTTCGATACTAATCGGCGATTCATCGAAACGCCATCTCCAACTAAAATATAATTACGTCCCTTAATTTCCGCGGTCTCCCAATTCGAGATATTCGCTGTATAGAAGTTTTACAGGACTTCTACTCGAATCAATGCTGAGTTCAGTACAGCATTGTAAATCGCGTAAGCGAAGAGACTTTTTTCTCTACGTGCTTCTGATCGAGTTGTTAAACTGAACACGACCCCTAGTTTTATAATTCTGGATATTTTCCTAAAGCTAAAATGCGATCTGTCTCATATAAGTCGGTCTTTTTAAAACGGAATTGTCAAACTCAAAAAGTGTTAACGAATTTCTCGTCACAGCACAAATCGCTGATTTTAGGAAACATAACCCTTTAATTTTTTTTAAAACTTTAAGATTTTTCCAATGGTAAATATTCAGCAACTTTATTTGTAAAACTTCATATAAGCCATTTTTTAGGAAAATCTTTGGAGTTTCCGTAACGGCATGGATCAAATATGGATCTTATTTGTACACAATATTTTACCCTTTAACAGGAGTTTGGTTGCGATTTTGTAAGTGTCTTTTTTATTGACATTTGCTACTTTTAATTCCTTCAGACTATATCATTTATTAATTTTAAACTTTTCCAAACCTTCCTTTTTTGACTTTGCTTTACAAATGTTAACAGTTAATGTTTTATATTTAAGTATTATATGTTAAAATAGCTAACGGAGAGCCGTATTCGTCCGAGGGAATCGCATATCATTTTTGTCATGTCTCACATATAATCAAAACTAAAATATTCTACATGTTTGTAGCTGTAAACACAGCACTGCTCGCAAACGTAAATAGGTAAAATATCAGTCACCTCTTTTTCTTATAAATGTATAATTCTATACCGATTTAAATCTACTGTATTTAATTTTGAAGAACTTTTATATATAATACAGCATTATTTATTTAAGAAAGAATAATATCTTATTAATTGAATGTATTGAAATAATTCTAAGATGTTTGAATGAAATCCTATTTTCAATGAACCCTTATCATTTAATATTCTTCATTAAATAGTGTTTAAAAACAAGTATAGCGTTATACTTAACTATTAAAAATATTTTGAAGAGTTACATATCTAACGTGATTACTCGTAGGTCTCTGTTAGCACCGCTAGAGTCTTTTAGTTCACGATCGAATGTGAAGTATGCAGCTGTAAGACAGTTAAAAGCACAAAGCATACCGCGGTATTCATTGCAAATTTGATGCTTGATATCTTATCTGCCCAACTTTAGCAATATTTTCTAACTAATGTGGCGTAATTAACTGTCACAGTGACCAAATTACTTTATTCAATCAATTTTATGCCTACACTTTCGCGCAATATTAGAAATAATGTTAGATAGCCGATACTCGTCACGTGTAACTGATTTGACATTACGACCCTATCATGAATGAATTTATCCTTTCAAAAATTCATCTACCAGAGGGCGAGTCAGGACAACGATTTAATCTCGCCTGGTTTGCCCGCGATCTCACTGTCTTAAGTGCTCAGACACACATCATACCTTGACCCCGATTAAAACCATACCGTCTTGACAACAGTGTGATCCTATCCGTTTAACCCATAGTCTCATCGCTTTAAGCACGCAGACACACACTAAACATTGATCTAGATCGAAACCGTACTGTTTCAAAACTCACACACTTAAAAAAGGAATTGATTTATAAATAAATGAAAGTAAAGTTATTTGTTGTATAGTTTTCATTGGTTATTTTAGTATAAACGAATGCGTTACTAATGAAGACGCGGACCGAACTATACGCAGCGATCGTTTTCAGGAAGCGGCGGGGCGGGTGTCGCCAGTATGAGAGGAAAAAGGATAGTCGTAATTTGATGGAGTCTTCGTGCCGCGGTGGTGTAGAGACATGCCACAAGCATGTTGGATTGATGTTTTGATTTTACAGGCAATTGGTCTTCTACTCAAAGTGCTCGACCGAATCATCGTATACTGCACCAGAGTCTCATTGTTGACACCGATCTTCCGCTAGAAGCGCTCGATCTAACACCACGTTTCTTAGAATGACCCCTGAAACTGGGATGTCGACTGCGACTTTTCACCTTCTTTTATACAAAAATCTTTGCTTGCGGAAAAGTCGTTAAGATCTGTTTTTAACCAATCAGATCATATTATTCAGTTCATCTGCCGTCTCCTAAAAATGTAGTTACATTGGCTCTATGCATGTACTCCAGGTGAAGGGAGAGAATTATCACTTGCGCTTTTCCGAGGTATGAGGGAGAGATGAGCGCTGCGCACACTATTTATATATTAAGTGTTTCGGTCCATTTTTTCAGTATGTTATAAAAATTATATTGGCAGATTTAACATAAATATATTATGTACTTTATTTGATTATTCAAAAAATATTGTTAATACATATTTTTGAATTGTAGGTCTGTTCTAAAAATAATAGAAGTTACACTATTTCTTTATAATCTTTTCACGTTTTATAATAGTTGAATATAATAGTTAGATCTAGTTTAGCCATAATATAGCTATACACCTTGCAAAATAATTACATAAATCTATAATCTTTAATGTTCTATAAGAATAGAATAGTGATTTAGTAGTTAATTAACATATATATTATTTAATAATTTTAAATATATGCGTTACTCATATAATTAACTAACTAGTGTCTAATTTTTATACTCTTGTTATTACAAGATCGCAACAATGTAAGATTTTACAATAAGTATTAATAATTATGTTATAGGTTCAAGTAGTCGCAAATTAAAATAAGCTATTTACGCTTATGTTTAATCAATCATACTTTATATTTTCATTAATTAACTCATTTACTTTTTGCTTATGTCAGTTATTATTAATAATAATTATAATAATAATAATAGGAAGAAGAACATTCATAAATTATTGAATTGTAATATTAGATAATCGGGTTGTTTTTATGTTTTCATGTGCTTACAAGGGCTATTCAATAAGTACCCGTGTTCGAAATGAAGACACCATTTTTGAGAAAAATAATAGTCCCTTTTTAAAAAGATACACGTCTCCCAACGTTCTGGCCATTTTTAACCCCTCAAAAAAAGGATTTCCCCTCAACAAGAAGGATTCAAAAAGTCCTTTGGATCTGGCTTAAATTGTTGCAAACATTGCTTCGAAGTTAACAGCCGCTTCCGCTTGTCTACCGTGAGCAATCGCTGCACCCACCGGGCCGACAAATTTTTCATAGCCAACTTAAAACTCTAAACTAACCCATCAATCAGTCTGAAATTTGTTTTGGCGTCGTTTGATAGATGGCAGCACACGATAATACCGCCTCCTCTAAGGAACGTCCTCTGTCTTCAAACACGTGTAAATATTGAACCACCTTGCACGATAATTTCTTCGTCAACTGTTTAATGTTTTGTAATAACACGCGAGTAGTGCATGTCACAGAATGGAACAGAGAAATTTAGAGCAACGGTGCGCGATAAAATTTTGTGCGAAACTCGGCGATACCGCGACAGAGACTTATAAAAAAGTGCTTAAAGTGTATGGTAGTGATGCCCTGAGTCGTAGTTTGGTGGCATGCCGATTTTAAAAAAAACCGTGAGGTCTAATATGTTTAATATTTGTAATAGGACAACCTAATAAGTTAAGATATTGCAGTTCGATTTTACACTTTGTTTAAATTACAAGAAATTAAAAATTGTACTTTTAAAAAATATTTCTTTATAGCTAATACATATATGTCAAACGAAGAATCGAATTTCTGAAAACAAAGTTTTAGTGTTCATATATCTCAAGAGAAAATAAATGTAACACCATCGATCAATTTATTTATTATTTTCTCTTGAGATATATGAAGACTAAAACTTTGTTTTCAGAAATTCGATTCATCGTTTGACATATATGTATTACCTATAAATAAATATTTTTTAAACACAAAACTTTTAATTTCTTGTAATTTAAACAAAATGTAAAATGGAACTGACTTAACTTATTAGGTCGTCATTTTCGTGATCTTCAACTATATAAACATACACTATAGATTATATTGCAATAAAAAATAACTATGTTTATGTATTTTTCTGTGGTATATATATATATATATATATATATATATATATATAATATTATATTATATTTGAATTGTACGCAGCGCAAGACAACTTCATTTTAAATGCACAATCTCTGTTATTCTCAATTTACATCTATATTTATAAATGTTAAGATTACGATCTTTATCAGTGTAGTAACCGGTAGACTCTTGTGTTATATATAACTTGCGATGTAAATCTTGGATCCACCGGGTGAGAAATTTTTTAAACATTTTTATTTTCATCAAACCAGATATTAAAATTAATACAAAATAACAACTTTTAACAAAACTAAACTAGTTAGGCGAGTTTGATGTGTTCTTAAAGTTCTTTGCATAGTAAGAATTCAAATACATTTTTTCGTGTATTTTTATAAAAAATTTCCATAAAATACTTTCCGAAAGTTCAAAATATATTAACACAAAAAAAATTTATAATTAATTTAAAAATTAATTCAATGATATAGTCAGATGTCCTACTGATTATGATAAAGGGAAACATAATAATATATGGAATTATATTATTAATCTTTTCATAGTAGAACAAAAAAATGTTCATATACAAGAATAATACTTACACAAAAAATACATTATATAACGCAATAATGTCTAAAATAATGGATCATTAAAACAAATCGCTAAGTGCATTTTATATGCATCCCTTTAAATAACAGCATGTATATTTTACACAAGTATATCTAAAATTCTAAAAAATAACAATAAATAAATAGTTTTAACGGAAATACAGCTTAATAAAGTAAGGAGATCAATTACAAATAGCTGAGTTTATTTTCACATCATTTTGTCTGCGCGTAGACTCATGGCAAATAATTAATTACCTTGCATCATCTATGTTTTCAGGTAAACAATCCTCTGTTGTTTATTGTGATAATTCGTTATTATTAAAAACAGAAGGTATGAATTTCCACGTCCGTTCTCACAAAGCTTATGCTGGTTTTTTAATAATTAATTTTTGCATGAAAATTTTTTACGTATATGCGGTAATTTGAATAAATGAAGCTTTATTGGTAAATAACTTAATTTTCTAACTACATATGTTTTCAGTAGCCAAAAATATAAACACATATAAGTTATAGTTTATTTTAAGTGAATTATAGATAAAAATTTTATATTTAATAAGTTCAATTCTGGCCCTCAAAGAAATAGGAAAAAACTGTTTTGTTAAAAGTGTAACAGTGCGTATCCGGTGTCTGCTAATTCGTGGCTCCGGCTCAACACGCCTCGGCCACTGGTCGCTCAGCATGCCACGAATTTTTCTCGTATAGCGGCAATCGATTAGGTGGGCTATACACTAGAAAGCATGGCTTCGGCTCAGCACGCCTAGGTCTCTTGGTCGCTCACCACGCCATCAAGTTACTACCAGTGTATAGACCCTTCCCAATTAATTAGATAAATATATTTCTCACTCTTGCTCAACACGCCAGAGCAAGACAATATACTTGTCTTTGATTTTTTCTGCTTAAGTATTGTCCAAATATACCTCTTATTCTCGCTCAGCACGCCAGAGCAAGATAGTACATTTGTCTTAACAAATCTTTGGATGAGGTTTTCTTTCTATTTTACTATGATAAGAAAATATCTTAAATTTCATAATTAAGAGAAAATTTATTGTTATAAATTTTACAAACAACAAAAGCAAAAAACTAAAAACTACTATTTACAAAAATGAAATAAAAATATTCGGCATGGGGCACGCCACGCTAGCGTTCGTTTATTTCCCCCGGCTGTCGATACTTAAATCTGCAAAAAATACAAAAGCGAAGAAGTCGTTAGACTCACAATTTATGAAAGAAAATTATATTTTCGTTCTTTTACTTTAGTCCCCGCTCGGACTTTACATCAAATTATTATTAAAATTTCGTGCGCGCCGAGTGTGCCAAGAGAACTGTTGTACGCTAACGCGCCGAAGACAGATCCCCCTCAGAAGACCGGTTTCGAGGCTGCCGTCACACTGAATTTTACAGCCAGAGTGCTGCTATTTAAGTTTGAGAGACGAGTGGTCCCCCTCCGAGACCGTTCCTCTCTCACCTCAACGCGCCTAGGAGTTTCGGCGCTCCCTCCTACCGCGCCTCGTCTCGCCAACAAGCGTGCGTGTCGGCTCGTGGAGAGAAAAAGCATGTGTTCGAGCGTCTTTACGCTCTCAGTTTTTTCTCTCTCCATGCTCCAAGTTTTTCTCGCTGTATGATATTTAATGTTATAATTTTTGCGCGAGTATTCGTATTCGTCGCAAAAGATTCCAAAAAATTTAGTTGACAAGAATCCAGCTTGAACCCTTCACAAACTTCAATTTGGCCAGTAAAGTCCGATATTTAACGATAGTAAACAATCAGATGCCCTTGTCGCGTCCTGTGACGTTACGAGCGATGTATATATATATATATATATATATATATATATATATACATACGAATGTTGGCAATTTCTACGAGGCGTAATGTGTTATGCAGCAAAGGCGAGAATGTTTGCTTTGCCAGAGCCAATTCTCATGGTTTGGTAAAAGCGCCTTTTTTATCACCGAGGGTAACGGGACACTCTGTTGTCGGAAACTGAGCGCCGACGCTGACCTCGGAGGAAAGTTCCCGAATCGACGCTAAATATTAACTGTCGAAATTTCTCCCTACAATCGACGTTAATATTAGATTTATAATTTAAAAAAAAGGAAGGAACGTAGAGTCTAAATGATAAATTGAATGATGGTATGCCATCAATACATATGCATGTGCATATATGTTTGTTTTTGATAATTTAGTTACGGTAGTAAGTATGATTAATAAAATATTAACAAACTTCTAACTCATACTAGAGTATGATATAAAGATTAGTTTAATAATTATAAACGTAGAACAAAACCAAACCATTAAGATTAATAATGTTAGTTCAGTTACAATATTAATTATGTTAGTAGAATGTTAGTAACTATATACTTTATAAGATATATAAAATAAGTTGAATAATAGACTAAGAGATTTCTAACTCATAGTATAAAGATTGGTTTAATTAATAATAAGAGATTATGTAAAATTAATAATTATAAACGTAGAACAAAACGGAACCATCAAGATTAATAATGTTAGTTCAGTTACAATATTAATTATGTTAGTAGAATTTTAGTAACTATGTACTTTATAAGATACATAGAATAAGATGAATAATAGACTAAGAGATTTCTAACTCGTAGCATAAGGATTAGTTTAATTAATAATAAGAGATTATGTAAAATTCATAATTATAAACGTAGAACAAAAACCAGACGGTTAAGGTATTAATTTAAGATCGCGTATTTCATAATGTTGCTATAAGTTTGTTGCTCATGATCGTAGTATTGTAAGAAAGCGAACGAAAGAGTTTATATTGTAAACGAAATTTGACTCCTTCATTGGCTATCCCTACAACCGCTCAGATGAATTTTCGCGAAAATTTTGGATGGCAATTTTACTTTGTCCAGACTACATATAAATATGAGTCCAACGAAGCGAAAAATCACTTCCGATCGGGATTTCAATTAGGTCAGATCGATCCAGTAGTTATAAACCTCAAACTTTTTTCGACTTTTCGGACTTGGAATTTTTGTGCGATTTTCGGACTTAGATTTTTTTTGTGATTTTTTAAACTTTGAAATATTTCGTACTTTTCAGACATTGAAAATTTTCGTGCTTCTTGGAGTTCATCTTCTGGTGGTTAACTTTGTATACTCGACCTATATCTAGTATCTTTTTATATATTATATGGTTGTATAAGTAGTATTTCGAAGAAGTAAATAAGCAGTAAGTAACCAACAATATTTATCGTTTATCCTTATTCTTCACTAAACCTAATCGCGATATATATATATATATATATATATATATATATATATATAGTATTTAGCTTAATTTTTTTTTAATACTATATATTACAACATTTAGAACATGTTTTATATCGTTTTTATAAAATACACATAAGATTTATAAGTTATAATTTCTTAATAGGTTAAGAACGTATATTATTATGTTGCGACAAGTACGAATACTCGCGCAAAAATTTAATAATCATATTGAAAATAATTTGGCGCGGAAAACTTGGCGTGAAAAGAGAGAGAGAAAATTGAGAGCGCGAAGGCGCTCGAACGCATGCTTTCTCTCTACGAGCCAGCGCGAGCTCCGCAGCGAGTATAGATCGCGCGCTTGTAGGCGCAGTGCGGAGCGGTATGGAGAATGGAGAAAGCACCGAAGCTTGACAGTTCGGCGCAGCGCTGTAAGGAGGGAGCGCCGAAACACTTAGGTGCGGTGAGGTGAGAGAGAAACGGTCTCGGAGTGGGGGACCACGCGTCTCTCAAACTTAAATAAGCAGCACTCAGGCTGAAAAATCAAGTGTGCCGCTAGCCTTGAAAGCGGCTTCACAAGGGAGACCTGTCGTCGGCGCGATAGCGGACAAAAAGTCTCTGGCACACTCGGTGCGCGCGAAAATTTTGATAATATGTTTAATGTAAAGTCCGAGCGAGGACTAGAATAAAAGAAAGAAAATATATTTTTTCTTTTATAGATTTTAAGTCTAACGACTTTGTTTTTTTTGTACATTTACAAGTTAAATCATCGGCAGCCGGGGAAATGAATAGTGGCGGCCCCCTGCCGAAAGTTATGTAAAATGTTGTAAATAGTAATATTAGTTTTCTTTTCCCTTTTGTGTTTGTAAAATTTACGCAATAAATTTTTTAATACATGTTAGATTAAATATTTATTATTTTAAAAGAAAAGAAAACCCTATCCAAAATAAATCTATTAAATACCAATGTATTATCTTACTCTGGCATGTTGAGCGAGAGTAAGAAGTATATTTAAATAAGACTCAAGCTAATAAAAAATCAATAGGACAAGTATATTGTCTTGCTCTGGCGTGTTGAGCGCGAGTAAGAAGTAGATTTGTATGATTGATTTGGAACAGCTACTACATCGACAGCAACTTGGTGGCGTGCTGAGCGACAAAGGGGGCCTAGGCGTGCTGAGCCGAAGCCATGCTTTTCTATTGTGTAGCCCGCTTAATTAATTGCCGCTATACAAACAAAACTGGTGGCGTGTTGAGCGACCAGCGGCCGGGGCGTGTTGAACCGGAGCCCTGCTTGTACAGCGAGTACGACCATCGAGCAGGTGTGTCGGGAGGGTCCGTGAAAAGAACTTGATGGTTTGCTGTATGACCAGGGGCCAAGGACTATGAATTAGCGGACACCGGACACACCCTGTTACAATGTTTCCCCTTATCACAATCAGTAGGACATCTGACTAAATCAGTGAACTGATTTTTAATTTAATTATAGAATTTTTTTGTGTTAATATATTTGGAACTTTCGGAAAGTATTTTGTATAAATGTTATATAAATTATATATATATATATATATATATATATATATATATATAGTATTGCTATATATATAAAAATAAAATGTTTCTAAGCATTTGCTATAGTTATACACGCAGTTTTATATTAAAAACTGCTTTTTAATCAAACATTCCTGCGGCAAACGATTCTTTAGGTCATAAATAGTAGATATGTTTTGGAAAATTAACGATGAAGAAGTAATAAATAATTTTTTCGATTGATTAAAAATTCGAAATACCTATATAGAAGTAAATAGTGTAGAGGACGCGCCATGTCGGTGGTTCTCAAACTCGCCTTCGCGATGCTACCGCACCATGTGATGATATGCTTATGAAATTAAGTTTAATATATTTAAGAAAATAAATTTGAATTACAAAATTTAAATAAATTCTTTGTAGACAATTTAGAATTTTTTATTACTTAAAAAATATAGTTTCAGCTGAATCAGTTAATACATTTAAATAAATATTTTTTATAATGACAAACAGTTGTTTATATCAAATCAATATATTGTTATTAGTCAAGCTATAGGCATTCTAACATACAGGCATTCTAGCATATCTCCCCGCTTGAAAAGTGTGCTTTGTTCCCATCTAGGTCATGCTGTGGGACATAGCACACTTTAGACGTGAGTAGATTTTAGGTGCAGTAGAATACCTATAATCTTTCTGGTTTTGAGTAAAGTCTGGAGAAGAGGAGATATCCATTCTTCTTTATATGCCATGATGCCTATAGCAAAATAAAGAGATTGAAAAAAAATGCATCGATAAAATCACCAAAGGTAAAGTCAACAGGAAGTACGACATAAAGTGGTTGAAGAGTACACAAACCTGCTCGTCGCAGTTATAAGCGAAGAAAATACGATGTACATGGTATAGATGAAACTTGGCAGATAGATTTTGTAGAAATGATATTCTACTCTAAGGAGAATAAAGGGTTTCGATATTTACTCACTGTTATAGATTTATTTTCGAAGTATGCTTGGTTTAAACCAGTAAAATCAAAGAGTGGTAACATGGCAGAGTACCTTCAAATCTACAAACCAATGAAGAAAAAGAATTTTACAATTCACAATTTCAAAATCTCATGAAAAAGTATAAGCTAAATCTATACTTTTCGCATAGTAATCTTCATGCAAGTATTTGTAAACGATGTAATAGAACATTAAAAAATGTAATGTGAATACTATTCAGCGAACAAGGATACTAAGGATGGATAGTTATCCTACCATATTTACTAAAAGCTTATAATTCAAGAAAATATCGAACAATTGGAATTGAGCATAAAAATGTAAGCCAAGTAATTAAGTTATACATGATTTTTTTTTGTTTTTGACAAATAAATAATGAAAAGAAATGAAACCATATGTTTTATTATTACTTAAGAAGTAGAAGTATTAAACTTAAAACAACTACCACCCCGATACTCTATAAATAAACAAAGCTTATTTGCTTCGTTAACCATATTTATGATAATTTTTTCATCTTTTAATATGGCTGACGATATCTTTTGTAGTAAGAATATTTTAAAGTTGTAGTCCAGCTCCGCAACTACTTTGGTACTATATTTTATGGAGACTTGCTTAAGAGCATTCACCATGTACTGATCATTTTTCTCCAATTCCGTACATTCCTTCCTCGGTAAGAACTCGCTCTCAAATATTTTATTAGTGCCTAAACCCATTCTAAAGAAAAAAATATTTTCTTAATTCTACCATAGTAAAAATGCATTGTTTAAGAGAAACTTAACTATGAATTTTACCTTACTAGATTAGTCTTGTTTTCTTTGGAGTAGGTCGACAATTGTTATACTCTTCAACTGCTCGAATAAGTTCTTCTTCATCCTCAGTCTGTTGATATAGCGGATTCCCCACCACAATTTTTGCCCCTTTCATTGCCTCATGAATACAGCTTTTCTCCCGACTTCAACTGAATTTACCCCTCCCAATACTTCTAAGATTTCTTCAGAGTTCTATTCATGTAATAGTTGATGCGATATATTATACTTAACACTTATTGGTCCATCTTCATTGCTGTAAAGCATCATGCTCTCTCGTACAGCTTCATATCGGTTGCTTTATCGCTAGTCACTTGTTCTGCGTGTATATCTACCATTGCTCAAATCTCATTGGTGATTTTATTCTCCCTCTCTTCTTCCTTAGTAGCTGCACCTACTTGAGCTAATATTCCATTAGTTCATCGTATCCCTTCTGATTATCATTCCCCTCCTCTATTTCCTGATTTGTACTTTCCATTATTTTCCTCTCTACCTGACTTGCAGCCTGCGACGTTTGCTCTTGTAGAATTTTATAGTGACCCCAAGGTAATGTATCTGTAGTATTGGGTAATAAGTATCTTTTATCATCAAATAGACTGAGGGCAATTTTTTTCTGTTTTCCTTTATGCACTATATGTGCTTTGAGCGAATGTTACACTGCTCTCGCTGTATAATCACGAGGTCTTCCAAACATCTTCGATAATCGTCAAACGTGATTGACGTTTTTACAACGCTCGATTTTATACCTTTAGCTTTGATTACTATCCCTCCTTCATCAACTAAAATACTGTACATTTTACTCCGTAAAAAATAAATTTAATCATGATTTTTCGATTATATTCATCTTTCATTAGCTCAGGAACTTTTTTATTTTGACACGGAATGTTATACTGATTATTTTTATCATAATCAAAAGTATCAAATCTATGAATATCTTCTTTCATTATTTGATACATATCAATATCCATCCTCTACTTCATATATCACGCTATCAGTGTCAGTATACAAGAGCTCACAATTTTCGCTCACTCGCTATTTTATATAAGAGTAGTGAAAATCATACACTAATGTCTTTGATAGATCGAGGATACAAAGCCTAACGTATATAGGCTTTTTGATTGATACAAATTGTTTTTTTAAGCTGAATGCCAATTAAATTTTCATCGAAAATTGCACAGCTATGATAATTAGGTAGAGCTATGCGTGCCTCTGCTCCATATCGACCAGTGAATTTATTTTCTAAACGTACACCAATGCCAGATCGCTCTCTCTCTCTCTCTCAATGCATTTTCCATATCCAGCATTAATTAACAATTTATAAAAAGTTTATCAAACTCATTCTTTGCATGCTTTCGCTTTTCAGTATGTAGTTCGACATACGGTTTCAGGCAGAGTTTCTGTTCAAAATTCTATGTACTTTTTTCAATCGAAGACCATGGTCAAGCGCTAGCTTAAGGGCACGATAATGAATTATATACCTTTTTTTATCATTTAATATAGTTCTTTAATATAGTTTCTTCTGTTTTGAACCAGGAGATGTGCGATGCTCGGCACAGAAAGGTAAATCAAAATGTTTGTCACGTATTTCCTCAGCATATTCGAAATCTACTTCAGTAATATAACCTATATCAGAAACGTTACCTTTACCTTCTCGGTCAGCCTGTTCTGGAGTAGAAAACAGTCTCTAACCAGCTTGGATTTTGTGGTATAGTTATTTAACGCTTGTAACGTTCTCTTACTATCTGAGCATATGCAAATACGGGTGATCGAGGCCGCCTCTGCGACCATCTCCGCCCTTTGCATTATTAAATTAGCTCAGATTGAAGAACAGTGGTGTATCATCCGAATTGGACGATTGTTCCCCGCCATTACATCTGCGGTATACCCTTGTACCTACACTCCTTCAATTTTTATAGCCATCTGTGAACCACAGTTCTCTAATGTTCGGGATGGCTGTTAAGCCAGATTTCCATTCTTCTTTGAATACCGACTCTATATTTCTTGTCAAAGAGAATGCTTCTGTTCGTGGCGTCCAGGTTCATTCGTAAAATCGCCTTTCCGTCCAGTCCCTTGGGGAGCCCTAGTGGCCTCTCCCCGCTAACCTCTACGAGTTAGCTTTTGGCTCTGTGGAGGGCTTTTGCAGCCACACCCGCCAAAGTCAGTGCCGCAATAGGTAAAGACCTAATCATGCTTGAGAGACTTCTAACTACCATAATCCTCACTCCCTCAAGTATACTAACAACAGTGGACAAGGTTGTTCTCTGTTACCAGACTGGAGCACCATATATTAGTCTGGGTTTTAGAACAGCCTCATATATCTACTTCTTGTTATGAGTTATTAGAAGTTACAATTTGTTTTAAAATAAAATGTTTAATATAATTGAGGTTGTAAAAAATTATGGGAATGAATTTAGAGTCTTTATAGTTCAAATTTATTCTACAATCATTTCTCAGTATAAAAATGTTGCAAGCATCTTTCACAATGGTATAATTTTTTAAGAGTCTTACTCACTTGTGATACTCAAGTCTGGATATACCTTTAATCGAAACATAATGAAATTTAAATACTTCCTTTATCGTCTGGAATATTGTTTTCTTCATACTCGTCTATGTAGAAGTCGTGAATGAGGAGAAGATTTGCATGTTTCTCCTTATTTAATAACATATGACAAGATGCATATTTCGATCCATACTTCCTAAGCATATAAACATTTACTGAAATATTAATCTATTTTTGAAATTTAGAAACATCTTTCAGTTTTACAGGAACTTCTAGATCACCAAGTTAACTCGTTTCGAATTTATCATAATTATGAACTCTGAGGATTCTTTTCATTTGGATATAATGCTGGAAGAATAGCATATTTGAAGCATTGATTATCAATGTTACGAACATTGACACATGCTCTTTTTGATGCTATAAACTTAAGGCGAGGAATATATGATCTTCCCTTGTGAGTTGAAAATTTTTTCATGTTTCTGCATAAATTGATAATACTTTTCAATATCCATCCTGAATCTTTTTCCTGAAATTCTTCTAGATATGTAAGAAGAAGCGCCTTAATATGTTCCTCGTACCATTTTTCTAAATCACTAGATATGTATACTGTAGCACTCATAGGTGTGAAATATTTAATGTCTGTTGTTTCCTTTCCATTTTTCTGTGTGGAAAAGTCTGTCAAAAACTCAGAATTTACTTTTATTGCAGTATATTCTTGTAAGTAAGCTTGAACTTTATCTTCAAACAGCTTCTGTGCGTCAACCAAGAAATTTAGAATGTCCAAATGTTTTAAACAACAATGCCTGTTCTTATTCGATTTTTAAAAGCAGATTGAATATCTCGCCATTATACTTTAGCTGACTCATTAGAGATTAAACTACCCCCAACTGACGTTGCAATATCAAGATGATACCGGAATCTTGCTTCTAAACATGATCGATGAATCAGACATGTTAAACATTTTTGATTTTCTACTCGAGAGAAATCTTTTTCTTTTTCAAATTCCCTCAGCTTTATCATATCCTGTTCAGTTATTGTTAAATAATTTTCGGGTTCGATTATGTTGAATTCACTGACACGCTTGTAAATATCACAAAGTTGTTTCACTTAAAATTCAACAGACGAAAGAAAAGTCATCTTACTTTACGTTAACTAATAAAATATATTTAGACTTCAGTTACAGTTCGTGATTTTCTGTATGTTTGTCCATTCTATCAATTGCTTTTAAGTGATTTGTGTTTAAATTATCTTTGTAAAAATTACGGTAGAATTAGTTATTATTAAATCCGACATATTATGGCTTTCGAATAGTTTTTATTCCTTGCGAAAATAACATACAAAACACCTCTCACACTGCGAATATAAAATTTTATATTATAAATTCTCGGTCTAGAACAATAACAGAAGTTGTCTATCACATTAGGTTTTTTAGACATCCCAAACTGAAAGAGCAAAAAGAGCAGTTTTTTGGTATATTTGAGATCCCATAACATCGCGGAAAATGTTGTCCCCTACAAAGGCAGAAATTCATCTTAAAGGTATCTCTTACTTTTAAAATCATATTTAAAATTTAAGATATTTTTTTCATCGAGATATAGTTGATTGAAATAAAATATTTTAGCAATTTCGAAACAGCTAATATCCCAAATATTTTATCAAGAACTTTGACATATTGCTTTATTAATTCTAATTTGATATCAAGTAGTGATGGTATTTTTTTGCATTAATCAATGGATTTTTTAAAATATTAGAATCGCCTTTTTTGAGGGACGTACGTGTAGGCCAATTCTTTTTAGCGTAGTGCTGCTCACTCTCTGCTACCCCATAAATATTTAAAACATGTGTGCCTTATAAAACATGACTACTGTCCAAGAAGATTACCAAGAGATTTTCAACTCTTCACACATATCCCATTAGTGATTTTCATTTTGAATAGCTTAGAATAACATCTACGTTTAGATGTGATTCTTTTATGAATGTGGAATGAGCAATAGGCAAGGGAGAATATTTATTGAAGTTATGGGGTCTACTCTAATTAGAACCTTCACTGAAATACAGATTTTTAGAATTTTTTAAACAGTTTAGTAATATAAATGTTGATTTAAAAGTAGTTATACTGTATTAATACAGTATCCAAATACATAAAAAAATTTTTTTTGTATATTTTAGTAAGTTTTTACTAAATGATAATGATACTAAATGATAATAACATGACAATGTTAGTTCAAGAAAAGTTCTAAATAAAAGGTGTGTCTGTGTTGTTGATGAAATCTCTAACATGGATGGTCTGAAACAAAAAAATTGAATGGCGTTAGATTCACTATGTTAATAGGTACAGCGTGTATGGAGCGATTTTTTATTTTTTGAAAATTGACAAAATGGTGGACAATTCAAAAACATATTTTTTGAATGTTTTTGGCATAAGAAAAAGAGTTAAAATTAAAATTCAAAAAAAAACCCTCGATATGCGCTATAGCTGTAGCAGTACAAAATATGTGGTAAAATTTTCATAAGGATCGGCTGAGTAGTTTCGGAGATTTTATCAACAATTTTTATTTTTATATTTTATTTTTTTAAATAATTTATTTTCAATTTTAAAAAGTAGTAAAAATTAAATACTTCAATCTTAATTTCAATATTTCATTGTATATTTATTAATTGTTTTTGAATATCCTGAATAGCCTCTCGTTACCCTGACTAATGTCTGAAAACAATCACAGGTTGTCTGAGATTATTCTTACTCGGCCTAGAGTACATTGAGTATTCCATCATCCTATAAAAATAGACTTATTTCGAATGCGCTCTAAATAATTAATAATTATTTAAACAAATTCTTCACATTGTTTCTTTTATATATGCTCATAATATTTTTGTAAAATCTGTTAGAAAAAGCAAAGATCAATTTTACTCAATCATGACTAAGATCATGACTAATCTACTCGTTAACCATCGGATACAATTCGTGCATTAAAAAAAAAATATTAAAGGCTGCGTTAGAGGCATATTTAGGTGTACTAGAAAAGTGAGGTGGTCTATCCATTTGTTGGAAATAAAACATCAATTCGTAATGAATTTTTGCTCATTTTATGGGTATCAAGCTCATTAATGGGCAAAATAAATGGAAATAAAAATCGTATTTACAGAGTCGATAGTTTATTTGAAATGTCAAGTTTTAATACAAAGAAATTTTTCAGAATTAAATTTTCTTGAAGTTGATTTTCTTATTGTGAACATCTAGACAAACCCAAATTTCAAATAGCAGAATGTTAAGTAATTGCTAATTTTTCGATAATTAACCATAAAATTTGAGGATGACACTTCTAGTTCCTTTAAAGACTCAGATTCATTATGAAAAAGCTCATAACCTCTTTTTCTCGGAACCTTAATCGATTTAGTAACGTAAAATTAATTACGTATATAATAATTTAAATACAATTTGGTCTACAAAGATATTATAATTTAAGTTTTTTAATAAGCATATGTAAAAATTCGATTCAGCAATTGTATTGTTTTGGTTCTATAAATTTTAACAAATGAAGTGTAACATATTTTATAATTTTAACAAAGATGAAATTTATCAGAATGAAAGGTCTTTCCATGTATTTTATTTTTGTACAATAAATTTTGTGATTAAGAAACTAGAATCTTCATTATATAAATCTTTGGTCATGAATCTACTTTACTGAGATCGGATATACTATGTACGATGAAAAAGTATGGTTAATTTTGATTTTTGTCAAAAAATATTTATTTATTCATCAATATTTATGCTATGCCCTTCAAAATCATTCCCTTGAGATATATAACACTTATGCCAGTGCCTTTTCCAACCTTCAAAGCATTTCCTTGAGCATTAGCTTTGAGCTATTCTAGCTATACGGTCTTTATTTCCTCAATCGTAGTAAAAAGCCGCCCTTATATGGGTCTTTTCAGTTTTACAAACAGAAAAAAGTTACAGGGAGTCAAATTTAGTCAATACGATGGCTGAGACATGATTACGATGTTGTTATTGGTCAAAAAATTAGGAACAGTAATAACGTGTGAGCTAGTGCATTATCGTGGTGTAATAACTATGACTGGTTTTTACACAATTCTGGATGTTTTTTTTTCATATTTCTTCAAGCAAACGACGCATAACTTTAAGATAATACTTCGTATTAACTGAACGACCTGGTGGTAAGAACTTCAGATGCACTATGTCATGATAATCAAAGATAACAGTAAACAACACCTTGACAATTGATCGAATTTGGCGAGCTTTTTTGGATCTTTATGAACCATAATACTTTCACTGAGATCTTTGAGCCTTAGTTTTGACATCATAACCACATACTCACTTTTTACCATCTGTTATGACCCTTTTGAGCACATCTGAGTCATTATTGGTGTCATTTAATATCTCCTGAGCGATGTTTATGCGACATTTCGTTTGGTCAAAATTTAGCAATTTCGGAACAAACTTTGCTGATACATTTCTGATACCCAAAACATCCGTTAAAATTGATTGGAACGAACTAAACGAGATACGGATATCATCAGCAACTACTCTTTATGAGAATTTGATGATTAGCCAATAATATTTTCTTCACTTTTTCAATGTTTTCATCAATTGTTAGCGTTCTAAGTCGTCCAAAACAAGGTTCGCCATTGGTGTCTTTTCGACCTTCTTGAAAAAACTTATTCCACTTATTTGACTTACTCGAATAGACTTACTGTATACTATTGTCAACATTTCAAGCTTTTTTTTAACACTTTTTTTTTGTTTTGTACACAAAATTTTTCAATAGCAGTAAATTGCCTCTGTCAAAAAAACAAAAATGCTACATAACTGAGAGTATGAATATATCTTTGGGACAAGTGTACCAACATAAAATAAAAATAATCAATGATTGAACATATTCAGTTCGCGAAATTTGAAAATTCACCTTAATTTTTTACCATACTTCGTATATTCTCGTGACTATATATTGTTAGGAGGGTTATATATTTTTTTAAGATTTAAAAATAATAGTTTTCATTGTCAAAACTTTGTTTTATAGACAAACTACCTAAATATCTTAGATGCATAATTCAATTGGATTCTGGATTTTCAATTTCTCAATTTCATTTTTACGGTATTGTATTGGTATTATTTTTCTGCGAAATTAAAAAAATAGCTTCCAACTCGACCGACAACAATTTGTTTAAAATAATATACAATTTAAAAATTTATTTAAATTTCCTCAAACTGTTTACGTCATTTCAATGGAAAAATGATAAAGTTTTATCATTGCATATTTGAATTTATCTGGTTGTTTACAACAAGAAAATCAACTTGGCTTCTGAAGATTTTTTTTGAACGAATGCTTGACATTTTGAACAGGGTTGCCTAAGTAAGATTTTCGTTCTGTTCCTTCTTTTGCCGATTGACGAAATTCATATCTACAAAATGATTTATTAGGACTTGACTTGATGATTTTTTATTGCGAAATTTAATATACATGCTACCCACACTTCCTGAGTATATTTAGCATACTGCCTCAAGAGTTCTGTACTTATCACATAGTCCGGTAGTCTACTAGTGTAAAAATATGATTTCCGATTGTTATCAATATTAGGTATGCCTCTTAGAACAATACAGGCCTGTTCCTTCTTGATTTATAACGTTATTAATTCCAGCTAAACGAGGTTCGTGCATATCTATTCGGCTTGACAGGATAAGGACATACTAGTCTGTTTACGTGTCCTCCAACTGAGACGCCGTATAACTGAATAAGAATATTTGTAGCAGTTCATACATTTTTAAACTCAAAAGACTCGGACCAGAATAAACTGCAAGTCGATTTACTTATGCACGGTAAGTTATCTATCTATATATATATATATATATATATATATATATATTGTGACGAGGAACGCAAGCACTGCGTGCGCCTGCCTTCCCCGTCCCATTGCTCTCTCTACAGCCGTAGCATGTACATATTTATCTGTATATTTATATGTAGAAATGTTTGTATGTTTCAGGCCGACGCACAACCACCGGCGGAGAGGTAAGTGAGAGAGAGAGCGGGGAGTGGGGAGAGACAGCCACGCGCGCGAATTAGGGAGAAAGAAAGAGAGCCGCGAGGAGAAGACACCGCGTACCGGCCCTCTACACACGTCGTCCGTGTTCCTTTTTTTTTGGTTGCTAAAGCCGTGCCGCGACGGATCGTGTGTGGGAACCTACCTTGTGTTCCAAGGTTCCCCTCCGCCTCGTACCTCGTCCTCGGGGAGAGTGCCCGGTAACGCGCTCGTGGTGCTACAGTGGTGCAAGGGTGTGTAGTGTACCCGCGCCGAATACGAGCTCGAGCGGACGAATTGTCGTCCGCCCCTTCTACGCGGAATAACCGCCCCATCCCGGAGGTCAACGTCACCGCCCCCCCCCGGCAAAGGAAGGCGCTATTGCGCTTCGAGAACGCGCTGCGAGACCTGCAGGTTCCGGCCCTCTGTAAGTGGCAGCTCCTTTTCTCTCTCTCTCTCTCTCTCTTCCCGAACGCCCCGCGCGCCGTCGCCTCGGCGACCCTCGGCCTGCGTCCCGCACGCCTCGTATATAGGCGCTGCATTGTGTGTGTACCTTTGGCGCCGCGGCATTAAAACGTATTTAAATTTTAACTATCTGCCTTATTTTTCTTTCCCATTATCATCAAGCTCTATTAGCCACCCTATTCCACGCGCAGTCCCACAACGCGATATTTCGCCCTTCGCGGACCGCCCCTCTCCCTCGCCGAAATCCTTCGGGGCTAAGCCCAGCCGGGCACAGATTTGCAACGGCCGTGCCCGCCGTCCTTGTGCTCGAGGCGGACACGCGCACCGTTACATGGCGCCCAACGCGATCTCGGGATCGCACTTTATATAAGAACATTTTATATATCTTTATATATATCATTACATATATACATGTTATAATATATGTGTAATAATATATTATATTACAGTGTCCCGGCGAATATTCGCAAGTGACGCGGATGCGCGAAAATAATTTAATAATTTTATTGTATTGAAAATTGTAATACTACAGAGTGCGAACGCACAGCACATCGCGAGTGTTTACGTTGCGAGCTCGTAGATGTAAACACTCTCGAAGTCGGCCAAGGCCAACGGCAATTCGGCGAAAGCGGCTGAAAAGCAGCACAAATGAAATATAATGCCGAATACGGTAATATAATATTTGTGCAGTTTTTCAAGCAAAACTAATTTTAAGTTAAATAGACACATATACATTAATTTATATAATATTGATATATATATATATATATATATATTAATTGGATGTAACTTTAAAATTTAGCTTAAATTAAATATGTGAATTCCATCTAAGCTAAACTAAAATTAATCAATAATTAATTTTTAAGATAGCGTAATATGAAAATATAACTGATATAAATAGATTTACATTCGCCATTATAATATAATAATAACTTTTCGCCGTTACAGACATAAGGAACATTTAGTATAAATTAAATATAATTAAAAGTTCTCTTCATTACACATAGTCGACTATAAATAGCGAAGTCAGCGATCTGTGTATACTCACATACACACACCACCGCGACTCTACGCTGTACATACAGTGTACATGCGACTAACGCAAATTTTTCTTTGCTCTCAATTTAATTTGATCAAAATTGATTATTCCCTTTATGCTTTTCGCTTTCGGATCTTCATTTTGATATTGTAATATCTCTAATATTTTTGCAGTATAATTTAAAAATTACAAATTTTTTTTTTCCTTCGAAAACTAAAAATTAAAAAATTTTTTTTTCTTTCCGAAAACTAAAAATTAAAAATTTTTTTTGTGAAAACTAAAAATTTTAAATTTTTGTTTTTTTTCGAAAACCAAAAATTAAAGTTTTTTTGGAAAACTGTAAAATAAAATTTTTTTTTTGTAGAAGTTATAAAAGAACTAAAAATAAACTATATTTTTATTTTTTTTGTTTTTTTTGTGATTTCCTTTTTTTTTTTCTTTATATTTTTGTATTTTTTTTTACATTGCTTAAAAAAAAAATATAAAAAGGAAAAACTATTACAATTTCAAAATAAATCTTTTTTGGAAAATCGAGAATCCGAAAGCCGAAATAAGAATTCTGGAAAAATTTTTGGTAAATTTTTTGACAATTTTTGAAAATTGTTGAATTCTTTTTCTCTTATATTTTCTGGTTTTTTTTTTTGCGTCAGTCGCCCCTAATTTTTGCGTTTTCGCCCTCGCACTCCACTATCTCTTGAGATTGCCGGCTTTTAATTATTTGCTTTTAATTATTTAATCGAAAACCTTGGCTGTAACGCTCTATTTTTCTCACGTTGTACTTTTTTTTCTTTTTCCGTTTGTTCGTTTGTCTTCTTCTAATTTTCAACGAAAAGAAATAAAAGATGGCAAATCCGCCAAACGAATTTAACGACTGGCTTCAAAGCCTATGTGAGGAAGAAACAAACCTAATTACAGCGGAACTAGAATTAAAAAATGAGGGTTCCCCATTTCAAAGGGCTGCTAGGCTATACCATAGACTAGCAGGAAATTATAGCCCAGGAGATTTTGTGGAATGCGAGAGTGACAGTGATAGTATAAAAACACGCACGCGAAGAGATAAAAATCTGTTAAAGATAATCGTCACCTCGACAATGCGCGACGCAACAAAAACTTATATTTTGGATCGAATGGAAGCGACGTACGCCGAACAAGCGGACGAATTGTCTGACATACAGCAGGCTCGGGAAATTTACCCGAGCACAGATCAAAGAAATATAACAACAGCTGTCGATCACCAAATACAAAATCTGATCGACTTCAATTTGGCCGAGATGAACAGGCATGAACCGCTCGCATGGAGCACTGCCAACGAATCGCCGATTCAGGCAGCCACCACGAGCGTAATTACGCCTCCCGATTCGGGTGTCACGAATGACACCACACGTCGAACCCAAGTCGCATCTCAGGCGACAAATACAACAGTCGAGCCTCAACCGACTAACCTCGAAAACAATGTAAACCTTCGTCAGGGATTACATGGCCTGCAAAATATGCTGCAAACTTGGATGCAACACCAAAACTGCACTGTCCAAGATTTGCAGCAGAGGCAAAGTGAGATGCACGCTACGTTAGCCAGCATCCAGCAGCAGCTGCAGAAATCGGCGCGACGCGACCGTGTCACTTTCCAAGACACGTACGATCTGCAATACGTGGAAAGTGACAAAAACCTCAACAATAATAGGTTTGTAGGGTCGACCGGCGAGCCTACGTTTTCGGCTCCTTGCCACCCTCGGTACCAAGGGCCTGGAAGGGGGGGACATCACATGGATCGAGATGTGATGAGCTCGCCCGCGAATACAACGCGATCAACGCTGTCAAGCACCTTGGCCCAGCGCACGGATATTGGTAAGGCCGTGCGCCAATGGAAAATTAGATTCAATGGTGCCAAGGGGAAAAGTGTAGAAGAATTTCTGCAAAGGATCGCGGAATGTCGCAGGTTGACACCGCTCACGGACGAGGACATGCTCAATGCCATGACGGAGCTCCTCGACGGTGTCGCCCTGCATTGGTACCGTGTATCTCGGAAAGACTGGACCACGTGGCAAGAGTTCTGCCACGCAGCCCGGAGCTGCTACGGCGTCGATCGACGCTTCCAAGCTGAGCTAATCAGCGAAGCGCAGCGGCGTACGCAGGCGAAGCGCGAGCCAACACGTGACTACGTGTTTTGTTTGTTAACGATTCTCAATCGGTTCGAAGAACCATGGTCGGACGACAAACAGCTCGCCCTGATCTACCGTAATCTACTCCCGGAGATACAGAAGTTAGTCCCGCGGGAGAAGATTACGAGCGTCAATCGGCTAATCGAGCTTGCTCGAGAGGCCGAATGCGTCCTCGATGCGGAGCGAAATTATAAGCCACCGCCATCACCTGAGGACTGCATAATGCCCGAAGTGGCCTTCCATGCGGCCGACACGTCTCGAACGCGCCCGAAACCAAGGATCGCGGCCGTGGACGTGAAGCCGCCCAACTTCAAAGCTCTAGTGCGAGAAGTTTTACAAGAGGCTGGCTTTAGAGCCACCTCACCTGATTTAGAGGCGCCAGGCGGCGCAGCCCTTACCCCAAAGAGGAGCGGTCGCGATTCACGCCCGAGGTCGCCGCGTACAGGAAAAACCAGAGCGTCGACCTCACCTAAGTCGGAGAGGAAGCCCTCCTTCAAAGGAAAGTTGGTGCACGAGCCCCTCAGTGACAAGAACAAAGGTCGGACAGCAGGTCCTGATCCGCGGTTCTTGTGCTGGGGCTGTAGTTGGCCTGGCCACACCTTGCGCAGCTGTCCCGAGTGTTCGGGAAACGTGAAAAAGGGCGAGTAATTGAGGTCCAACTCGCCCCTACGCTCCGTGAGACCTCTGAAGATCAGCATGCAGCTGCGAGGACACAGGGTAATGATGATTGCCCCCTCCTGTCTGTAAGGGAGGAGCATCACGACGGTGACTCCGCTGACTCAGCCACAAGTGTCGACCCCGATCGGTATTCACGATGGTGGGTACAGGTAGGCATAGGCGAGTTTCGCATTCATGGACTGCTTGATGCAGGGGCTGCTCGTACAGCTCTCGGAGCAATCGGCCTGCAGATCGCATCTGCCCTCGGTCGTCTAGTTCGACCCTTCCCTGGATCTGGCGCTCGACTCGCCACAGGAAAAATTGAGCCGATAATAGGCCAGGTGGCCCTTCCGTTTGCCATAGCAGACGTAGAAATGGAGCTAGACGTCATCATAATTCCAGACTTGGAAAATGACTGTCTGCTCGGTGCAGACTTCTACCGCGCCTTCAATGCGGTCATCCACCCGCGCGACAACACCATGTCGATCGAGGGTGCTGCGGATTTCGTTCCGTTACAACTCTGCACCGTCTCAGTTACCTCGGCGTATTCGCTTGCCTCTATAGGCTTGGCCGATATTGACGATAGTCAACGCCGAGCTCTCGAGGAACTCCTCGACCGGATGCTGCCTCCGGCTGATCAGCCTCTGGGCTGCACGCATCTGACCGACCACGTCATCGATGTCGGCGATGCTAAGCCGATTAAGCAGCGTTATTATCCGGTCTCTCAGAAGATAGAGCTGGAAATGCATGCGCAAGTTCGCAAGATGCTTGATCAGGGCGTAATTCGCAGATCAACCAGCGAATGGTCTAGCCCCGTCGTGATGGTTCGCAAGAGCGATGGGAGCTACCGATTCTGTGTGGACTATCGCAAATTGAATTCCGTGTCCAAGGTCAGCGCGTACCCGCTTCCTTACATGGACGTAATCTTACGGAAACTGAGAAATGCGCGATACATCTCCACCCTGGACCTCAGCAGCGCCTACCATCAGGTCCCTCTTCGTGAGGAATCGCGACACCTCTCTGCCTTCACGGTTCCAGGCATGGGGTTATTCGAATGGACCCGTAGGCCATATGGTGTCGCCGGTGGCCCTGCCACCTTTCAGCAGTTAAGCGACAAGCTGATCGGCCCTGAAATGGAGCCGGTGGCCTTCGCCTACCTCGATGATGTGATCATCGCTACGGAGAGCTTTGACGAGCACCTCAGGTGGCTCGAACATATCCTGAGACGGATTTCCGATGCCGGCTTGACCATCAATCGGCAGAAGAGTAAATTCGGACTCGCGGAGGTACGGTTCCTCGGCGTCCTCGTGGATCATGACGGTTTTCGACCCGATCCGGATAAGATTGCACCAATCTTGACTTACGCCGCACCAAAGAACCTGAAGCAGCTCCGTAGGGTTTTAGGCCCTGCGTCCTGGTATCGCAAGTTCTTAAAGAACTTCGCAACGCATGCCGAGCCTCTCACCCGATTAACCAAGAAGAACATCAAGTACCATTGGGGAGAAGAGCAACAGCAAGCCTTCGAACAAATCCGGGCGCTCGTCGCATCTGCACCCGTCCTTTCTCGACCGTCGTTTGGAGAAACGTTCGTCATCCAGACGGACGCCAGCGACTCGGGACTAGGCGCCGTGCTCACGTAAGCTGTTGATGGCGTGGAGAGCGTGCTCTCCTACGCTAGTCGCACGATAACTGCAGCTGAGCGTAACTATTCGGTCACCGAACGTGAGTGCCTGGCCGTGTTATGGGCTGTGCCTAAATTCCGCCCGTACGTCGAGGGCTATCACTTCCAGGTGATAACCGATCACAGCAGCCTTCGTTGGCTGCACTCATTGCGCAACCCCACGGGCAGACGCGTCCGTTGGGTCTTGGAATTGCAGGGATATGACTACGAAGTCATCCATCGGAAAGGTACCTTGAATTGCGTACCAGACGCCCTCTCTCGTTTGTACGAAAACGAGCCGACCTGCGAAGTCACCTCCCTCGGCGTCACCGATGTGCAAGATCCCTGGTATTTGCGCCTCCGTAAGAAAGTGGTGAGCGATCCGACCGACCTCCCATGGTGGAAATTCGTTGGGCAGCGACTATACTACTACCGTCCCGATCCTGCCATCGAAGATTTAGTAGATGACCAGGATGCGTGGAAGTTAGTCGTGCCTAAAGAAGATCGTCGTACCGTTCTTCATGAATGTCATGAGGAGCCCACAGCTGGTCATTTCGGACGCCATAAAACGTATGACCGTATTGCACGATCGTACTATTGGCCATCAATGCACAAATATGTGACACCATTTGTCCGTGACTGCACCGTGTGCCAACAATGTAAGGTACAGCAGGCTGCACCAGCTGGCCTGAATCGCACGGTCACCCGCCCTTGGGAACTAGTAGCTGGAGATGTGATGGGTCCCTTTCCACGATCTACCCGGGGATACGAGTATTTGCTCATCTTCATGGATCTATTCACTTGTTGGGTAGAGTGTATCCTCATCCGAATGCGCAAACGATTCGCTGCGAGTTGAAAGATCGCGTATTTTTACGCTTTGGTACGCCCGAAGTATTCCTATCGGACAATGGCACCGAATTTCGTAATAAAATCATTGAGAAATTCCTTGTGGAGCGTGGGGTGGAGCATTCCACGATACCTCCTTATCACGCTCAAGCCAATCCGGTAGAGAGGGTTAATAGGACTCTGAAGACCGCGATAATCGCCTTCATTGAGGAGTCTCACAGTACTTGGGATGCGCACATCGCCGAGCTGATGTTCGCGTACAATACATCCGTACAAGACTCCATTGGCGTAAGTTCGGCCTTCCTTAACACGGGTCGTCACTCCTCAGCCCCTGGCACACATCGTCGCCAGGAGGAGCAGCGCGCAGAGATTGCGCAAGAAGAGGCTGCTCTACAACATTGGAAAGAGCGCATGGAGAAATTATCTGATCTCCATCTAAAGGCAGCGGAAAACTCGCAGAAAGCGCAGGCAAAGCAAGCTCGCTATTATAATGCGCGACGTCGCGACGTGCATTACGCGATTGGCGATCGCGTATGGCGGCGTAATCGCATCCTCTCGTCAGGCATACAGGGCGTCAGCGCCAAACTGGCCCCAAAATTCGACGGGCCCTTTACCATCACGGAGAAACTCGGCACGAATGTTCATCGACTGGTCGACTCTACGGGAAGAGATGCTGGTAAGCATCACGTCGCCGACCTGAAGCCCTACCATCGAGATCACGACCCCGAAGATGATAGCAGTTCCGACACGGAAGAGCCTTCAGGCGAAGAGCGTGACCGCGATGCGTCAAATTGTAATGTCGAGGCGAGCGAGCGAACCCGCATTGTAACACCACTGGTGAGCGTACGGCGCCCCGACGACGCGCCTCATTGTAATTCCGATACAAGCGTGCGAAGCGATACCCCCGCGGGCAATGCCACGCGATCTAACACCGATATCGCACCGCGTAGATTAGGGAGACCGCGTAGGACGCGAATTGTAACCAGTGGAAGAACCCAAGCGCGAGCCCCTGCGGAGCCCGATAACAGCGGAGCCGCCTGCCATAACGACGTGCACCTGGTGAGGCGAAAAGTAGGTCGCCCCAGGAAGAGCGGACGCTCAACCCCGCCGCGGGACCAATCACCCCGCCGCACTCGGGCCCAAGCCCGCGCCCGTCAACGGGCCGACTAACTTCGATTATTGACTGGCGCCGTTATTGACGGAGGAACACCGGCGATTGTTACCTCCAAAAACAACTGCGTCTATGGAAGAGAGTTCTTTACCCGTCCTTCCTCATCCCAGTGATCCTCAGCGGTAGACCGCAGCCACCCCGCTCCTCATCCTGACACGATGGTCGATCCGAGAGAGAGATGTTGGGTCGAGCTGTCACGCTTCGGCTATCAGCGTCTGGAGGGGGGGCGTGTGACGAGGAACGCAAGCACTGCGTGTGCCTGCCTTCCCCGTCCCGTTGCTCTCTCTCCAGCCGTAGCATGTACATATTTATCTGTATATTTATATGTAGAAATGTTTGTATGTTTCAGGCCGACGCACAACCACCGGCGGAGAGGTAAGTGAGAGAGAGAGCCGGGGAGTGGGGAGAGACAGCCACGCGCGCGAATTAGGGAGAAAGAAAGAGAGCCGCGAGGAGAAGACACCGCGTACCGGCCCTCTACACACGTCGTCCGTGTTCCTTTTTTTTTGGTTGCTAAAGCCGTGCCGCGACGGATCGTGTGTGGGAACCTACCTTGTGTTCCAAGGTTCCCCTCCGCCTCGTACCTCGTCCTCGGGGAGAGTGCCCGGTAACGCGCTCGTGGTGCTACAGTGGTGCAAGGGTGTGTAGTGTACCCCCGCCGAATACGAGCTCGAGCGGACGAATTGTCGTCCGCCCCTTCTACGCGGAATAACCGCCCCATCCCGGAGGTCAACGTCACCGCCGCCCCCGGCAAAGGAAGGCGCTATTGCGCTTCGAGAACGCGCTGCGAGACCTGCAGGTTCCGGCCCTCTGTAAGTGGCAGCTCCTTTTCTCTCTCTCTCTCTCTCTTCCCGAACGCCCCGCGCGCCGTCGCCTCGGCGACCCTCGGCCTGCGTCCCGCACGCCTCGTATATAGGCGCTGCATTGTGTGTGTACCTTTGGCGCCGCGGCATTAAAACGTATTTAAATTTTAACTATCTGCCTTATTTTTCTTTCCCATTATCATCAAGCTCTATTGGCCACCCTATTCCACGCGCAGTCCCACAACGCGATATTTCGCCCTTCGCGGACCGCCCCTCTCCCTCGCCGAAATCCTTCGGGGCTAAGCCCAGCCGGGCACAGATTTGCAACGGCCATGCCCGCCGTCCTCGTGCTCGAGGCGGACACGCGCACCGTTACAATATATATATATATATATTATATGGCTTAAGTATTTGCATAATCTTTTTATTATTATCCACTTATATATTCTGACTAATAAATTTATGAGTGTTGAAATATTAACTTTATATATGAAATCGGGTTTTCTTAAATTGGTTAAATATATTTATAAGCTATACGATTTTCTGTATTTTCTATTTTGTACTAATTTGACTTTCGTTACTCTTATGGCCATCCTTACATCCTTTTTTACCTATGGCATTACTTATAAAATATTAACAGAATTTTTTTCAGAATCTTTAGTTAATCATGTGTTTATCAACGCAAATTGACTGTTAATTCGATTATTGGATCTATTCCATTTCTAACAACTGATTTTTTCAATCTAAAATTAGAATACAAACTGTAAACTTACCATGGTATTAAGAACAATGTCAAAAACAAATCAAAGAGATGTAAAAAACACTGTGCTAATACAGCCTAAAATAATTGCAATAGAAAATCCAGGATTAGTTTCGTTAGCTTTGCATCCTATTTTATGATCATATTGGTGTCGAAAACCAGATTATAGTATATAATAACTAATAATTCATATACTTTATATGAATTTTTATCCTGCAACTATAAAAGGTGCCCTATTGTCAAAGCTCTTTAAGGTTGAAGATTATTAATCTCGCTCCCCTCATTCCACAGGTGAATGTGCTACCGTGCATCTTAGGTAAAGTTGTTTCTTTCTCCCTATGCGCATCAACTGGTTCATGCTGTTACCTTTGCCCTCTTTTTTGTTACCTCCAAGATTTATAAAACGTAGTTGACATACAGAAAATATAAAAATAATTTAATTATACTTATGTCGACTGCCCATATACAAATTAATAAATATTTTTTTACTGGTCTTACAGTCCAATCAATTCAATCTAAAAATAAAAATTAAAATAAAAATAAAAATAAAATAAAAATTAAAAATTAAAATTAAATTAAAAATTAAATTAAAAATTATAATGACAGTCAGACTGTCCTTGTTTACATTCACCCCCGTAGACTAATCTGAAAATAAAATACTAGCTGAAAAAATTCTTTGTTAGTAAAGTGCAGTCTGACTGTCCCCAACACCCTTACCTAATTGAAGACCTGTCCAATGTTTCGAGCTCGATACGGCTTCTCATCAGGGACTAAACGAAACCTTATATTCTAATCTATATATACCTTATCCACACTACCAAATTAGTAAATTAAATCTAAATTCCCCTTCTACAAAAATTGTTCAAAACCAATCAATCCAATAAGGAATGATAAACACTGTCCAACTTACTAGACTCTAACATTAAATTCAGTTTATTTCGATTTCTGGAAATGTGAATACTTTCAAGAGTCTTCCTTTTATACTTCTTATTAATACCATGTTTCAAAATATCCACATTCACAAAATCAAAAGAATGTAAAAACTTTAAACAATGCTCGTTTAAGCCGGAAGTAATATGTGAGCTACGTAAACTATATTTATGTTCATAAATTCTCTTTTTTAAATATCTACCTGTTTGTCCAATATAGTATTTATCACAATCCATGCAATTAATCTTGTAAACAACTCCTGATTTTAAGCATAAATCATCCTTATCTTTGCAATTATAAAACAATCTACTCAAATTATTGCTATTTTTAAAGAAAATTTGAATGTTATATTTCCGAAAATTTCTTTTAATTCTTTCAGATAATCCTCGAACATATGGTAAGACAATAATTTTGCCTCTGTTAACATCAACTCTTGCATTATGTCTATTTTCGGTATTATAAATGTCAAACAATCTCTCAGCAATTAATCTATTAATCAATTGAATTGGATAACCATTATTAATGAAAGTTTCTCTTACTCATCTGTAAATTATTTTGTCTAAAATCTTCATGTGACAATTTTATTGTTCTATCAATGACGCCCTTCAATGCTCCAATTTTGTTTCTGAATTGGTGGTGTGAATTAAGATCTAAAAACCTACCTGACCAAGTAGGCTTTCTGTACCAATTAAGTTTCACCTTATTATTACTACACCTAATGCCATTAATGTCCAGAAAACTTAACTGATTATTAACCTCAACCTCCCTTGTAAATTTAATTCTTCATGTACAGAATTAACAACATTATTATAATATTATTATAACATTTTTATAACATTTTTATATTTTTATTTTAAGTTTTATTTTTAGATTGAATTGATTGGACTGTAAGACCAATAAAAAAATATTTATTAATTAGAAAATATTAATTTAATTTATGGAACGTCACTCTTCGCCTTATACTGACTATGATCTGCAAGTCCTAATCTCTAACCTCTTCATTTTCATAATTTCCAATTCTCATCACATCTTATTTCTATTTTTAGATTGCGTAGAGTTTATCAATAAAATATCGGTGCTTCCAATTTTATCAGTGCAACATAAATTACGCTGACGTTATCGTGATGTAAACCTATGAGTTTAGCAAACCTTCAAGATTTCTTTAAGTTTTTTACATCCAACACACTCCCACCGAAAAAAAAAATTGCTAATGAACAATCCGGTAGTACCTTTCGATTCTCATGCAAAGTACCTCACAAGATAAAAATCACAGAGGTCCATAGGGGAAGTGCATAATCTTATTACTACTACTTGTAAGTACGGTAAAGCTTTTCTATTGAACATTTTTACATTTAATATTTTGGATTTTATGCAAATGTGAACTATGTGATTTGCATATTTTGTGTTTGGAAATTTATTATGTCCGTTCAATATCTGTACCAATGTTTACTATTTACGTTGTTTATCTCAGGTGTTTTTTTAATTTACAGGTATTGAACTGTTTCTTCACTGTCGTCTCAAAATATGACAATTTATTTTTTCTAAAGCTTGCCTTTTAAGGATGAAAAAATTGTTTTAGATTATTCTGCTCAATTTTTCTAGTTCAATATTATTAAATGTCTAATAGTATTATTGTAAATGATTAATTTCATATTTTACATTTTTGATTTGTAAAGTAACTAGTAAACAAACAGCAGATTGATAATATTAGGTTTTAAAATATCACCCTTCCGCTTTTTTGTATGCACAGGAACAGTATTTGATTTTTTACATCTAAGAAAAAACTGTATTGCTCTGTAAGTATTATAATCCTCAAGTCCTTCTTCTGAACAATTATCTTTAATAACTCTGTCATATCTACTATAATTTTTTCTAAAAAAATATTTTATACCCCTCTAGATGGAATTTTCTTTAAAAATTAAAATATATTTTATTTTCTTAATAAAAATTTGTATACAATAAAAATATATGCAAGTTTACGCTTATCTTATACGTTTTATTTTATATTCTTTATGTATGTATTTATATCACACCAATTTAAATTGTAAATGTTCGAGATTCCAGTATAATTTATTCAAGCAGTGCAAACATTAAATTTTTAATATTCTATTAAAAATAACTTTCTCACATCAAAAACCTTTTAAAAATAAGCTATATGTAATTACATTACAGCTTCGTGTTAAGTCAAATTTTACTTACTTTTCGAATGTTTCATTGCCTCATAAATTGTAAATTTGGCTTGCTTATTCACTTTACTCGTGTTAAAAATTGTTTTTCATACAGTGACTTGAGATCATAGTTATATAATTACTGATTTCATTCGATTTTCTATTTTAAGTAAAATTATTATTACAGTTCTGTTTTATTGAATCCATGGGAGGAAGCATTCGACCGGCCGATCTGAGCCACGTAGTATACTAATTTCATGTGCGGCTGTTTGATTGGTGGTTTCCACGCCCGAACGAGGGGCTCTCAGAAGCTTTTAGGGTCTTTCATAGTCAAAACCGTCGGGAAGACAAAAAGTCAACCTGCGACTCCCGTAGGAAAAGCGTCTTTGGCCTGGAAATCGCATCTTTTCGACGTTCCGAGAAGATAGTTTGTATACTCCGGTCAGCTACGCTCAGTGCATTTCAGAGCGATATATTTATCCTAGCTAAATCAGAAAACAAGTCCTTGGAGCAGCCTTCTAGTCGGCAACGTTGGAGGTTAAACGGGAGTTTCGGTAGGCCTTGGGAGCTTTACATAGTTGGAACCATTTCGGAAAGAGTTTTTCTGTGGTTCTCTTCTGAAAAGGCATCCTCATTCGGGTTCTACATTCGAAGTTTGAAAGTCGGATCAGTTTTGTGGTTGTACACATGTAAGCTTACAGTGAGGTTTAACCCTCAAAAGGACAGATGAGACCGGGACGGAGGGGGGAGATTAATCTGCCAGAACGCGAGGGGAACTAGTCGAATAGAGAACACCGCGATCTGTGGTTCCCAAGCGGTAATAACTCCGACCCTCCCGACTCTGGAGTTCAGAGAGGAGCCCCCCTCCCCTCTGAGAGGGAGGCTGAGAGTGATGTTTAAGTTAATGGTTGAATGAAAACTCAAGATTTATAGAGTTATCCGAGATGCAGGACGTTCTATTTTACCTTACTCGCATTTCTTATAATTCTTTCATGCCTGCAGATCTATATAGCCCTGTCAAGCGCGGCGGGTAGTCGCGGACGTGGTATGGTGCGGAGCTGCTGTAATGGGCGAGGGGAGGGGTTGTTGGTATTGTCAGATTCGCCGTAGACGCGCACAAGTATCGAAGGGGATTATGCGTCGGCATATAACAATTTTGCCGACAGTAAAGATCTTACGTACGGGAAGAATTGAATTTATTTTTCTCAGCGTAGATTACAATATATCTTGTAATAAAAAAAATTATAAAAGCAAAAGTATATCCACGCATTCTTATAAACAAATAGTTGTATAGAACTAGACCATGAACAAACAAATAGGCGTATTTTTAAAATATATATGAAAATGTACAGCATACAAAAAATATTTCGGCCCATTGCCGAATCAATATTTGAATATGCTTGATCCAGGATTAGTTGAGCGTCGATGAAAAAGCCCTTGACCCGGATCGGCTTGATCCTTGGTTAAGGCATTGTCTGTGACGTTTTCAGGGTCCTCGATCTCATCAGTCTTTTTGTGATATGAGAGGCTGAAGATCGTGTGTCCTTTTTCTCAGCATGGAGCACACATGGAGGAGAGGTAATGTCAGCGTAGCTATTTACCTCTTTCTATTGTCGGAATGGTTTTATTTGGTTACTTTATACCTTAATGGAGTGCCCCTCCCGATGCAGAATATACACCTTGTTAGATAATGCCTGTATAATCGCATAGTGCAGCATGAAATTGCTTGCATACCTCTTTCCATTGGTGGCTGCTAGATTGAGGATTGCTGTCTATAATGTTTCCGTCCGGATAATCCCACGGGGAGAACATTCCATTTGCTATTGATCTGGCGATGGCACCAGTGTTTTTATTCCCAATTGAATGGTCTTGATCCATCGTAGAACATGTTGATGACTACCAGTATAAAACTTTTCTCTTGTAACCCTTGGCCAAAGTCGTGTTGAGTTTTCTTCGTTCCTGGATGGCCTGCGTGTTGGGCATCATGTTATGTATAAAGTACACGATTCTTGATATTTTTAGGCACTGTGAGCACTTCCATTCGGCTTCAGAAGTGTCTCGTACCCACAGAGCTTCGTCTATCACAGTGTTTCTCCTGAAATACCTATTTATCGGGCTGAAGGTTATCTTTCCTTTTTACCATGAGATGTATCTAGACTGAAATCTGACATATTTTCTTGGACGTTGAGCCACCTGAATTTCTTCTCCGAAGTGCCGGTGTTTGATGAGGTAGTCAGCTAGTATATTGTATTTACTAGGCCATGGAGTTCAGATGGTATGAATCGCCTCGTCATCGAGCTATCCGGTGTATTCCGTACTAGGCTCTCGGGATAAAGTGTCTCGTAACTTGTTTTCTCCGCTAGGGCGATGTTCTACCCTGAAAGTGAATTCGTTGAGTAGAATTGTCCAATTTGCCGCGTGTTTCCTTGAATCTTTCAAGCCAGGTGAGTACGCTACTGCCAGTTATAAGAATGAAGTGGCGGTCTTGAAATTATCGTAGAATATCTTTAAGGCAGATTTTCGGTGGATTCTCGCATTTATTCAATAATTTTTATTACATATAAAAAATAATATTTTTTGAAATTTTTTACGCATTCAAATACACATTTTGAAGATATAAAAAATTTTTTTTACGGCTTTTTCTTGACAACATGTCTGCCCCAAAGATGTACTTTTGTTTCACTGTCGACACAACATCTCACCAGCGGATCATCTGAAGTCAGAAAACTAAATAGATTCTTAAAACTTATAGTTGCGGCTATTGAATAGTGTAGAATAGTTCATTTTTGAAAGAAAACAAAATAGCGAACTTTTGAATTTTTCACTCTTTTTTGCGACATCAAAATTGTTTATAACTTTTTGAAAAAATTATTGATCGTTATAATCCTATATCATACTATATATGTATATATATATATATATATATATATATATATATATATATATATATATAAGATGTAAGCTTTAACTGAATCGGTGCAATAGTTTTTGTTTAATCGTGTCGATAAAGTTGAAAAGCGTTGTTTCGAGAAAAACGCGTACAAATTTTTTTTTACGAAAATTTGAGAGAAAAAGTGTCTTGCATTCTATCAGCGATGCCAGCTTTTTGAGTCCCCTTAGATATCAGCTTAAAATATTTAAGGTTATGATAATGTTTCTAGTGTCTAGTATTCTTTAAAACATCGTGCTGCGCATAGAGGAATATGCAGTTACTTTGACGGGAATTTTATGTAAAGAATACATTCCAGTCGATTCATGAAGTATTAAAACAAGGACTATCAGTGTGCTGTGCACAAAACTATTACGTGGCAGTAAATTTCCTCGGGGCTTTTTATATGGGCTTTACGCTTCCATTTAGGTATATTCTTTTCTTCGGGTAACAAAAACCAACTAGTCGAATGGGAGGGTTAACAAAACGAGATATGCTATCATCAATATCAATCAATTCCAAAAATGATCCAGCGACCGCTAGTCTTGCATTTCTTATTTTATCTAGAGCACTAGCATTAGATAAACTTGGATCAAAAAGGTGAAAAAATAGATTCACCAGATAACACTTCATTGTTCTTCGTTATAATATAACTATTTCGGTTATAGAGAATTGCTTATAGCTGTAAACTCAGCAAAATATTTAATATATAGTTGAACATTATATTTCGGAAACGACCAAAAATATATATACAGTGTACGTCTAGGTGGTATATAATCACGAAATACTTTTTCATGAATACAATATTCCGGTATATAATTATTACAAATAACTTACTAATAATATATTATTAACCTTAAAGTATTTATTTTAATTCATTGTAAATAAATGTAAATAAGAAAATCTTTTCACTAACAAAATTTATTTAATTAACTTAAAAATGTAATACTTAGTATCTTTTTAAAAGATATTACTGTTTTTCCTATAATGCTCGTTTCAAACGAATAAGTTGAGTTTCATACAATAGTCCTTTAATGATTTCCTAACTCGCATTAGTTTTTAGGATACAAAACCCTTGTGGTAGAAGAAATATTATTTAAAGAATAATCATAATATAAATATATATATATTATTTACTTCCGGTCAACATATAAGATACCTTGGCGATGATAAGAAAATTACTCTATTACGATCTTTACATTGTAGCGGGAGTACATATTATCCTGGTATCACCTTGTTCCTTTTGTCAAAGACCGCGTTTTGTGAATTATTGTAAGCAGTTCGCAGATCTTATACTAGCCAAGAGAAAAGAACATGCTGTAAATTCTAAGCTTTGTTTCCATTATCTAAGCTCTAAGCATAGTGTTAAAGACTGTCACTCAAAAGCTAGCTGTTACATTTGTGGTGACAAACACCATACGAGGCTTTATTCTGAGGAATTAGGTAGTAAGACAAAAATCAGTCTTTGAGAAACGAAAGCCGTTTCCTAAACTCCGATTCAGTTTACGGCTTCAAATAACAGGATTTCTCAACCGGTGTTAACTAGTGTAGTAGTTGTCCTTGAATCCTCAGAAGGTGCCCGTACTACAGCTGGAATATTATTAGATTTGTGTGCCAAAAAATCCTTTATATCTGAAAATATAGCTAAAATATTATCTTTAAACTTAAAAACCACTAAACATTCCCGTATCTGGTTTGACCGGCACGATTAATGCATTGGCTCGTGCTGAAGTACAGCTTACCTTGAAATCTCCTATAAATCCAGAATTTTTTCTTAATTTTACAGCCTTAATAGTGAAGCGTGTCTCCAATTTGCTATCAAGAGAGAAAATCGTTTCTGGACATCGGGAGTACATCTATGGGCTGCACGTAGCTGACCCCCACATTAGACAATCAAATACGGTGAATTGCTATCTAGCTTGTCTGTTTATGGCCCCGTACTTTTGCCAGAAAATCGTCGAGCTCAATCACAACATACTGGTCCGGTGGCACTATCATCTGTTTTTGGCTTGATTTTAATGGGGAATGGAGACACCGATAATACCACGGAAACAACGCCACATTATTCCGCAATAGATCATCAGCTTTCTGAGGCAATCCGTTGCTTCTGGGAGTTCAAAGAGAGTCCTCAGGAAAACCATATGTCTCCTGCAGAACAAAAATGTTGGGATAATTTCAA
>JACCIC010000198.1:100000-255000 GCA_018907035.1 Sycobia sp. Sy_11 | reverse complement strand
AGCATATCTCTGAAGCATGTGATGCATCGATGACTAGGACTAAGAGCGGATTTAAACATCGTCAATCTGTCTACTGGTGGACAAATGAAATTGCAGAATTGCGCAAACAATGTCATCGCGCACGTAGACTTGCCCAGAGAGCCCGCACCCATCGTGATACGTTTAATAGTTTATTTAAAGAAGCACAGAGAGTGCTTGTCAAGGCCATTAAGGCAAGCAAGCGTCGATGCTGGCTTGAACTGTGTGCAGAGGCCAACAATGACTTATGGGGACGACCATACAAAACAGTCATGGCACGATTGAGTAGGGCACCAATACAACCCACTAGCACGGTATTGATTGATAAGATTGTTTCCGCTCTCTTTCCCAATGACATTCATGGGACTGTACTGCACACGCAACACTCGGACGATATACCTCCTATAACAGAAATGGAGCTACATAATGCTTACGCTAAGACTAGAGACAATGCTGCCCCTGGCCCTGATGGTATCCCTAATGCGGCAGTTAAGTTGGCGATTCAGAAGAATCCAGCTATATTTCTAAAAGTGTATAATGCTTGTCTTCTTGAGGGTATTTTTCCTGATTGCTGGAAAACTCAAAGGTTAGTCCTGTTACCTAAGGGCAATAAGCCACTTGATGATCTTTCATCATACAGGCCATTGTGTATGCTCGACACGGTAGGTAAAATATTTGAAAAAATAATATGTAGCCGACTGGAAGCATTCACTGAAGGATTGCACGGCTTATCCTCACGCCAATTTGGATTTCGGAAATCAAAATCAACAGTCGATGCTATTAAACTGGTAGTGTGTACCGCAAGAGATGCAATCAGTGGTAAGAGATGGAAAGGTGGCACTAAACAGTATTGTGCCATTGTCGCTCTAGATGTCAAGAATGCCTTTAATTCAGCGCGCTGGTCTTCTATTATGAGTTCTCTTAAAGAGTTCGGAGTACCTGGTTATTTACAGAATGTCGTGGCCAGCTACTTTGAGAATAGGATAATATTATACCGAACGGATGAAGGCACTGTATCGCATAAGGTTACTGCGGGAGTCCCCCAGGGCTCAGTTATGGGACCTATATTGTGGAATATTATGTATGATGGCGTGTTGAGGATTCCACAACCGCCTGGTTCAATAACAGTAGGGTACGCCGACGATATCGCTCTAGTAGTGACGGCTAAGACCCTTGATGAACTTACTGAAAATGCCAATGAGGCAATCAGCAACATCAGTAGATGGATTAAGACGGCTGGTCTACAATTAGCGGAGCACAAGACAGAAGTAGTTCTTGTCAGCAGTCGTAAGAAGGTAGATAGTATTACTCTTAAAGTTGGTAGCTGCCGCATTAGTTCTGCGCCATCTTTACGATACTTGGGTGTCCAGCTTGATGCCAGGTTAAACTTCAAAGAACATCTAAAGATATCTGGCGAAAAAGCGCAACGAGTTTCAGCTGCCTTGTGTCGGCTCATGCCTAACATTGGTGGCCCACGTCCACCCCATAGGAAACTATTAGCTTATGTTGTTAATTCTGTCAGCATGTATGCAGCACCAATCTGGCATCATGCATGCGGAATTAAATCGTATTGTGAGTTGGCCATTGCGACCCGTCGTCGCTCCTGTATACGTATTATTAGTGGTTACAGGACGGTATCCACCGACGCAGCTGAGGTACTTGCCGGAATTCTTCCTTTCGATTTAGCTGCAGATGAACTGGCTAGGCTGCATAACATATGTAAGACCGCAGTGGATTCCCTACAAGGTGCTAAAAATGTGGAACGTCATCGTTCTATAGAAATATGGCAAAAACGATGGACCGATTCTAGCAAAGGCCGATGGACTTATCGTATCCTCCCAGACATACACAGATGGATCAACAGGAAACACGGGGAATTAGATTTCCACCTAACTCAGTTGTTGACTGGACATGGTTGTTTTAGGTCCTATTTCCACCGCTTTCACCTGGATAATAATGATCTCTGCCCCATCTGTCCGACTTTGGTCGAGGATGCTGAGCATATATTGGTGAGCTGCCCTCGTTTTAGAACACAACGCGAGCACTTGATGAACATCATCAATAAGCCAATAAGACCAGAGAGCATCCTATCAATAATGCTGGAATCTTCTGAAAACTGGAAGGCAGTAGCCAGTTTCGCAAAAGAGGTGATGACCAAACTTAGATATGCCGATAGAACTAGGCGAATGGCCCAGGATGAACCAGGCCAACTGATCCTATTTTAAGATACAGAAGACGAACACCGAACCCCTGATCACCTGTGTGGATGGGGGACGTAGGATAGTGTCATAAGAAGATGAGTCGTATAGGCTAATTAACAGCCCCGCCGAAGTAATATTCCCGGATAGTTCCGGCGGGATGCTGGTTTCGAGAGGCCACTAGTGCAGAGCTTGCTCTGCCTACGCCTAATAAAAAAAAAAAAAAAAAAAAAAAAAAACACACACACACACACACACACACACAGATACGTTTCATAGTTTAATAGTTTATTTAAAGAAGCACAAAGAGCGCTTGTCAAGGCCATTAAGGCAAGCAAGCGTCGATGCTGGCTTGAACTGTGTGCAGAGGCCAACAATGACTTATGGGGACGACCATACAAAACAGTCATGGCACGATTGAGTAGGGCACCAATACAACCCACTAGCATGGTATTGATTGATAAGATTGTTTCCGCTCTCTTTCCCAATGACACCCATGGGACTGTACTGCGCACGCAACACTCGGACGATATACCTCCTATAACAGAAATGGAGCTACATAATGCTTACGCTAAGACTAGAGACAATGCTGTCCCTGGCCCTGATGGTATCCCTAATGCGGCAGTTAAGTTGGCGATACAGAAGAATCCAGCTATATTTCTAAAAGTATATAATGCTTGTCTGCTTGAGGGTATTTTTCCTGATTGCTGGAAAACTCAAAGGTTAGTCCTGTTACCTAAGGGCAATAAGCCACTTGATGATCCTTTATCATACAGGCCATTGTGTATGCTCGACACGGTAAGTAAAATATTTGAAAAAATAATATGTAGCCGACTGGAAGCATTCACTGAAAGATTGCACGGCTTATCCTCACGCCAAAAATCAACAGTCGATGCCATTAAACTGGTAGTGTGTACCGCAAGAAATGCAATCAGTGGTAAGAGATGGAAAGGTGGCACTAAACAGTATTGTGCCATTGTCGCTCTAGATGTCAAGAATGCCTTTAATTCAGCGCGCTGGTCTTCTATTATGAGTTCTCTTAAAGAGTTCTGGTTATTTACACAAGTACCTGGTTATTTACACAATGTCGTGGCCAGCTACTTTGAGAATAGGATAATATTATACCCAACGGATGAAGGCATTGTATCGCATAGTTCCGGCGGGATGCTGGTTTGATGTGAGAGGCCACTAGTGCAGAGCTTGCGCTGCCTACGACTAAAAAAAAAAAAAAAAAAAAAAAAAAACACACACACACACACACACACACTTAGGTGCTTGATAGAGTAACTCCATTTTACCTTTTTTAATTTTTAAACTGCGTATCATTTCATCATCTGATCCTGTGATGTTTAAACTTTGAAGGCGATTGGTAGATTAGTTTTGGGTGCTTATAAAGGAGATAAAGACATAGATTCTCTTATATATATATATATATATATATATATATTGTAATAAGTGAAAAGGCGCCCGCGCCGACTTTTCCAGGTGAATACAATGCGCGCGCCGTAGCGTTTTCTGCTCGGCTGCCTGCCCCGTCTCCTTACACCATCGCTCGTGTCCATGCTTACTTCGCTTGCCTAACAGATCGCTATTAGCTGACGAGTCAACAATAAAAAAGATGATCATATTGATTGATTTATCATATATTATTGATCATATATAACTTACTTAGAGGGGCATTTTATATTTAATTTACTAAATTTGGTAGTCGGGATAATGTATATATAGATTAGAATATAAGGTTTAGTTTAGTCCCTGATGAGAAGCTGTAGCAAGCTCGAAACGTTGGACTACGTCTTCAATTAGGTAAAGGCGGTGGGGACAGTCAGATTGCACTTTACTAACAAAGAATTTTTTCAGCTAATATTTTATTTTCAGATTAGTCTACGGGGGTGAATGTAAACAAGGACAGTCTGACTGACTGTGATTATAATTTTTATTTTTTATTTTTATTATTATTATTTTTATATATTGATGTATTAATACTAATATGAATATATGTTGATATTATTACCTATTATTTTCGATTGATTTAGTTGGACTGTAAGACCAATGAAAATATTTATTAATTTATATATAAGCAGTCCACAAAAGCATAATTGAATTATGATTATTATTATGATTCAAATATTATATAGTACTAATTATATAGTATAGTATAGTGCGAAGTATATAGTACAATTATTAGATAATACTAAATACAGCATATCCTTTTTCGCCTTTAAATGTGAAAATATTAGCTATATCAAAAATTCATCAAAATAATACACATTTAAAATATATAATGTAAGTATATGCTTAAAAAAATCTCAAAAATCAAACTTATATACCCGAAATAAAAACAATTTATAGAGAGAAATTTTAGAATCGTTAGTAATAAGTGATATTATCAATTGATAAAACCGAGATATCTATATGTTATTTAACTTGTTCTTTGGGAATTATAATAGGAGAAATTTATCTATTTCAAACCGCAAGTTTATCTTTTTCACATATATGTATTGCATAACTTCAAATTTAAGCAATAATTACAATTATATTTCTAATGTAATAGTATTACTTACTTTAAATTTGTATTTGGCGTCACGGAGGGATCCGCCCGACGAGGTCCGATTACCATCCTTTGCCGCCATTTTATTTTCTGCGGTAGACCCGTGGCGCGCAGGACTCTCGTCTCGATCACAAGAGAAGGTAGATAAAGTGCAAGAAAGTAAACAAACGGCAGAAAAAGAAATAAGAAAAAAGGAATGGAGGAGAGAGGAAAAAGGAAAAACCGGAAGGGAAGCGGAGCCGGTACTAATACAGCACCCTGACACCGGATCGACGGTGCACCACCGCCCTTCTGCCAACGGATATCCGGAGCCACCACCGTCTCTCCAGAAGATCAACGAGGTTAATCTGCGTCTCGCGTGGAGTATCCGGATCGCGATGGGGGGGGGGGCAGTCACGCAAACAGAAGTTGTAATATTAATGAGTAAATAAAGAGAGCGAGAGTCATAGGCAATTAAACATTTTTTAGATTATGTTTTTTTTTCATTTCTTTCTCAGATCTACATTCCCGTTTCGGCGACGTGTGTGTACGTGCGTGTCCATTTGTTTGTTTTGTTCTTCTTTTAGACCTTCGTAGCTTCCCAGAAGAGAGACAAGGTAAAGAATTGAAATGAATAATGAGATATGAGGCGTGTCTATTAAGTAAAGTGCTTGCAATATAGTTTGTGTGCGTGTGGCGAGGATTTTATAGATATTATCTTTAACATCGTAACAAGTCATCACATCACTACACACACACACACACACACACACACACACACACACACACATATATATAGTAGAACCGCGAAGAGTACAGGAGCGGTAGAATTTGGACGAGGATACAGGGAAGGTCGAATGAGTCTACGACGTTTATTTTAAGCAACGATTAACCATTTATCTATAACAAGCTATACATCTGAAAGATGCTAGCTGAAACGGGTGCTGCGATTTAAATAGAAAATCTCGAACACAAGCGTGAGGGGGATAGAAAGGAGGGAAAAGAAATGAAGACTCGGATACGCCTACGGTCGTGTTGCCCTTGATGCTCTCCGGATACAGACAATACTGCAGCGTCAGCGGCAATGGGGCCTAGTCTCTGATTAGTAAGTATGAAATCACTTGCCGTGTACAAGCTGATGAAGACGTTGCTGTAGGCCCTCTCTCTCTCTCTCTCTCTCTCTCTCTGTCTCTCCCGCTCACTGCTGACCGCTGACGTTCTGCGCCGTTGTTGTACGGGTGTACTAGGTGGGACGTGGAGTCAGGTCGCTATCCTTTCTTCTCTTTCAGCAGGCTGGCCTGTCGGTACCGACGCTGATGATAGCCTCTCTTAGTTGCGGCTGGTGGACCTTGGTGCAATTGATATGAGCTGGGTGCGAGTGTGTCTGCACTTACCAGAGGTTGAACGAAGAAGAGGGAGCGAAGGCGAACTTCGCTTTGTAGATGTGCTGCTCTTCACTTTCACTTCTCACCACGCTCACCGCGCACTCTTGAGAGCTTTCGCGATAACTTATGTCTATATATTATAACGGTTTTCCTCGTTCGGCCTGGCCACAACCGGACAGTAAAGTACGGTAAGGCTCTAGATGGCCGACCGGGTTATTTCTTTACCTTAATACCCAGGCGTCAGACGCTTACGCATCGGGGTCGATACCCCTTTCCCTTGTGAGTCCCGTCCAGCACTCTCTCAAATGCCCTCGGCTAGCTTAAAGATATGGGGAGGGTTCGAGATGTGTAACTATAAAATACGACGCTTTATTTCAAGTTAACAAAGTTTATTACTATATAGTCGGTAGCCTATATAGAATCTGACGCATCGTTCCTTCTCGTTTCCTAAATCTACAAGCTTATATCCTAATTAAAGTTAATAATAAGAGGTAAAGACGGGAGTCTTCGTTGGCGGTATCCGGGACACCCGCTCACGACCGCGGCAACGCGTCCAAGACTGCTGATCGATCTGGCCACATCAGCCTCTAGCTCTTGGAAACTGCCCGAGGCGAGCTCCAGTCGAGCCCCGTGAGATACGCCCGTTGCACTTCCTCAGGCCGTCAAGACCTGATGACGCCCGATTCCGTGCCCCCTGCAGTATCTCTCACTATAACTCGCTATCGCAATCCTAATCGGGTCCCCTGTCTACGACAAAATGACGGACACGCCGCGCCGCTTGCTACTCTCGTCCCTTACCGCCCTCTACGGAATTTCGTTGACCGAGCCGGTCGAATAACGGTAGCTTATTTACGGTAGCCGTTCCCGCTCTTTCAGGAGAATGAGACGATAGCCAAGCAAAGATACCCGTAGTGTTGGTAGCCGCTCCCGTTCTCCTTTAGGAGGACGGACGAAAGCCAGAATATAGGTAGCCAGTGTGTCAATAACCGCTCTCGTACTCTTTCGAGAGAACGGGACGAGACGTTCACGACCGACTCGCAATTCCCGGGATGAACCGATATCGCCGCCAATCCTAAGACTTCCGTGATTCGACCGCTGCTAAACGAACTTCCATGCCGATTTTCCGCATTGATCAGATCGACGAGTCTAATCCATAAACTGCGGATAGAAGGGCAGTGCCACATAAATACCTTTATTTAGACCCGCAGCAATAAATACACACGGGGCTTATATTAACTATACGCGTCTCGGAAGTCACCTTTCAACGCCTAAATGAATAAACCCGCAGTCGCCGTACTCACCCTTTCTTTAAACAAAGTTCGACCCACAGCAGGAGAGGTCCTCTTTTTGTATGTCCGTACGGGCAGGCGGTTGAGCGTAAAAGGGGCCAGCTCACGTGCTCTCTTGGACCTAATGAATTTTTCGGCGGCTCGTGATAACTTTGTATTTTTATAACTTCTTCGCGATCCCCCACTACGCTGACCCTATCCTGCCCAAAGGTATCGCAGCCGCAGCGGCGTCGAGCTGACTGCGCGTACCGTATGTGATCACCGTCTCTGTATAACTTCTCTTCTTCTTCGCAGGCCGAGCGCCGGCGGTATTGCCTACTGCATGTTTACATTTGGCACGTTGGGCCGATACTTTTCACAGAAATTTTTCGACTTCTTTGCTTGACTTCTCAGTTTCTCGAGAATAATATTCGAGCATTTATTATGTAGAATTATAATTTTTATTTTAACAGTCGAGACTCGAGACCTTGACGCGTCGGAGACTTATTTCGCGCTATACTATTAACGGGTATGTTTTACGTTACAATGTATATATATATATATATATATATATATATATATATATATATATAAAACAATTGAATTGTACTTTTGTCGACTGCCCATATACAAATTAATAAATATTTTTTTATTGACCTGAAGTCTGAAGAAAGATACTGAAGTCATCTTCTTTATTTCGTAATTTAACTGGCATTACTTATAAAAGATTGAAATATTTAAACAATTATGCATTGATAGGTAACAATGGTAAAGCATCGATATTATATAATCTAGATCGTAAGGAAATCTAAGAATTTTATGTTACTGAACTTTGAGCTATTCATCTACTATTTATAAACTCCAAATCCATATTGATCGTGTAGTAGATTCAAATTAATAAATATTTTTTTATTGGTCTTACAGTCCAATCAATTCCATCTAAAAATAAAATAAAAATAAAAATAAAAAAAATAAAAAAAAAAATAAATAAAAATAAAAAAAATAAAAAAAAAAATAAATAAAATTAAAATAAAAATTAAAAATAAAAATTAAATTAAAAATTAAATTAAAATTATAATGACAGTCAGACTGTCCTTGTTTACATTCACCCCTGTAGACTAATCTGAAAATAAAATATTAGCTGAAAAAATTCTTTGTTAGTAAAGTGCAGTCTGAGTGTCCCCAACACCCTTACTTAATTGAAGAGTTGTCCAAAGTTTCGAGCTCGCTACGGCTCCTCATTAGGGACTAATCTAAACCTTATATTCTAATCTATATATACCCATCCCCATCACGAAATTTAGTAAATTAAATATAAATTCTCCCTCTACACAAATTATCCAAAACCAATCAATTTAATAAGGAATGATAAACACTGTCCAATCTACCAGACTCTAACATTAAATTCACATTATTTCGATTCCTGGAAATGTGAATACTTTCAAGACTCTCCCGTTTATACTTATTATTAATACCATGTTCCAAAATATCCACATTCACAAAATCAAAAGAATGTAAATACTTTAAACAATGTTCTTTTAAACCAGAAGTAATATGTGAGCTACGTAAACTATATTTATGCCCATAAATTCTCTTTTTTAAATATCTACCTGTTTGTCCAATATAGTATTTATCACAATCCATGCAATTAATCTTCTAAACAACTCCTGATTTTAAGCATAAATCATCCTTATCTTTGAAATTATTAAACAATCTACTCAAATTATTGCTATTTTTAAAGAAAATTTGAATGTTATATTTCCGAAAATTTCTTTTTATTCTTTCAGATAATCCTCGAACATATGGCAAGACAATAATTTTGCCTCCGTTAACATCAATTTCTGCACTATGTCTATTTTCGGTATTATAAATGTCAAAAAATCTCTCAGCAATTAATCTATTAATAAATTGATTTGGATAACCATTATTAATGAAAGTCTCTCTTACTATCTGTAAATTATTTTGTCTAAAATCTTTATGTGACAATTTAATTGCTCTGTCAATGACACCTTTTATGGTATTAATAATAAGTATAAACGGGAGAGTCTTGAAAGTATTCACATTTCCAGGAATCGAAATAATGTGAATTTAATGTTAGAATCTGGTAGATTGGACAGTGTTTATCATTCCTTATTAAATTGATTGGTTTTGGATAATTTGTGTAGAGGGGGAATTTATATTTAATTTACTAAATTTGGTGGTGGGCATGGGTATATATAGATTAGAATATAAGGTTTAGATTAGTCCCTGATGAGGAGCCGTAGCGAGCTCGAAACGTTGGACAAGTCTTCAATTAGGTAAGGGTGTTGGAGACAGTCAGACTGCACTTTACTAACAAAGAATTTTTTCAGTTAATATTTTATTTTCAGATTAGTCTACGGGGGTGAATGTAAACAAGGACAGTCTGACTGTCATTATAATTTTAATTTAATTTTTAATTTAATTTTTATTTTTAATTTTTATTTTATTTTTATTTATTTTTTTTTATTTTTTTTATTTTTTTTTTATTTTATTTTTAGATTGAATTGAGTGGACTGTAAGACCAATAAAAAAATATTTATTAATTTACATATATATATATATATATATATATATATATATATGTATATATAATCATAACGTAATATAAATATGCATAGATAATATTTCGAACTTTATAGAAAAATATTTTGTTCTAATCAAGCTATTAACAGTTATTAACGTCATATCGTATATCCAGTCGTGCGGTCGCGCCACGAATGCGAGTTTAAGAACCACCGGGCATGGCGCGCTCGGTACAACATTTACTTCTCAGTTGGGATTTCGAATTTTCAATCAATGAAAAAATTTATTTATCACTTCTTTATCGATAATTTTCCCAAGTATATCTACTATTTACGACCTAAAGAATCGTTTTCCATCGGAATTGTTGGCTAAAAAGCAGTTTTTAATATAAAACTCAGTGTATGAATATAGCAGATGCTTAGAAATATTGCATTTATATATATATATATATATATATATATATATATATATATATATATATATATACTAATCGTAAATACATAGAAAAAGTTCAGCCAATTTTAATAGTAAGCCACTTTAAACTTGCATCAACGTAGCCAAAGATTATATAAATAGAAAATAAAAAGTAATATAAAAATTATGAGATTGAGTCTATTAGCAAGAAAGGAATTTCATGGATTTCAGCATGCAGAATATTGAAATATAACCCAAAAAGTATATCTAATGACATTATATATATGATTTTTAGTATATATCATATAATAGACATTATATATATATATATATATATATATATATATATATATATATATATATATTAATAGTGATTTTCAATAAGTGATTGAACTCTTGATTTGGAAGTATGTAAAAAAATTTGTTCTTAAATAAATGTGTAATGTTTGAGGAACATAACGATCGATTGTTGCCTGTAGTAATACTTTTGAAGAAAAAAAACGATTAGCAGTCTTTATGGTTATTTCAAGATTTTATTATTATTTAGAACCTATAAGACTGACACATTTGAGCATATTAATCTAATATCAAAACTTTGATATTTATTTTCCACAAAATTATGATTTTTAAAATACTTAGTTCCCGGGATAAACTATTGTGGATCAATTTTATTTATTTATTACGCAATGGAATAATAAATACTGACTTACCTTTTAAAAACATAAAATAGAATGGCTTTGTTATAACTTTTCGTTCTTGCACTAGCTTACTTATGACAAGTCTGTAAATCATTCATATTCACCTCTCCAATATTTCTCATAACTAAACCAGCGTTGGATCTTAATACTATACCTGAATTTCTGCAGTTATATTATAGTTCATAAATTAGTACAGAGATAGCTAACTTTGAATACTTGAAGTTAATGTGATAGTTTGAAAACTGATAATAACATGAAAATTGCTTTAAAATGCATTTTATTTAAAATGTTGTTAGACTTTTTTTTATCTGCATTATCAGATAAGGCATAAAAGGTTATTATTTTTTAGAAATGCTACTTTATAAATTCTGTTTATATAACTAATATTTATGTTGCGTCCAGCAACTACACCGGATATATCATATCATATCATACTAATTTATAAAGACAAAGCGTGTTTTTGTTTGTACACGATAACCGAAAATACTATTGAACCGATTGTTCTGAAATTTGACATATAGATTCTATATTATCTTGGGAAGGACATAGGCTATGTTTTTTTAATCAAAATCATTTTACTTTCATTAATAAATTAAGTTAATGGTTTTAATAATCAGTTTTACCAGCAGCGACTACGTGGCGTCTTGAATCACGAGCATCATCTCTAAGTAGTCCGCTTAAAGTATTAATACCATGCCAGCTTGAACGAATGTTCATATCCAGCTTTGGGATTCGTATCCTAAAGAAGGTGTGACGTTAGTCGGTATTACTCTTTTTGTTCTTCAGGTTAATCTGACATTACTCTTACACATTATGCATATCTTATTTTTGTAAATTTTATTTTCTCTTACGTGGGGATATCTGTCTGCCCCCCCCTCTCTCTCTCTCTCTCTCTCTCTCTCTCTCTCTCTCTCTCTCTTTCTCTGTCTATCTCTCTGTCTGTCTCTGTCTTTCTTTCTCATTCTCTTATAAAATGGCCCGTATGACAAATCATACTGAATATAATTCGCGACGACAATTATATTTTTGTTTTTGTACATTATATTAACTTCAGAATTGTGACAAGAGACTATGTTTTTTTTTAGTTTGAACAAAAAAATGATGGCAAAATAGGATTCTTTACCAACAACCTCGAAACAATGTATATATAAATAAAATATATCGTCACTTCTGCATAGGAAGGCAATATTCATTGCCTACTTAAAAAAATATGCAATGCATATACCAACTTTTGCTTGAATTTCAGTTAACAGCACTACGAAAATATTCACGATAGTTAATTGAAACAACGAAAATAGAAAAAGTATATATATATATATATATATATATATATATATATATATATATATATTATATTGTACATGTTATATATACACATTTTCAATACGGTTTCTACTGAGTAATCTTGTATTGGCGTGTACGGCCGGTTGATTACGATATTTCGTTGCCTTAAGACGATTTCTATACGCAGTTGTGTTTTCGGATGATAGAATGGGATGTTGAGGTATCTCTGAGCGATTTCTACGGGGAATATTATATTTAGTTGATGGAAAACGAGATCTAGGTATAAGGAAATCAATTTCTATGGAAAGATTAGTGTTGGGACAGTAAAATACGATATCTAGGTCTTTTCGAACAACTTCTACGGGAAGTATTGTGTTTAGTCGTTAGAAAGCGATTCTAGCTTTCTCGGGCTGACTTCTACTGGGACTATCGTGTTTAGTTGGTAGGATACGATGTTTAGGTATGTCGGGACAACTTCTCGGGGGAGTTGCATGTTCGAATCATAGTATGCGATTTCCAGGTGTTTTGGAACGACTTCTACGGGGAATTTCGTGTATAGTTGGTGGGAAACAAAGTCCAGGTATGTCAGTAGGACATCTATGAAGAGATTTATATTCTATCATTTGAATACGTACACTCCCAGTAAGAGTCGTCCCGGCATACCTGGACATTGTATTCTACCTCCCCAACAGAAAACTCTATATAGCAAGCGACCCGAGAAATTTCCTATAGCCCGAACATGATACTCTCCGAAAACGTCGTCAAGAGAGAATTGGACATCTTGTTCTACCGCCTGAATTCGAAAGTAGAATTTTCTTCATCCAAGCCATATATATATATATATAGTATAAAATGGTCGGCAAAATATTAATTTTTTGAAGTGGACGGTATATTGAAGCAGCATTTTATACAGAAGCGACGATAGGTAAATTACAGTCAATTATTTATAGTTATAGATGTTTACATAAAAAGTACTTTTTATTTAGATATTATTGAATTGTTTATAAAAGCGTTTAAATTATTATCTCGAGCGAAGCCGAGACGAGGGATGCTAGTACGTATATATAAACAATGAAAAGCGTAGGATCAGAGAGACTCATTACAGCGAGAAATTCTGTAATTTAAATTAATTAACATAAATTGAAAATTTAAAGTTGTTATGAACAGGTCTATAATCGTATGTTGTAGTTAATAAATCAATATTTCAATCGTAATAATTCTAAATTAATTAATTCACCCAATTAAAAATTCAAATTGTTCATTAAATTTCATAGGTAATTTATTTCATGATTGCGCCGATCTTTCTCAAATATTTCTTTAATTTTCACCGATTTCTTAATGCATAATGCATTTTCATATTTTATATTCCAAAAATTTTACCTTCTCTCTTTTCTTTCTTATTTGAGCTATTATTCTAAACGTTTTCCTTTATTCTACTCCTATTAAACTATATTTATTTAGGTACATACCGTAGCTAGAGCGAGTTTCCTGTGCTCTGCAAAGTCTAATTTCTTCTATTTTATTTTTACATAACCTATGGCTCTATGGCTCTATATAACTCTTATTTATGGTCTTTTCGTCCCACCAGGCTTTTACGAACTATTGAAATTATTATTTCAAATCGCTTCGACTTCATATGTAAAACACAAATCCTTTTTTCAAGGCAACCTTTAACAGCATACGATGTCCCTGCAAAAAGGGTAAGAGAACAAAAAAACATAAAAAAACCCGCGCTTTTTGTTCTCGACCTATATTTTGTACAGCTGCCAGTTCAGCGGCTATAGACGCTAATGAAAACAGGTGAAACTAGAGCCGCTAACGTCTCGTCCGTATCCGTCTAGACTAAAGTGCACTAATGTAAGGAATTGATCGCGTATAGACGTTTAAACTCAGAGGCTATTATTTAGTCAGATGATGAATTTTCAGGCACCTTTTGCATAATAAAGATAGAAGATGAACATTTTCGCAGATGCTCCGAATTAGTCCGTTTCCGGCATCATTTCGTATCGTTGCAGAAAGAAAGTTTGCGCAACTTTTATTCACGTAAGATAATATTCAACATTCCTCCGATTGAATGTAGCATGTATTATCTCCAACCAATGCAATGCTGACCACCAATAACATCCTAAATCAAAATGTGATTCTGATCTATGAGCTTTTCCTACCGAATCTGTGTATAAAAAAATAGTCTGCTACGTGCAAATTGTGCAAGAAATTCTTTAAAGACTATAATTGAATCCTATGATCAAATTTGACCCGAACTGCTGCAATCAAACTCTGCGCGTAATTTGCATAGGTAAACTTTCTTTTTTCCTATATTGGTATAACCTTTCTTAATGTCCGTGTAAAATTTGAGCGCTATATCTCCATTAGTGTGCGTTTGTCAGCTGTTTGTTGATTGAAAAAAAATTTGATCAACTACTTTGTTTGAAATTTTGTGTTTCTAATAGAATTACGGCTGCGGAATCGTTGAAAATGTTGTAGAAGTCTTTTGGGGCGTTTACATTATCGCGAACGCCAGTATTTGAGTGACACAAAGCATTCAGTAGAGGTGGTCAAGTCGTCGAAAATTCCACGTCAAAGTCGGCCGAAAATCAAGGTGTTGCTCAGCGTTTTTTTCGATTGCCATGGGTGATTCATCATGAATTCATTCCAGGAGGCCAAACGATCGATAAGGAGTACTAGTTGGCCGTTTTAAGGCATCTACGTGAAGCAATTCATCGTTAACGACTGGATTTGTGGACAGACAGTTCATGGTTTTTCACTACGATAATGTGCTGGCACATTCCAGCATGATTGTGTTTGATTTTTTCGCCAAATACGAAATGAAATTCATCGCACGCCACCGTATTCGCCAGATTTGTGACTTTTTCCTCTTTCCTCTTTGCGTCCAAAGTCAATATCGTCAGACAAACTTTTTGCGTCGTAAAAAAAACTTTACTAATTCAATTTACTTGTGGAGTTCAAATGCACCAGTCCGGGTCAAATTTGATCAGATGGTATGTATATTAGGTCGGCAGATGTTCTGGGGGCACTGAAGAAGGACTTCAATGTACCTAGATACCTATTCCAGATCATCGGAGATTTTTTGAAGGGCAGATCCATTCCGTACGACACGGCAGAGAGCTCTTAGCGAAATGAGTTGACGTATGGCGCGACTCAAGGTTTCTGGAACAAGATCTATGGAGTATTTCCTGTGACTGAATCCTTCGGTTGGATATGCAGGCAGGCTGCTTGTTGATTGAGTATGCCATCGGATGACGTCGCAGCTCTTAATATTGCGCGCAATATGATCGGATTGGTGAGAATTCGCCATTTGATGGGTGATCACGGGCTGGAACTAGCGGAGGCCAAAATCGAAATTGTACTCCTCTCGAAGAAGCGCGACCCCAGAGTGCAGCTGCTAATTATTGAAGAGGTGTTGGCCCCAACCGGTATGAAAAGTACCGCAGGCGCATCGAGGCTGTACCTTCAAGATGAGCTCTTAGTGTAGCTTGTTCGTATGTCACGGTCTCGGAGGCAGTTTCTCTAGTGGTTTCCGGGGTTATATTGATAGACCTCCTGACACAGGACAGAAGTTCGTGCACCAGATGAACGGGAGACTTCACTGGCTTGCTGACAGAAGAAGTGAGAGCAGGATACGCGTGGAAGGTCGACCACCAGGCTTATAACTCAGTTGACATAAATTTTTTGTGTGTGGGCAGTGGGAACAGCAGAGGGAGCTGTTGGTGGAAGATGCTCAAAGGATCCCCCTAATGCTCTCCAGGCAGGAGACATGGGAAAGGGCTGCCTATTCCGCCGAGGATATCCTCAGGCAGAAGAAGGTGGATCTTCCCTAGATTCTTTATTATGTATTTATCAGATCCTTGTCCCCTCTCCAAAGTAATGCCTAGCGGCGGATTCTGGGGCGGGGAGTTGTGTCAGGGAGAGAAGATTTCCTCGCTGTATGCCTGCCGACTCCGGCTTGCAGCTCTTTTCAGAGCTGTTGGAAGTAGTCAAGGGAAGTTTTTTAGTGGGTATGTCTTTGTGTAGGTTATTCCCACATACCCGTAGACGAGTCCCAGAGATCCATAAAGGATTTCTCTCCTCTTCTATAAAAAAAATCATTGTTATAATAATAATAATAATAATAATAATAATAATAATAATTATTATTATTATTGTTGTTGTTTTTACTTCTAATTTACAGTGTTACTACTAGTATTATTAATTAATAATTTTCTTTATTATAATTACTATTATGTAGCATTGATGTACAGCACTGCTGTTAGAATTTGAATAAATAAATTTAAGGCAGTATTCTACTTTACAACTTTGAAAAAAAATGTTTTTTTTTTTTACATTTTTCGAAAGTAAATATATTCAAGAATGTTAGCTCAAAATTTTAGAAAGATTCAGATAGTCTAACTATACTTTTTCACATTTCGAACGCACTTACCAGAGTACGCTATTCCGATCTGCCCAGCTCGCGCGCCGAATAAGCCATCTACCTGGCCTTGTTCGCTGCAGCAGTTGTTCCCCTATTGTAAATCATTACACCTATATAATGTATTATATTATAATATTATAGTATAATATTGTCATTAAAATATATACCTCTGCTTCTCAATATTACCTTCCCTTTATAATTTTGCTTCTGTATTTCGGTTCTGTATTTCAGTAGTGGAGAATCAGTCGTGATTTGAAGTTCAAAAGTGAAGCATCTATCTATTCGGAATGGATACAAAGAAAGTGTGTCGTGCACAGAAAACTTCTAGTCGTCCATCTAGAACTGGAAAACGTTCTTTTCACGGAAACAGATTCACTGACGAAGGAGGTACTAGTAACACGAGTACGTCAGCAGCAAAACTGAAAAAGTCTAACGATCCGAGTTTTGATTTGAAAGTTGATAATACTGGTGGTTATTCTTTTATTCATTTTTTATCTGTGTTTATAGAAAAAAATCGTTAAAATTGCATGCCTCACTGCTGCCTGCATTTTTAATGAAGGATTCAGCCCAGTTTTGAAAATAATGGAAATTATGGGCCTCAAAATCGGCCATGCAGTTTGCCAATATGCGCGACCAACAGCGCATTGTTCGAGAGAACCGCCGCTCGACTGAGGCTTCTAAGGAGAGCAGAACTCAAAAAAGGCAGGCTAAATTAGATGAAAATACTCGCCTGAAACACGTTGAAGGCATATTGTATGGCCCAGGCACCGCTGTTTGTACGTAAGATCATTTTTTCTACCATTTTTCACTTACAAAAAATTGAAATGCGTTTTTCTCAAAATAGCATTTTCAAGTACCGTGATCGTGAAAACTAAATAACTATTGAACCTATCCTTATGAAATTTTGAACACATATTCTATATGTTTGTATCAACCGTCCTAACTACAAACAACTTAAAATTTTAATTCTAACTATATTTTTATTACAAAAAAAGACGAAAAAAAATAATTTTTTTTCTTTCGTATTTTAGCCGCCATTTTGCATGATTTTGCACGTACATAAAATATTTTAGTTAGATCGGTTTCTGGAGTCATACTGAACATACAACTATTTGGGTTTTTTGTTTCAGACCATCCGTCGGCAAGATTTTACGACCACGACAACGTTACCTACTTGTTGAGGTGTTGGCTTTGACCATGCTTTACATGTATAAAAAATGTATAAAATAAATAAAAAAAAAATTTTTTATGTACTTCAAGAGTGTATTTATTAAGCATTTCAAATCCTACATCCATATCTTCAATAGCATTCTCAGAAAAATTTCACAAAAATAGCGTTTTTTTCGAGGGTCTAAAGTAGAATACTTCCTTAAGTTGAACTAATGACGCCGAGGTTTATGAATATAACGTTGTCTTCTAGGAAGTTTTTATAGCAGTTTAGACATAAGAACCGAAAATAATCATAATAATTTTACGACACGAACAGCTAACTTTTGCTATGAAGATAAACGTCCCTTTGTCTCCCCCACCGCCATGTAATTTTCTGCCTATATATACGGGCCCTCGAAACTACGGGCTCTCGATATTCGATACAAACGTATTTAATCTTCGGCTGACATTTCCGTGTGACACTCAAAATTTAAGTTCAAATTTAAGGACGTCATAGAAATTTTGGGAGCTTGTCTGGGATCATAATAGATAGCGAAATGTTATCTTTCTTCGCGCTCATGCGCTGTATTTTTTTTCTTTTTGTTTCTCTCTCGACGTTTCAGTCACATTGCGTAGCTAGGGCTAGAATAGACTCCGAGAATAGGGTGTCTTTTTTATTAACCTTATTTGGTTATTTTCTAGTGGAGGGATTAGCGTTATGATCGTCGTATATACAAAGGAAGAATAGGGCGCATAAAAGTCGACAGCGAGATAAGCGCTTAATCGTTCGAGGCCAGATAACCAAAACGAAGAAGGAAAGATTGGAGGAGGAAGGACTGGAGCAAGGACAGTGTGGCGTGTATTTCAACCGATTCACGACGACTACGTAAAGAGTATCAGAATGTACCACCCGGTGGAGCGATAATCGCTCTCTTCCGCTTCGAACATTTAGTAACTGGCAATTAGGAGATGCTAATTACGACCGTGCCCGCTGTTTTTTCTCAATATATAAATATATATATATATATATATATATATATATATATATATATATGATATTTATTAATTTTATTAATTTTCTTTATTTATTAAATACTCATAATATATTAATCTTTTTATTCATTAAATATAAATTAATATATTCCATTTCATATTTCAACTATACATAATACTTATTATAGACATTTTATTAATTCTCTTTATTATTGGTTTCTTGTATATATACATAATATATTAATTCATATTATTGTGAATTAATTTATGTCACAATCTAAGTACTTCTCAAGGAAGATTTATTTTTTGCATATTATCTCTGAAGATTTGATTAATCTATTGTAAATGAATTTTCATTTAAAGTACGCAATTCATGAAAAGTAAATCATTTTCATTATGATTATATACTTCCACCTATATTAGGTTGTCAAATATCTTCCTTCAGTTTTTTTGCTCTTCATTCAATGCTTTATAAAAAGTGCTACAGTGTTCGGATTTACCTTAAATATGTGCCGTTTTGTTCGATAATCTGTTTCTATCTAGACGACAACTTCATAATACGCCTCTCGTAGAAACCCCTCTCCTTATTTGCGAAGAACTCGGACAGCCACATATCACGAGCCTCTTTTGAGTCCAAATTTACACCACCAAGGGCGTTCGGCATGGACAGGAACAGGTGATAATCACTTGGCGCTATGTCCGAGCTATATGGTAGATGCGATAAAATCTCTCATCCGAACTCTCGTAGCTTCTGACGAGTCATCAACGAAGTGTATGGTCTGGCCTTGTCCTGGTGGAACACTACACCCGTCCTGTTGGCCAATTGTGGACGCTTCTGGTCAATAGCCTGCTTCAAGCGGTCCAGTTGTTCACAGTAGATAGTAGAATTAAGCGTCTGGCCATATGGAAGCAGCTCATTCTGGATGTTTCCCTTCCAATTCCACCAAACACACAACAAAACCTTCCGGTCCGTCAATCTCAGCTTGGCCACTGTGTGGGACGGTCCACCGGCCTTGGACCACGACCATTTTCGCTTTATATTGTCGTATGTGATCCATTTTTCGTGGCAAGTCACCATCCGCTTCAAAAATAGATCGAGTTCGTTCCGTTTCAGTAGGACATCGCAGGCGTTCATTCGGTCCAGAATGTTTTTTTGCATCAAATCATGCGGCACCCAAACATCAAGCTTTTTTTGTATCCAACCTTCTGTAGATGGTTTAAAATGGTTTGGTGACTAACTGTCACCTTCTGGGCGATGTCACGAGATCCCACATGCCGGTCTAACTCAAGAAATTCCATGATTTGATCGGTATTCGTCGTCCCAGGTCTTTCGCCGGCTGGCTTATACATGGTATCGTCTTCACCAGCTCTGAATCGTCAAAACCATTCCTCTGCAGTTCAAAGTGATAGCGTGCCATCCCCCAAAACACTATTAAATTCACGGAACGTTTCTCTAGCGGATTTCCCATTGACGAAGGAAAACTTTAAATGAGCGCGAAGTTCAGCATTAGTGAATTCCATGTTTACACGTCTATAACTTTTGAACGCAATATCCAAACTAATCATGCATAGCATCGTTTTGTAAGTTATGTCAAGATCTTTCAAACGATGTATAGTATTGCTAGATACGAGCTCTGTAGCGCTTTGTACGTAGCCGCGTAATTAATAAAAGAAACAGGCAGAAAGGAGATATTTGACAACCTAATATATATATATATATATATATATATATATATATATATATATTGCTTAGAAACTACAGAGGATCCATCTCTGAAATTATTTATTTTATCAATTAAATGTCGGGTATGAAATCCCGGTTGATAGTGGAGAAGGGTCCCTCAATGGGTTAGGCGAATTTACATTTAACTATTTTAGACCGTAGGGCACTTCGAAATTAATCACAAACTTACCTTTATCCCTATAGTGATTTATCGTAGATCAATTATTTTAATAAAGTAAATTCCTAAAAAGAAATGGAGGGAAAGCGTCGGATGATCAAAACGGGATTCATGTAAAAAAATAACAAGATAAATAATTTATATATAAATTTCAATATCAAAAAGAAAAATATATTTATTCAAAAATAAAATTATAATAAATTATATTACCTAACCCTGCCTATATTGTACCTACGTTCATCTATTGCATGCTACACATACACAGGAATACGAGAGAGAAATAATAATAGGATGGTGTAGGGACTTAGGTGTCTGAGCGCCACCTGACTGTCGGATAGTGCAGCGCACCCTCCGCAGTATATACACGCGTACCGCTACCTATCTATTAGTACGTCTGCGCAGTCAATTTTCTCTATATACGCCCAAATTTATAAGATTTTCCTAAACTAACGCTGTTGTAAATTATCAATTTGCGCAAATAAAATATATGAAGAAAAGAAGAAAAAGACTTACCTGGGAGATAGCAACGCCGAAAATAAAAATCCAACGACGATTAAATTAGTATTCCTTCCTGCCCTGTCTCACTAAGCGGGCCTCAATAGCTAGCAAACTGGCGCAATGTGAGCTTCAATGATTAAACGTCAATTCACCAAGATTACAAGAATGAAAATTATAAAAATAGGCACGACAATATTAGCGTTAACGAGTATATAGATATCCACAACAAATAATAATTACCAAATAGGAAATTTGAAAGTAATAAAAGTCAAAAATCTATATCTTTCCTTGATAGAAAAACTGAAGATAATGGAAGTGAGTTATTTTAATATATTATATTCCAGAAATAAGTATACTTTTTCTCTTATCTCTCTCTCTCTCTCTCTCTCTCTCACTCTCCCTCTCTCTCTCTCTCTCTCTCTCTCTCTCTCTCTCTCTCTCTCTCTTTCCCTTTTTACCTCCTTTTCCTTTAATTAATGTTAGTTAATAACACATACAGATTAACTAATCCTGTACGTATTAGAATATGTAATAACATCTAATTATTTAAATGGTAGTGATAAATAAGACCGCTCAGAACCAATCCAAAACCGACTTAAAAATATAGAGGAACTGATAAGCTTCCGACTTAAAAATATAGAGGAACTGATAAGCTTCCATCATAGATCGCTTAGCGCAATCAAAACGTGATCGCGGAATAATCACAATTATATAGAGGAGCTCCAAGAGGCTTGTACGGAAAGGCACCGGAACGTCAACTTTTTATTGAAATTCTATAAATGCAATACAGATTTTACTATGTGTATAGTAAATATTATCAGGTATGTGAATAAGTCTTTCCCGTTTTTTTTCAAATTTTGAGCCTTTATTGTGAAAAAATGGTTACAAATGAATTATTGAAAGTATTGGCCATCGCTAGCTACAACTTTTTCCCATCTTTCTGGCAACATACGAATCCCGTTGCGAAAAAATTCGATCGGTTTGGCCTCTATCCAGTCATCCACCCATTTTTTGGCTTCCTCGTAGGAATGGAAGTGCTGGTCAGCCAGGCCATGCGTCATCGATCTGAAGAGATGGTAATCAGACGGAGCAACGTCTGGACTATACGGCGGGTGGGGTAGGACTTCCCATTTGAGCGTTTCTAAGTATGTTTTCACCGGCGGTGCAACATGTGGGCGAGCATTGTCATGTTGCAAAATAACTTTGTCGTGCCTGTCGGAGTATTGTGGCCGTTTTTCTCGCAGTGCGCGGCTCAAACGCATCAATTGTCGTCGATAGACCTCGCCTGTGATCCTTTCATTCGGTTTCAGAAGCTCATAGTAAACCACACCTAGCTGGTCCCACCATATACAGAGCATGAGCTTGGCACCATGAATATTTGGCTTGGCCGTCGATGATGATGCATGGCCGGGTAGTCCCCATGATTTTCTTTGCTTCGGATTATCGTAACGTATCCACTTTTCATCGCCAGTCACGATACGATGCAGAAAACCCTTTCTTTTATGTCGCTGAAGCAGCTGTTCGCAAGTGAAAAAACGCCGTTCGACGTCTCTCAGCTTCAGTTCGTACGGCACCCAATTTCCTTGCTTTTGGATCATTCCCATGGCTTTCAAACGCTTGGAAATGGTTGTTCGGTCAATTCCCAATGCTTCAGCAAGTTCTTCTTGCGTTTGACAAGAATCTTCATCAAGCAAAGTCGCCAATTCTCGATCTTCAAAGATTTGCGGCCGCCCGGAACGCTCCTTGTCTTCCACGTTGAAATCACCGCTTTTGAAGCGTCGAAACCATCCGCGAACACTTGAATCCTCGACACAACCTTCTCCATAAGCCTCCTGAAGCAATCGATGCGTCTCGACAGCAGATTTCTTCAAATTGAACCAATAAAGTGAAACTTCCCGCAAATTACGTCGACTCGGCTCAAATTTCGACATTTTCACGATATCAAAAATTTATGATGCGAAAAAATTTTAACTAATGTGTTAATATGGAATTGTTGACATATGAAGAAGCTTTGATTATGACATATGTAACCATTGAATACTCGCACAGTATTGGTGGCGCCATCTCTTACAAAAAACGGGAAAGACTTATTCACACTCCTAATATAAATATTATTATAAACCTTTTTATTATCTTAAATTAAAACAAATGCATTATTTTTCAATGCTAATGAAAATAAAATAGTTAGGGGAATTTGATGTGTTCTTAGCATAGGAAGAATTTTATATATATCTTCTCAAGTGTATTAAAAAAAATTTTTATAAAATATTTTCCGAAAGTTCTAAAGGTATTTTATAATTAAATTTAAAGTCAGTTCATTGTTATACTCCGATCTCCTACTGGTCATATTAAAGAGAAACATATTAATACATGTTGATAGCATATTAAAAAATTTGTAACTTAGAAATCTTATATGTATTTGATAAAAGCTTCATATAAAATATTTTTCTAAATTCAATAATATATTAAGACAAAAATACTTACATAATAATATATGTAATTATATTTTAAATCTTTTCGTAGTAAAAGAAATAATTTTTTATCTACCCGAATTATATTAATTCAAAACATTTTTCAAAAATCTATAACGCAATAATGTCTTAGAACAATGGATCATTAAAACAAATGGCTAAGTGTATTTTATATGCATCCCTAAATCAGAAGTATGTTCACCTAAAAACATCGATGATTCAAGATAATTCCTTATTTTTTATGAGGCCACTTATGACAAAATAATGTGAAAATAAATTCGGCTATTTGTAAAGAATCTAATTACTTTAGTAACCTGCCTTTCCGTTGAATCTATTTATTTATTATTATTTGTTAGAGTTTTAGATATATTTCTGCAAACTATATATGCTGTTATTTATAGGTATGCATATAAAATGCACTGGACACTTACTTTAATTGTCCATTGTTTTAAGACTTTATTACAATATCTAATTTATTTTTTGTTAATCTATATCGGAATATTATAGAAAAATATTTTGTATAAATATTATTCTGGTGTATAAACATTTATTTGTTTTACTATGAAAAGATTTACAATATAATTATATATATATTATTATGTACGTATTTTTGTCTTAATATATTACTGAATTTAGAAAAATATTTTATATAAAGTATTTGTAAACTACATATAAGATTTCTAAGTTGTAAACGTTTTAATATTCTAAGAACATGTATAATTGTTTCCCTTTATCACAATCAGTAGAACATCTAACCATATCAGTAAACTGATTTTTAATTTAATTGTAGAATATTTTATGTGTTTATATATTTCTTACAAAATTAGAATATTTTTCTAATAATTATAATAGTTTTAGCTAGAAGTACAGATTTATTAATTCTTTTATCGTAGCCTTGATTCACTATCCTAAGAATATTTTAAGAAAGTAAATTCTTATTTCAAATAAAACTATTTCTTACTATAAAGTTATAAAATAGATAATAGTCATTGCATTAATTGCATTATGACGTTTTATGTACATGAACAATTTAATATATAGATAATACAAATTCATTTCTTCAAAATACAAATACAAAACTTCAAATTATATTTTCCAATTCTATGAATGATAGAATTGTATGAATTCTATCATCAAAGAAATGTTAAGTTGAATTTTGTTCTTGAAAAATGATGTCTTACAAGAAAATTTTTTTGTGCATTTCTATAATGTTCTTTTTCTCTATTTGTCGTACTTAGATAAAGATCAACAATATATTTTCATATTAAATTATAAATATCACTTACTTGTAATGTGATATTCGGTTGCGTAATCTTTCACGTTCAAGAGGATTACCAGCGTATTGTATAACTGACAGATATTCTGCTTGAAAAAACTTTTCTGCTTCATAAGCCCAGTGACCAGTGAGAGTAGGTGGGCAAACCACAAGACTTGTTGATGCTTGCTTGTTTCGGTTATGATCAAGTGCCAGAATACAAAGTGTCTGCAATGTTTTTCCCAAACCCATATCGTCACAAAGAACACCATGCAATTGATAACGATTCAAGAAATTTAACCAATTTAAGCCTTGAAGTTGGTAAGAACGCAGATCTGCTGCCATTGGAATTGATAACTCAGTATCAGGTATACTACGGGGATTCAGTAATTGTTCAAGAAATCGCCGCTCTTGATCTTTTTCCATTCTATGAAAAATAAATCAAATTCCAATGTAACGTTAATATATATTTACAACAAGACTTTTAGACTGCCTTTATAACTGCCTTAACCATTACTTAATATCTTATTACTAAATTTCATTCGAATATTTAAACTATATAAGTAGTTATCACATAAAATATTTATATTAATTCTATTGATTGCATTTCAAAACTTCATTGTCTTTTTATTGAAGATCTTTTTATGCATTAAGAAATTAAAATTGTTGTTCGACATAATTAACATTTCTTAGGGGTCTGTTTACGAATATTTTTGATTAACTTTCATTGGTATTGCGATAAGAGTTATTATTAATTTTTATTATACTAAAAGTTTTACGAATATGTAAAAGAAAAATACTCCACATTAAATCGTTGATGCTCTTATAATATAATTGAAAAATCCAAACTCATTTAGCAATTTTGAAATTAATCTAATCAACCAAATATTGAGTGTACAAATATGTTTTCGCCGTTTTTTTTTATAAAGAAATAAGAATTTATTGTAAAAAAAAGGTCCAAATAATGTCATTCAAAATATTGCCCATCACTTTCTACTACTTTTAACGATCTTTGAGGCAGCAAGTGGATACCCCGTCTAAAAAATTGCTTGTCTTTTGAGGCGTTCCACAAATCGACTCATTTCTTCAATCCATCATAAGAAGTGAATTGCTGCTAAACCAGACCATGAGTCATCGACCGGAATAGGTGGTAGGCTGAAGGAGCAATGTCTGGTCAATAGGACGAGTGCGGTAGGATATCCCAATTCGGTGTTTTTAACGTTTCTTTTACGATTTTTGCAATATGTGACCGAGCGTTGTCAAAAAAATGACTGCACCTATTGTTCACGAATGCTGATTTGTATTTTTATCAATTTGTATTGCAAATCATTCAGTTAGCGTTTGTATCCCTTGGTAGACACGGTTTCATACGGTTTTAGCGTAAGCTGTTGGTCCCACCAAATGCACAGCAATAACTTTTCGCCATGGATGTTCCGTTTTGGTTTAGATATGGACGTTTGGCCTGAATCCACCCATGGCAAAAGGACATGTCCAAAAAACAATTTATCACGATTCATTTTTCACTAAGTACTTGATTCGACACATCTGACTTTTCGTACTACTTATATCGCTATCTAAACGTGAAGGTCTCAAACTAAGTTCGCCTCCTAATAACATGTCAGATAAAGTTTACAATAATTATAATTAAGTCAATAAGAATCTGGAAAATGTATTAAGTGACTCAATGACAGTATACCACGAGAAATTTTCATCGTGTCCCAGAATTTCACTAGTAAATCAGAACTGTGCTCTGTATTTTCCATGAGAATGCGGAGAATAAGGCCGAGAAAACGATCTATAGATGTTTGAGGACTAAGATCTAAGGGGACACTGTAATTTATTTTACTTCTAAATATATTATTATTGGCTTTTAAGGACAATTCAATTCCTTTGGATTTCAATGTGGTTGATAAAAATTGATGGATATCGTGAATCTTATAAGAAATTTTTGATGCATTGATATTTCAATACAAGGAAAATAATGAGCTTCGAAAACAGAATATCTGCCCGAGGAGTCAAAGTGAAACTACCTTCTATAACTGATTGAAGGAAAATGAATAAATTTAGACAAACAAAACCTTCTTTATAAACTTTTGCTTAAGAATTAAAGACAAATGTGACCATAAATAAGTGCATCAAATTCTGATATCTTTTATAGTTTACTTCATTTACATCTTACATTTACAGTTTGAAATATTTCGTGATCTCGGAAATACGGAATTTTTAATATACATGCATATTTTATATAATCAATAATCTGATAATGCTCGATTTGGCCAAGTTGTTTTGTTTCATTGTCCGCAAATCTCTTACCGCCAAGCCATTTTTTGAGGTTAAGCAACAGATAATGGTCACCCGAGGCTAGGTCTGGAAAGTAGGGAGGGTGCGGCATTACTTCAAACTTCATATCACTGATTTTAGCCATCGCAACGATTGACATGTGCGCTGGTCCGTTATTGTGATGAAACAAGATTTTTTCTTCACCAGATGAGGTCGTTTAATTTTCACTTCGTGGCTCAAACGTTGCACTAAGTCTGCGTAGTATTGACCAGTGATAGTCTTACTCTTTTAAAGGTAATCAATGTATTTAATACCTCTTGCACCCCAAAAAACAGTAGCCATAACCTTGTTTGCCGAAAAAACTGTTTTTGCTTTCTTTGGAGTCGGTTCCCCTGGTCCAATCCACTGTTCAGATTGTTGTTTGGTTTCAGGAGTGTAGTGGTGGACCCAAGTTTTGTGAACGGTTACGAATCGACGCAAAAGTTCGCTTGTATTACGTTTATACAACGCTAAATTGGCGGTAGCAATTTCTTTCGAATCAATTTTTGGTCGAATGTTAGCAAACGCGGCACCCATCTTGCACAGAGCTTTTCCATGTACAAATGTTGGTGCAAAATATATTGTGCACGTTCATATGACATCTTAGAGGCCTCAGCTATCTCACGCACTTTTAATCTGCGGTCTTTCAGCATTATATAATGGATTTTTTCGATCATATTTGGAGTTGTGACCTCAATGGGGCATTCTGAACGAGGCTCATCACAGGTACTCACACGATCCTTTTTAAACTCGGAAACCCACTGCTTAACGGTTGAATATGATGGGGAGGATGTCCCCAGTATTGAGTCCATCTCTTGTTTAATTTCCTTCGGCATTAACCCCTTTAAATAAAAGTATTTGATGACAGCACGATTTTCCAGCTTTTTCATTTTTATGAAAAACACAGAGGCGTCTTGTTCAGCGTGCTCTCAAACCTAAACTAACATGGCGATTGGACTGAAAATATAGCTACAAGCTATCTCAGGATGGTACTATAGAATGCCACCTCAAGGTAGGCCTAGTGACGCCATCTCTTGGTCAGGGCGGAAACTTATCAATTCACCTTCGTACGATTAAACTGTAGCACTAAGTGTCGTAAAATATTTAATATCTGTCAATACCTTATCATTTTTCTGTATAGAAAACTGTGATATAAAATCAGAATTTACTTTGATTGCATTATACTCTTTTAAACATATTTTGACCTTATTTTCAAAGATCTTTTCTGCGTCAGTTAAGAAGCTAAGATTATCTACATTATTCAAATTTACAACTATACCAGACCTGATTTTATTTTTGGTCTCTGTCTGTTTAGTTCCTGTCTGCTCAGAGTTTAGGCTTCCTTCATGCTGAAGGTCTGATTCCGATCCGAAGATACGAAGTCCTGCTTGTGTACACAAAAGGTTAACAAAACAAGTAGAATAATTTTGTTTTTTTTTACTCGAGAAAGATTAGATTCTTATATTTTTTCTCTGATTTTCTTCAGAGATACAGCACCCATAGCCAACCAATAAAGGATATAATCTTTGCTACACGTATAGACAGTTTCTACAATTCTACTGTAAAATTGCACAAGACGTTCGATAAATGCAATTGAAGCCATTTTCACTTTTTTCGTTTACGGTTAAACTAGTTAAAAAAAAGTATCACAAAAGAAAAAAGCTCAAACAGAACTTATTGGACTGTGTTACAGCGCGTGTATTCCTTAAAAAATGGCCCTCTTTTAAAGGAAATCAATGAGAAATGAGAAAAGGAAAATATTGAGTATCATTATGCAAACACTAAACAGTGCTTCAAAATCGGGAGGAGGGATATATCGTCTTGCGGTTATTCCAATATCAACCTTGAGTTCATCATCACAGAGCATCACCTTTTTTTCAGCAACCAGCTGTGAAAGCGATTTCTGTACGAGCTACCGGAATGTCTTCAGTGATGTCCGTTTAATCAGATCATTGCGCTCCCTCTTCTGCATGCAAGCATACAGCTTTCTCTCTAATCTTAACTCATACCAAATAAACTGATCTTACTTCACTCAATCGCATATATATTTATGTTTTTCACTTAGTCAATCATTTAAGAGGAGGTAATTTCAGGAGACGGAGAAGCTTAATAAAAGTGTAAAATGTCAAGAGTACGACAAGATAAGGTTTTTTCTAGAAAAAATATCTTTCAATATTCGGAAGATAAGGTGCTTCTGTGATATTTTAAAAGAATTTTTGTTAAATAAAAAATAATGTTTAGAATAAGGTTTATAGCCCACTGTGTACCCCTAAGCCACCATTTTCGTTAAGGGAATTAACTTGAAATTATACGTGAAGGGACGAAAGGAGAAGGAATGTTTATCAAACCTTCTACCAAATATGTAAGTAATTTTCATACTTTTAAATCTTTACATTTTTTCATATAACTGTATTATGCTTTTTTATAAAATTATATTACTATTTATTCTTTTATTACTCTATTCATATTTTTTCATCCTCATTCATGCTATTTCATACTTTCTCATATTTTTATCACACTTTTTCAGTTACCGATTATGCTATCTTGCAAAATTTAAAAAATAATGTAATTACAGAATTACAGATAATGTGAAAGACTTCCATTGCCCTTGATTGCAATCAATACATTGTAAAGGATCATATGTGATGTGTAACAATCATCAATTATCTAGAAGATATTTACCAATGTGTGCAATTTGGAACATCTTGATAATACGAACATGGCTTCAAAATTATTTGATTGGAAAGTATAAACGAGATGATATTGTATAAAAGTATTAAAAGAATAAATTGTATTTTAATATATAAAATATATTATTAATAATATAAATTTTTATAGAGCACCTAATAAAGAAATTAAATCAAATATAATAATAAAAAGTTATTCCTATAAATTAATTAATTTAAACAAATTGTATTAATTATTAAGCAACGTAATTTACATATATAGTGAATCAACCACACATATGGTTTATTAACAACATTGAAAAACAAGTTAAGGGAAAAAGGAAATATGCGATTGTAGAAAAATAAGTAAATATTTATATATAGATTAGAATATAAGGTTTAGTTTAGTCCCTGATGAGGAGCCGTAGCGAGCTCAAAACGTTGGACTACGTCTTCAATTAGGCAAGGGCGGTGGGGACAGTCAGATTGCAATTTAGTAACATAACATTTTTTTCAGCTAATATTTTATTTTCAGATTAGTCTACGGGGTGATTTTATACAAAGACAGTCTGACTGTGATTACAACTTTTAATTTTAATTTTTTATTTTTATTATTTTTGTCTATTGATGTATTAATATTTGATAATATAAATATATATTAATATTATTACGTATTAGTTTCGATTCATTTAATTGGACTTTAAGACCAATGAAAATATTTATTAATTCAAACTTTAGTTCATTAAGTTTGGCGATTGCAATAACGGATCTATGAACTGGTGCATTGTCTTGATAGAACATCACTTCTTAGCCAAATGCAGCCGTTTTTGCTTGATTTGATGACACGCTGCAATAAGTTCGCATAATACTCGCCGTTGATAGTATTTCCTTTTTTAAGATAGTCAATGAAAATTATCTCACACGCATCCCAAAAAACCGATGCCATAACCTTACCTGCAGATGGAACGGCCTTTGCCTTCTTTGGAGCCGGTTCTCCTTTATGTGTCCATTGTTTTGATTGTTCTTTTGTTTCGGGTGTGAAGTGGTGGACCCACGTTTCACCCATGCTTATGAAACAGCGCAAAAATTCGGCTTTCTTTTTGCGAATCCTTGCCAAACACTCAACTAAAACATCTTCACGACACTGTTTTTGTTCCATTATGAGCAAACGCGGCACCAATCTTGCGCACAGCTTTGACATCTACAAATTTTCATTTAATATGCGATGCACGGCACTTTTTGAAATGCCTACCATGTCTGCTACCTCGCGAACTTTCAGTCGACCATCATCAAGTACCGCTTTGTGAATTTTTTTTCAACATTTCTGGAGTCGTCACATCGTTTGGTCGACCACTGCGAAGCTCGTACGACCTTGTTTAAACTTTGCTACCCAATATTTTACTGTTGCAAATGAAGTAGCAGCCTCACTATTAAAATATAATTATATATAAGTAATACTATTCATTCTGTTTTGTATAATGATGTGTATAATTATGTTTACAAGTGCAAATGAGAGGTAAGGAAAACAATTTCTCGTCCCGTTTCCCTCATTAATCCATTCCTCCCTATAACAATACTTATCTACAGCCACCAGCAATAAGAGGATGGCATTATTACAAGGCATCTGCGTAGCGGGCACGCTCATTCACCTCCCACCCCCTATCGCACGGATGCGGATTTGCGCGAAAATAGGTAGAGGGATCCCTTTTATCTTTCTTTCGAATAGAAATGGATCTATGAATGATAAGTTTTCCCATGCTATATAGCTTCCAGAAAAGGTACAGATTCTATTCATGTTTGTAAGTTCCACGCCTGTGTTGAACAGTAAGACTTGAGTGCAATGGATTGACTTGACCTGTACATTAAGAGAAGTAACGCCTGACAGAAACAATAAGAGAACAAAGTCATGAATTTGTCAAGATTTCTCCAACCTCGTGTGGAAATGGATACATAATAGACGAACCGTTTTCCATACACTTTGATAAATATAAACCCAAATCAAATAATATAACCATTAGCATTAAGTGGAGATAATCATCCTTTACGGTCAGACGCGTTTGAATATTATCGTTGTGTTTAGACTTTTCTGGCTTCATCTAGAAATGTAGCAAAGTAACAAAGATAAGTGGCTTCTCAGATTTTCATTTTCTTTAACTAGCGGTTTATAGAGCTGACGAAATTTCCAAGCCCGAGCTTGAATAGAATATCTCCCGAAAATAAAGCAGCCAGCAGTTAAGTGTATTATCTATATCCAGTAAAAATCGTTGGTTGCCACTTCCAACAAATATTGACTCCAGTAAGGCATCTGTCGTGATCACATTTATAGACTAAGCTCTCATAAGACTTTGAACTTGACTTCGTAACGTTTACGCAACATTTTTGAAGGGATAAAATAATTATTCATCTAAAAACCGATTTTTTGAAAATTGTCTCTAATCTCCTTTTCAACAAAATCAAGAACAATATTAGGTTGTCAAATATCTCCTTTCCGCTTTTTTGCTCTTCATTCAATGCTTTATAAAAAGTATTACAGTGGTCGGATTTACTTCAAATATGCGCCGTTTTGTTCGATAATCTGTATCCATCTAGACGGCAACTTCATAATACTCCTTTATAATAACCCCTCTCCTTATTTGCGAAGAACTTAGACAGCCACTTTTCACAAACCTCTTAAGTCCAACTTTACACCACCAAGGGCATTCAACATGGAAAGGAACAAGTGTAATCACTTGGCGCTATGTCCGGGCTATATGGTGGATGCGATAAAACCTCCCATCCAAACTCCTGTAGCTTCTGATGAGTCATCAACGAAGTGTGTAGTCTGGCGTTGTCCTGGTGGAACACTACACCCTTTGTGTTGGCCAATTGTGAACGCTTCTGGTCAATAGCCTGCTTCAAGCGGTCGAGTTATCCACAGTGGATGGTAGAATTAAGCGTCTGGCCATGTGGGAGCAGCTCATTGTGGATGATTCCCTTCCAATCCCACCAAACACACAACAAAACCTTCCTGGCCGTCAATCTCGGCTTGGCTACTGTTTGGAACGCTCCACCGGCCTTGGACTACGACCGTTTTCGCTTGATCTTGTCGTATGTGATTCATTTTTCGTCGCCAGTCACCAGCCACTTCAAAAATGGGTCGAGTTCGTTCCGTTTCAGCAGCACATCGCAGGCGTTCATTCGGTCCAAAAGGTTTTATCGTCAAATCACACGGCACCCAAACATCAAGCTTTTTTATATCCAGCCTTCTGCAGATGGTTTAAAATGATTTGGTGACTAACTCTTATCTCCTGGGCGATGTTACGAGATGCCACATGCCGGTCTAACTCGATAAATTCCATGATTTGGTCGGTATTCGTCGTCACAGGTCTTCCGCCGGCTGGCTTATCCATGGTGTCGTTTTCATCGGCTCTGAATCGTCGAAACCATTCCTCTGCGGCTCGAAGTGATAGTGTACCATTCCCCAAAACACCATTAATCTCACGGAATGTTTCTCTAGCGGATTTACCTTTGACGAAGGAAAACTTTAAAATTGCGCGAATTTTGGCGTTAGTGAACTCCATGTTTACATGTCTATAACTTTTGAACAGAATATCCAAACTAATCATGTATAGTGTCATTTTATACGTTACGTCAAGTCCTTTCAAATGATGTATAGTATTGCCAGATACGAGCTCTATAGCGCTTTGTACATAGCCGCGAAATTCATAAGACAAAAAGGCGGAAGGGAGATATTTGACAACCTAATATATATTAGTGTACAATACATGTAACGTTTTCAGGATTATAAAATACAAACTTCCCTAATCATGTAACAATGTTGTTTACTATCACAATCAGATATATGCAATAATATTTCTTGAATTTGTGACCTACTTGAATTTGAAATTGCATTGTTTCTAATCTATATTGCTTTTAGAAATATATATTCTTATTCTTCAAATGTTATACACAACTCTGTTCAACTAAACCGCAAAACTATATCACATTTTAGCTTACTGATTAACTACACAAAAGGACAAACGTACTGCATGGAGAAACCGCCATTGTACCCATTAATTGACTTTAGTAATCAAAGTATCGTACATCACATCAAACGAATGTCAGTATAGCAATGAATAATATTTTATAAATTGACATTCAAAATAACAATTTCGATAAAATAAATTAAAGGCCACCAAAACTGCTGAAAAGCTTTCTGAACACAATTTGCTTCGTGGTATTCTTGCGTAATTTAGTGATTGCTAGTAATACAATTTAAAATTTTTAGTTTGATACAAAAGAAGTTTCTGTTTTCAATACTCCTATACTTACTTCAAATTTGGCGCATCAATACCTCCAGGATCTAAAGGTAATAATTGCACTAATGTTGCAAAAGTTGCACTGCAAACTAGTCGGACAACTTCGTTTTGGTCGCTCATTCGCCCTAGTAAAGGAACCATAAAGAGCACTGCATAAGGTACTATACCAACGCCAAGACGTTCAACTAAACAAGACAGAGCTTCCGCTGCTCCTTGACGACGTGCATCGACTTTGTTTGGTGATTCTGCTTGTGCACTACGAGCCATCTCTGTATTAGTTGTCTCCAGCAATTTGATTAATATTGGCACAACGAAATTCATTGTCTACAAGTAAATCAATAAATTAAAATTATTAAGATTTATTTAATGAATATATTTATTTAATTAATTAATATATTTAATTAATTATAATAATTAGTTAATTAATTAATTAACAATTAATTTAAATAAAGTATTTCATCAATTTATTTAATTAATTTATTTAATTAACATATTTATTTCATTACATGTTCTTACAATACAATTAAACCAATTAACGGTAATATTACAAATTATACTTATGTTGACTGCTTTGAATTAAATTAATAAATACTTTTATCGGTCTTTCAGTCTTTATAATATAATATATTAACTAAAATAAGGATAGTAAGACTGTCCTTACTTATTATCCATATAGAACAGTTAAATAATAATTAAATAATAAAAAATATTATATTTTTGTAATATAATAATACAATAAATAATAGAATATATACAGGGTGTTCTAAATGTTCCAGACTCCCCCCCTACTTATAACATAAAGTAAGCACTTTGGAAAAAGATGTTAAATACAAAAGTTGTTCAGTTTTGAAGGTTGAACTAAATTATGACCTTGGATTTTTTATTGATTATCATTTTCAAGGTCATTTGAAGGACATCTTCAGTTTTTTAAATAGGGGCTCCTATTTTTTATTTTAGATTCTGAAAGAGCACAAAATTTTACATCTGGATGTGTATCCCCGTTATGACTCAAAATGACCTAAAGAGGTCATACAAGGGTTAAATGACTATTTAGTAGCAGAAGGCCAAGAAATTCCAATTATTAAGAACTTTGAGCGTATCTGACCAATACTAAATACATACAATATAAATTTTTACAATCACCATTGCCTGCTTTGAGTCACTAATTTACTAAGAATGATGTCTAGAGCTTACGATAAGGACGCATCAGAATGGATTAAAAAGCCTCATATTGCTCAGGCACGGGAGGTACAACTAATTAAGGTAACATCATGGGTGATTCAGTCAAAGAAGGCAAGACCATCGGCGGCCCAGCCAACTAAGGCAAGAACACTCGTGGTCCTGTCAGCTAATGATACGTCCTCATCGTAAACCCTGGACGCCATTCTTAGTGGCTTGATAACTGAGAGCAGACAGTGGTGATTGTAAATTTTTTTAATGTATTCTAGTTCAAATGTAGACCTAACTATATATGTAGTATCCGCTGATGACCTGGAAAACTTTTATAAAATCATACATAGAGGACCCTATTTAAAAAACTGAAGATGACCTTTAAATGACCTTGAAAATGATAATCAATAAAAAATCCAAGGTCTCCATTTAGTTCAACCTTCAAAACTGAACAACTTTTATATTTAACATTTTTTTCCAAAGTGCTTACTTTATGTTATAAGTGGGAGGTTTGGAACATTTCGAACACCCAGTATAATGTAATAATATAATATATATAATTAAATAATAAAAATATATATTTAGAATATAAAAAAAAAAAGATTTTTTTTCTCTGTCTCGTTCATTTTCTGTCTCACTCATGCTCTCTCTCTCTCTCTCTCTCTCTCTGTCTCTCTCTCTCTCTCAACACAACAAAATCTTTTTAATTTGAAATTAATTATAAATGCTTACTTTAACACATGTCGTTAGTTTAAATAAAATATTTTTTCATTCAACTCATTTTTCTTTATTTCAATAGAAAAAGTAATGTTGTAATACTACAATTATTACAATATTTTAACAAAGCAAGGTTTCTTTACTTTAAATAAAATTAACATGCATTCAACAAAACTGTTGTCATTTTAATAAAAATATTATTTAGAATAGTTTTATTTTTTAGAATATTTTAACATATCTATATTTTAGTATTTTCATGAAAATATTTATACAAATTGCTAAAAAATTTTTAATTTAATAGAAAGTTGATTATTCCAATAGACTTTCTATCCAATCAACGTGGATCGCATTAGTAAATTTAGCATTATGTTTTAGTATTATCAAGGGATATTCTTAATCCAAACATAGTGACGATAAGCTGAGGGATCATCACCATTTATGCCAGTATTTGTATTTTGTTTATTGATGTAATTATCTTGCCTAAAAAGTAAATTTACATGCTTTTTCTTCTCTATAGCTTTATATAGCAAAGAAAAACATCGAAGATATTTTTTTTCTTTTTAACATGTATAAATTATTAAAATATTATGATTATACTATTCAATTTAATTATGACGTTTGTCTTCAGTGTAAATTTAATATCTTTAAAATTAAGAACATTTACATATCACTTATTTGCTGAAGTTGTCAAGTAGCATTTAATAAGCTGAATATAAGACTGTCGAAACTGCCCATTTCAAGCATTGATTATCATTACCTTTTACACTGACACATGTAGTTAATGCAATGTATAAGCTACCTCTTATGATAGAATGCAACAACAAACCAGAATGTCTGCCTTGAAACCCCCCCTCTCTCTCTCTCTCTCTCTCTCTCTCTCTCTCTCTCTCTCTCTCTCTCTCTCTCTCTCACTATTTATATCAGACGCTATAAATTCGTTGATACTCGTTGCGCAGTCATACAGTCTTTTAATTTAGTCATTCAAATATTTGAGGATGTTTGGTATTACATTATAGCATTACTAGTATGTGCACTGTGCTTTTAGATATAATATATTAAACAGATAGTATGGTATTAATTTTACTAGTTGTATCATCTTGTAAAGATATTTTAATCTACATCTTAAACAATTTAAATGCACTATTTAGAAATGTAAGAATATGTTAATGTTTCATATTCGTTAAAATTCCAGATTTTATGCGATCATTTGCTCCAAATTTCCAGATTGTTTAGCATAACCATTGAATTTGTGAAAAATAGTATCAAAATGATTTGCAAGTGTAACACAACATCGCTTCTCGGAGTACGTTTTATAAGATTTGATGACGTGTTTTTCGTAAAGTATAATGCATCCATCGAACGATATTCTCCCTATCAGTCATGTTTCTAAATACAAACAGACAGGATTCTTGTAGCCACTATATAGTATTCTAATTTTATTTGAATAATCTAATAATGTTTACGACACTGTTTCAAAATTATTTTTTTTCACTAGTTGTGTACAGTTTGAGAACGAAGCATTCGCTGTCTAAACTTGCTACTTCATCTTCGTTCTATAGCTAGAAAGGCCTGAAAATTCACACTGAAAAACTATTACAGGACAATTTCTTTTGTGACAGAAATCTTTGTTATGGAGAAAAATAGCTCATGTAATAGTGTGACTGATATCTGCAGCTAATTTGCTGGAATATGTTTCATCAACCCTCAACTAGAATGTATCTTCCACGCTTCAAATGAAAAACGTATAGTTGTTAAATATTTTAAGGAAATGTCATTAAAAAGCAATATATAATATACAAGTAGCATACGTACAATGAAATCAGAATGATCAGGGTGTTTATTTACGTATAAAAGCTTTATACCAGGAAGTATAGTACAGAATAAATATTTACTAATATCTTGAATTCTTAAAAATCATCATTTATCGTCGTAAGATATTGATCAAACAGGTTTATTTTTAATGTATCTCAATACAAGTACAGTTCAACTCGATGCGTTTCTGCTCTAAAGGGAAAAAACTTTTTGTATGTTTTCGAAATTGATTTTGTATGTGTTCAAAAATAAAGTTTCCAAATTCTGCCTTGTATAGAAAAAGCTTCGTTCTCTCTGCCTGCATACGAAATACAGGAGTTGACAATGAAAACGACTACATAAACTTCCTTCTCTACTGTTCGAACTGACTCTCGTCCAAACGATAAGAGTTCGTGCCTAAAAAGGAAAGCGATGCAGGAATTTTCGTAAAAGAAAGTTCTCGTAAAAACACCTCAATCTTTCAATCCTTATATTAAGGAAGAGTCGTCACTATCTCCACCATTGCCACTAAAATATTTCTCCACTATAAGAGCGTGAAGGTTTTTATCAAAAGATGTCAATTAAGATGAAGTATGTTGCCAAATTGTAAAGTTTCAAGCAATCTGATAATGAATATCTGCATAAAGAGCTCTCCATTTTACTACTCAGTGACGAATCAAAACTAATTTGTATTTTTATTTACAAAGCGATATCAAGTAAACATATACATCAGGCAACATTTGCACAGTAAATACACATAACATATGCATAGTAAGAAATATGGATGAATCATAATGCAAGCACATATATTTAAGTGTGCTCTTCACAACGTAAAGCTTTTAAAAAATACTGTTTCGATATATCAGTAGATTAGAGCTCCTCTCTGATCGAATAAAAGCGTAATCGAATAACAGTGAAAAAGGTCATCGCTACTATCAGGAGGGAGAGAGAAAAGTATATAGTCCTCTCTCTGGGTTATGCTCTAGCCCGCGCGCCATACCTATATAAAAAGGGAGAGTAAGATATTCAGTTCTCTTTTTCTCTTTCTTTTTAGTACGCGCGCAATAACAGTTAATAGAGAGGAGACTGAGAGAGAGAGAGAGACTAGAGAGAGGGAATGGGGACAGCAGCAGAAATAGGGGCTACATAATACGGTGCCGCCTCACTTTGCATACAAGCTCAATATAAACTAAGAAAGAACTGGATCACTATCGCTAATTCCGAATAATAGCACACTGTAAGCTAAGAGAATTGTTGATTAACCGGATGTGGTCTAGACCTTTCTTAGCTTATCAATTAATTTGTTAATTTAATGATTTTGTGTTATTTTGATAAATCAAAATTAGATTAAATTTTCCTATAAAATATTTCAATTAGTTCGCATATGTTTGAATTGAAGTATTTGAACTCCATAAATGATTTGATTAATGCAATTACACAATTTATATCCAAAATAGAATATACGATTTACTAATACCTCTTTAGTATTAAGTGATGCAAGAACAGCCATACAACGGGATGCCATATGCCTCACTGCTTTATAAGGATTTGCTAATAATAAGCATATTTTATTCAAACATTTCATTACTGGAATAATCAAAGATTGATCCAAATTTGGCAGTACGACCTCTAAGACTTGCAAACTAAATACTAATTTATTAGCTTCTTCTAAAGATATATTCTTTTCAATTCCAACATCATAATGTTGTAAATATTCTGGTAGCATCAAATCCCACAGCTGAGGCAGTTTTCTTGGAAGTTGAGCGCCAACCAAGGTAACTAAAGATTAAATTAAATTGAATACGAATTTATTGCAGTATTTGTAATAGACTTATAAACTTTAAATTGTAAATATGAGTCTAAATATATTAAAATACTGTCATTGTGCTTTTGTCGACTGCTTATATACAAATTAATAAAATTTTTCATTGGTCTTACAGTCCAATTAAATCAATCGAAAATAATGCGTAATAATATCAATATATATTTCTATTAATATTTGTACATCAATATACAAAAATAATAGAAATAAAAAATAAAAATTATAATGACAGTCAGACAGTTAACTGAAAAAAAATTTATGTTTGTAAAGTGCAATCTGACTTCCCCACCACCCTTACCTAATTGAAGACGTAGTCCAACGTTTCGAGCTCGATACGGCTCCTCATGAGGAACTAAATTAAACCTTATATTCTAATCTCTATCTACTATATTCTAATCCATATATATTCTTATCTATATATCCTAATCTATATATACTACTGTGTTCTAATCTAAATATATTGAAGCTTTCTAGATTAATAATCTTTATCGCATTTCTGAAGATCTAAATCATACATTAGTAATAATTTTCTACTGTTTACAAAAAATAGGATTTGTATATACGATTCTATTAGTTCACTTAATTGTATAATAATATGTATATTAAATAATAACTAACCAATAGCAGTAAGTGCCACGGTAGCGCCTTGTCTTCTCGTTCTCGCTGACTTTGCCTCGGGTTCTTCGCAAGCAAGTAATTCCTCTAATGGTATATCACTTGCCGGTGGCCGACCAGGTCCTCTAGTACTAATTAAGCCACATACACTCCCTCGACTATAAGCTAACCTTTCAGCTTGTTTTTGCCTATTATCCAATGTTAAAATTCCATTGAATGGATCATGCTCAAAATCACTTATTACAACATGTGGTGTAAACTCGTTATCGGAACAAAGAAACGTACATAGATTCGCTGCAATCTTTTACAAAATTATTTTAATTAGTATTAGAAAAAATACATATTTGGTTGAAAAAATTTTGAAATAAATGAAAATGCTTCTTAAGAATAACTAAACTACGATTAAAATTTTATATTTCTGTAATAAATATTTAATATCGTTCATTTACATCTGAAATTAATTTAAAATCATTTTGTACAGTGAAATAATACTTTCTATTCTTTCTTCTCTTCTTCTATAGTTCGCAGTATTTAAAAATGTGTGTTTTCATATTCATAACAATTACAATCAATAATTTGAGTTTGGTATAATGCCATTATGAAAGGAATTCAGAGAGGGTTTGTAATTAAAATCAATATGCGAAGGAATTTCACTTTGCTGATATATTTTACTGCAAACCTAAAAATGTTTGGACACGAAAAACTTAATTTTTTAATAATTTAGTAAATTCAGTATAATTCAATAAATGTTTATATGTGTAGCAGAACAAGCCTATTGGTAGGAGTTGAGCAGGCTCGCGTGGACACAACGTGCTCATATAGAACATTCATCAGTAAAAATGACATTTTCAAAATCTCTATCAATATTTTAATGCGGCCAAGCGAATCGCTTTGTAACATGTTTTTCAGTCAATAAAGGCTTCTTTATTATGTTGCGCCATTTTACACCATGAGTACGAAGATGGATTCGGATTCTTTCGTTGAATATATCTAAACAATTTTCCATTAATTTTGCTTGTACTTGCCTCAGTGTTAAAGAAGGACTCTGCGAAAACAAATTCACTATTCTTTCTTCATCTTTTTTGTCTATTTCCCTATCTAGTCACGTTCTGGCAAGTCATGCACATTTTTAGCCACTTTATAAATGCGTTCGACTTTCTCATATATTTAGCAACCGCTGATAGCGACATTTTAGAATCTTTCGGTTGGATGCAAAGGAACACAGTCTCGTAACGCGACACGTATTTAGCATTCATTACCCGTCAGTAAAGTTGGCATGCTCTTACTTGACTGACTGTACATATAGTGAAATCCTTTGAAATTACTTCATTCTAAAGTATAAAATAAGGCGTATGGTTACTTGTTATTCTTTATCATTTTGAATCCTCTTCTCTTTAATTCACTACATTTATATAATCTTTTCTATTTCATTACGTTTATATATAATATTCCTCTTTGTATATAAAAATACCAACTTTATAATTTCAAGAAAGCAATTCCAGCTTAATCTTGTTTGATTGGAAGTATAAAATAGTTTTTTTTGCAAAACTTGCTATTTTTTCAAAGTAAACAAAAGAAAAGTATCAATTGAATTGATAAATAGTTAAGTATACGTAATTCATACCCGCTTTTTATCTTTACAAATATATATATATATATATATATATATATATATATATATATTTATATATATATATATATATATATATATATATATATATATATTGTAACGAAGAGACCAAAATACGAAAAATTCGTTCGCCAATACCCAGCCAATCTCGTACAACTCGTGCGAGACCTCAGTTGCAAAAAAGATTATTTAATTAATGAGAACCACGTGAGAGCTCGCATCGTGGTCGCAGTCGGCGCTAGAGGTGCTCGAAATGAGTAGCACCAGGTCGGTTGCGGAAAGCTGTTAGCACTGACTGGGACAATTGCCAATTTGAAGGGGAATATACATACATTGCATTTATCGCGTATTCTTCAAATTTATTTGGTGTGCGTACTATTTACACCTATTTACATAAATTATTTGCGCCACTCACCTTACGACAGTTAATGCTCGGCTACTATTACTAAAAACTAGTTCACGGCAGTAGGCAACACGAATTCCGAGTGGATTCTAGTACTGATATGCGCTTATTGCGCGTTCACATGCTTCGCGGTGCACGGGCGTGGCCATCAAGTACAGTGGTTGGCGTGGGGGAAAAACAGCGGGAACACGGTACACACTTAGGAACCGGGAGGAGGCAATGTATCGACGATGTTAAAGATACAATAGAGGTACTCGCCGTTGTTGAACTCTGCTGTCATTCTGGGTCGTCCTCTGGAACAGGCGCAGAGCGGTAGTACACCGACGGCGATTAGTCACTGGCGTGTGCCCGATGGTGACGAGCCGCAGCTGGCTGGTAATGATGCTTGAAGCAATGTCGGGAGCCTCGACATTCCACGATCTTGCTCAATATTTACTCTGTGGAAAAATAAACTGGGTCTATGGGCGGTATTCTTCTCTTTTCCTCCCTGGCTACTCAGCTTTTCTCAGATGTATATACGATAATTCAATACTTCACTATATTGCGTGCTCATAACGTGATTATTTGTCTGCGCACTCGTCGAGAACCAAAGCAAGTCTGGCGAGTCAGCGTCGCGTCGATCTTGCACTATAATATATAGCGCGAGACATCGACACTTGTTCATATATAACTATAATCGTAGAAAACTAAGGTCACAAACTCCCCTTACCAGAACCAAAGTTGGTGGGAAATCACTAATCCGTAATTTGCTTCATCTGCGTTAGGCTATAGGGGTACATGGAAAAAGGGAATCGAAAGGGGGGAAGGAGTTTACTCGCGTATGGCCAGTACACGATTCAACCTATCTCACTAGCCTATCAAAAAAACGCAATTTAAAAACGAGTCGAAAATTTATTAAAGCTATTTGTATTTACATACTCAAGAAGATATATGCATTTATGGTTAACTAACTCTATCCTGTTTCGACAATATCTATTTTACCTACATTATGAAAGCTATAGTTAATTTTACATCTAATTATTATACTTAACTTACCCAGTATAATCTACAAATAAATTTTTTTTTGAAAATTATATGACCTATTACTCGTATTCAAAATTAAGCTAAGAAAAATACTCTATGAAAAATTTATTTAAAGGGAAGACGAAAGATAAATATATTGCGCTTGTCTTTTATTCTTATAATTTATTCCGCGCGTACTACGTATATTTATTTACAGAGAATGTTCACGGTAATTATCTCACGACAATTATTGCTCGGCTAACAATGACCAAAGAAGATAGACGCCTATAGAAGAACACAAGTAATAGGGGGATGGTACCAAAAACTCTTAGCTGTTAGATGGCGTTACTGTGGCAGTCGGCCGGGTGAACGATTTGATTCGTGACCGTGCATGAAGGGACAGGCCAGGCCAGCTGTACCAGAGTGACGTCAGTATAAGAAGTGCGGAATTAAAGTGGACAAAAAATGTATCATATGCTATAAGCAATTGGGGGTTTTCAGGCTTTGACCTGCTCGGCAGTGAGTATTGTCGTAAAAATCAAAGAAAATTGAGAAAAAGAAGGATTTTCTAATGCTATCATTATCTTAAATTTTCTTCGAAATTTGTATCCCTTCATTTTGGCATCAATCGCGATTCCCGTCCCGTATAATGCATTTAAAATTTTAAGTGCATATTGTTGCATATACCCATGGGTCGAAAGTTTACTACAAAAAATCGTTAATAAAGTATAAATTTTTGTAATAGTTCTAATTATTGTTTAACATAAACTCTTAGACATGAAATTCATGAAAATTAACTAAACTTTATAAAAGAGTATGGTTTGAAGTAAGTTTGAAATTTATCAGGTATGTGAATAAGTCTTTTTTTTCAAATTTTGAGCCTTTATTGTGAAAAAATGGTTACAAATGAATTATTGAAAGTATTGACCATCGCTAGCTACAACTTTTTCCCATCTTTCTGGCAACATACGAATCCCGTTGCGAAAAAATTCGACCGGTTTGGTCTCTATCCAGTCATCCACCCATTTTTTGGCTTCCTCGTAGGAATGGAAGTGCTGGTCAGCCAGGCCATGCGTCATCGATCTGAAGAGATGGTAATCAGACGGAGCAACGTCTGGACTATACGGCGGGTGGGGTAGGACTTCCCATTTGAGCGTTTCTAAGTATGTTTTCACCGGCGGTGCAACATGTGGGCGAGCATTGTCATGTTGCAAAATAACTTTGTCGTGCCTGTCGGAGTATTGTGGCCGTTTTTCTCGCAGTGCGCGGCTCAAACGCATCAATTGTCGTCGATAGACCTCGCCTGTGATCCTTTCATTCGGTTTCAGAAGCTCATAGTAAACCACACCTAGCTGGTCCCACCATATACAGAGCATGAGCTTGGCGCCATGAATATTTGGCTTGGCCGTCGATGATGATGCATGGCCGGGTAGTCCCCATGATTTTCTTCGCTTCGGATTATCGTAACGTATCCACTTTTCATCGCCAGTCACGATACGATGCAGAAAACCCTTTCTTTTATGTCGCTGAAGCAGCTGTTCGCAAGTGAAAAAACGCCGTTCGACGTCTCTCAGCTTCAGTTCGTACGGCACCCAATTTCCTTGCTTTTGGATCATTCCCATGGCTTTCAAACGCTTGGAAATGGTTGTTCGGTCAATTCCCAATGCTTCAGCAAGTTCTTCTTGCGTTTGACAAGAATCTTCATCAAGCAAAGTCGCCAATTCTCGATCTTCAAAGATTTGCGGCCGCCCGGAACGCTCCTTGTCTTCCACGTCGAAATCACCGCTTTTGAAGCGTCGAAACCATCCGCGAACACTTGAATCATCGACACAACCTTCTCCATAAGCTTCCTGAAGCAATCGATGCGTCTCGGCAGCAGATTTCTTCAAATTGAACCAATAAAGTGAAACTTCCCGCAAATGACGTCGACTCGGCTCAAATTTCGACATTTTCACGATATCAAAAATTTATGATGCGAAAAAATTTTAACTAATGTGTTAGTATGGAATTGTTGACATATGAATAAGCTTTGATTATGACATATGTAACCATTGAATACTCGCACAGTATTGGTGGCGCCATCTCTTACAAAAAACGGGAAAGACTTATTCACACTCCTAATATATTATTGTAGCAAAGTATTTTAGAAATATATAGGCTAATTACACCAATGGTTAGGAATATAATTAATTAACTATTTATTTTATGGTATTTTGTTTCATCATGAATGGTCTTTACAAGCGATTCCATTACTAAAGTATTATAATACCGCAATGATTATTTTTTGCATTTTAATAAATATTTGCATTTTAATAAGTATTTGCATTCATAAAAATCGCTTTTTTTCTTAAATATTGCTGAAAAATAAAATTATTAGTACAGGGACTGTAAAGAAAATACGTTTATAAAACGAAGGGGTGAGTTCATAAAAAAGGTGTATAATACATTGAAAAAAATCAATTAGTTACTTCTATGAAATCTTTAGTAAAAGGAATTTGTAAAATATATTTAGTTAACTTAAATAAATATTTCATTTATACAAATATAACGTTTCCCTTTTCCATTCGGGATAGCTTACGCGGTAACGCCAGGATCGTTTTGAAAGGAAAGGGAATTTAGACAAGATCAGGAAAAAATCACGTTTTACTCAGTTATGTTCAGATATAAAAAGATAAGAAAAAATATACAAAGAAAAATATTACAAAAGTAATAAATAAGAAGTCTATCTAGCTTCGAGCCCTGCGAGCTGTAACAGACAAGACAGAATTTGATGTTAAAACCTTATACTATACCTTATTGCACTATTTCTCGCACGCTACTTATTTTATACAATATTTACACCTTAAATTTAAACGCACTTAATTTACTAATATCGTGAACTATATTTATATAAACTTTTACTGGGGTTGGGGGGAGTTTGGGGGACGAACGTGGTCTATAGCGAGTTATATGATCATTACTCGGTACTTGCTACTTCGTGGCTCCGTCTCAACACTCCTCGGCCCCTGGTCGCTCAGCATGCCACCAGGTTCTTTTTGCAAGCACCGAAAATACGACAGAGCTCGTGCACCCAGGATCAGGACTTGTTCGGCGCTAGGAGTGAGACCGCTGGGCTTTAACGGAGCGCCACGCACTCAGGATCAAGCCTTACTAAGGTGCAGGAGCGATTTTTGGTTAGACCGTTGGTCTTTAACGGAGCGCCGCGCAACCAGGTTCAGGTCTCACCAGGAAAAAGAAAGGAGTTTTTAGTGAAGCCGCTGATCTTTAATGGACCGCCACACAACCAGAATTAAGCTCCATTAGGATTCGGACGGGATAGTAGGGCCTGCTGGTCTTTAACGGAGCACCGCGGAACCAGGATCGCGACTCTACTATTCAGGATTTTCCGACAGGCAGGATTACTAGAGCTCTGCAGTCAGGGTAGCTCTAGGGAGCTTCTTTCGGCCGTATCGCCCAGAGAACTGCTTTTGGGGCGGTAAACTCGCCCTTTCATACGCGAAAAATTAGCGATCGGTTGTTTACGCCACCGTTCGACTAATTTCATATCGAGTCGCCGAAAAATAATAATAATAATTTTACAATATTGAAATAATTATAATCTCATTAAAATTATGTTAATTATACGGCTAATTTGCGAATTTGCTATAGAGGGTGTATTCTTATAATCGTTTCGGTGTAATTTAGTTTTCTCGGGTTTTTATTTATTACAATAATATGAATTATTATTAATATAACAAATAATAATAATAATAATAATAATAATAATAATTGTCATAATAATAATTGTCATAATAATAATTAAGTTGACATTTGCGTGTTTGGCGACGCTCGTGTTCTATAATATAAATTATATTATAATAATTCTGGTGCTGTTTTTCTTAATGGAATTCGCTCGTATTTAAATGATATTTAGTCATTATACTACCTAGGATAATAATTATTACTATAGCAAATTAATTTAATTGATACAAATTAACGATAATAATAATTATTATTAGAAAATAATAATAATTATATTAATAATAATTATCCTAATAATAAAGAATAACAGTTATTCTAACAAGTTATAGAAGAATCAAATAATAATTATTTTAGTATTCGATTCTTTCCGACTCTGAATATTTAATTATAATAATAATAATAATTAAATATTATAATTGCGCATAGCAATTACGATTATTTTAATAATAATTAATTATAACTTTTGTCCTTTAGGTCGTTCACACACATTTAATTATTCATGTAATCTCATAATATTTACTTGCACGTATTTTTTGATTAGTGTGCTGTATATTAAATAATTTTATAAAGAGCCAAAAGTGAGACTTTTATATTATTTAATAAAAATGAGGTATTTAGAAATGCGGCGACGGATGTTTCTACTGTCTCCCGAGATCGTGGGCGCGGAGAGCGCGGGGGCGCGAGATATCTTTTCCCGCTGGCTGCCGTGCGGCTGCGGCTCTCTCTCTCACGACGTACGTGCATTCCCCTCTGCTCTCCCTTGTCCTACATTGTCGAGGCAGGTATATTTATTGTATATATATATTTGCAGGTATATATTTGCCTACGTTCGCGAGGCAGGTATATTTATTGTATATATAAATTTGCAGGTATATATTGTGACGAGGAACGCAAGCACTGCGTGCGCCTGCCTTCCCCGTCCCGTTGCTCTCTCTCCAGCCGTAGCATGTACATATTTATCTGTATATTTATATGTAGAAATGTTTATATGTTGCAGGCCGACGCACAACCACCGGCGGAGAGGTAAGTGAGAGAGAGAGCGGGGAGTGGGGAGAGACAGCCACGCGCGCGAATTAGGCAGAAAGAAAGAGAGCTGCGAGGAGAAAACAACGCGTTGTTACCGGCCGTCTACACACGTCGTCCGTGTCCCTTTTTTTCCGGTTGCTAACGCCGTGCCGCGACGAATCGTATGTGGGAACCTACCTTGTGTTCCAAGGTTCCCCTCCGCCTCGTACCTCGTCCTCGGGGAGAGTGCCCGGTAACGCGCTCGTGGTTCTACAGTGGTGCAAGGGTGTGTAGTGTACCCGCGCCGAATACGAGCTCGAGCGGACGAATTGTCGTCCGCCCCATCTACGCGGAATAACCGCCCCATCCCGGAGGTCAACGTCACCGCCGCCCCCGGCAAAGGAAGGCGCTGTTGCGCTTCGAGAACGCGCTGCGAGACCTGCGGGTTCCGGCTCTCTGTAAGTGGCAGCTCCTTTTCTCTCTCTCTCTCTCTTCCCGAACGCCCCGCGCGCCGTCGCCTCGGCGACCCTCGGCCTGCGTCCCGCACGCCTCGTATATAGGCGCTGCATTGTGTGTGTATCTTTGGCGCCGCGGCATTAAATCGTATCTAAATTTTAATCATCTGTCTTATTTTTCTTTTCCATTATCATCAAGTGTGCTCTATTAGCCATCCTATTCCACGCGCCGTCCCACAACGCGATATTTCGCCCTTCGCGGACCGTTCCTCTCCCTCGCCGAAATCCTTCGGGGCTAAGCCCAGCCGGGCACAGATTTGCAACGGCCGTGCCCGCCGTCCTCCTGCTCGAGGCGGACACGCGCACCGTTACATGGCGCCCAACGCGATCTCGGGATCGCACTTTATATAAGAATATTTTATATATCTTTACATATATCATTACATATATACATTTTATAATATATATGTAATAATATATTGTATTATAGTGCCCCGGCGAATATTCGCAAGTGACGCGGATGCGCGAAAATAATTTAATAATTTTATTATATTGAAAATTGTAATACTACAGAGTGCGAACGCACAGCACATCGCGAGTGTTTACCTTGCGAGCTCGTAGATGTAAACACTCTCGAAGTCGGCCAAGGCCAACGGCAATTCGGCGAAAGCGGATGAAAAGCAGCAAAAGTGAAATATAATGCCGAATACGGTAATATAATATTTGTGCAGTTTTTCAAGCAAAACTAATTTTAAGTTAAATAGACACATATACATTAATTTATATAATACTTATATATATATTAATTAGATGTAACTTTAAAATTTAGCTTAAACTAAATATGTGAATTCCATCTAAGCTAAACTAAAATTAATCAATAATTAATTTTTAAGATAGCGTAATATGAAAATATAACTGATATAAATAGATTCACATTCGCCATTATAATATATTAATAAAATTTTCGCCGTTACAGGCATAAGGAACATTTAGTGTAAATTAAATATAATTAAAAGTTCTCTTCATTACACATAGTCGACTATAAATAGCGAAGTCAGCGATCTGTGTATACTCGCATACACACACCACCGCGACTCTACGCTGTACATACAGTGTACATGCGACTAACGCAAATTTTTCTTTGCTCTCAATTTAATTTGATCAAAATTGATTATCCCCTTTATGCTTTTCGCTTTCGGATCTTCATTTTGATATTGTAATATCTCTAATATTTGTGCAGTATAATTTAAAAATTAAAATTTTTTTTTTTCGAAAACTAAAAATTAAAAAATTTTTTTTTTTTGGAAAACTAAAAATTGAAAATTTTTTTTTTTTTTTTTCCGAAAACTAAAAATTAAAAATTTTTTTTTGAAAACTAAAATTAAATTTTTTTTTAATTTTTTTTTTCCTTTTTTTTGAAAACAAAAATTGAAAATTTTTTTTTTTTTTTTGTGAAAACTAAAAATTTAAAATTTTTGTTTTTTTCGAAAACCAAAAATTAAAGTTTTTTTGGAAAACTGTAAAATAAAATTTTTTTTTTGTAGAAGTTATAAAAGAACTAAAAATAAACTATATTTTTATTTTTTTGTTTTTTTTTGTGTTTTCCTTTTTTTCTTTATATTTTTGTATTTTTTTTTTTACATTGTTAAAAAAATATAAAAAGGAAAAACTATTACAATTTCAAAATAAATCTTTTTTGGAAAATCGAGAATCCGAAAGCCGAAATAAGAATTCTGGAAAAATTTTTGGTAAATTTTTTTGACAATTTTTGAAAATTGTTGAATTCTTTTTCTCTTATATTTTCTGGTTTTTTTTTTGCGTCAGTCGCCCCTAATTTTTGCGTTTTCGCCCTCGCACTCCACTATCTCTTGAGATTGCCGGCTTTTAATTATTTGCTTTTAATTATTTAATCGAAAACTTTGGCTTTAACGCTCTATTTTTCTGACGTTGTACTTTTTTTTCTTTTTCCGTTTGTTCGTTTGTCTTCTTCTAATTTTCAACGAAAAGAAATAAAAGATGGCAAATCCGCCAAACGAATTTTACGACTGGCTTCAAAGCCTATGTGAGGAAGAAACAAACCTAATTACAGCGGAACTAGAATTAAAAAATGAGGGTTCCCCATTTCAAAGGGCTGCTAGGCTATACCATAGACTAGCAGGAAATTATAGCCCAGGAGATTTTGTGGAATGCGAGAGTGACAGTGATAGTATAAAAACACGCACGCGAAGAGATAAAAATCTGTTAAAGATAATCGTCACCTCGACAATGCGCGACGCAACAAAAACTTATATTTTGGATCGAATGGAAGCGACGTACGCCGAACAAGCGGACGAATCAGCTGACATACAGCAGGCTCGGGAAATTTACCCGAGCACAGATCAAAGAAATATAACAACAGCTGTCGATCACCAAATACAAAATCTGATCGACTTCAATTTGGCCGAGATGAACAGGCATGAACCGCTCGCATGGAGCACTGCCAACGAATCGCCGATTCAGGCAGCCAACACGAGCGTAATTACGCCTCTCGACTCGGGTGTCACGAATGACACCATACGTCGAACCCAAGTCACATCTCAGGCGACAAATACAACAGTCGAGCCTCAACCGACTGACCTCGAAAACAATGTAAACCTTCGTCAGGGATTACATGGCCTGCAAAATATGCTGCAAACTTGGATGCAACACCAAAACTGCACTGTCCAAGATTTGCAGCAGAGGCAAAGTGAGATGCACGCTACGCTAGCCAGCATCCAGCAGCAGCTGCAGAAATCGGCGCGACGCGACCGTGTCACTTTCCAAGACACGTACGATCTGCAATACGTGGAAAGTGACAAAAACCTCAACAATAATAGGTTTGTAGGGGCGACAGGCGAGCCTACGGTTTCGGCTCCTTGCCACCCTCGGTACCAAGGGCCTGGAAGGGGGGGACATCACATGGATCGAGATGTGATGAGCTCGCCCGCGAATACAACGCGATCAACGCTGTCAAGCACCTTGGCCCAGCGCACGGACATTGGTAAGACCGTGCGCCAATGGAAAATTAGATTCAATGGTGCCAAGGGGAAAAGTGTAGAAGAATTTCTGCAAAGGATCGCGGAATGTCGCAGGTTGACACCGCTCACGGACGAGGACATGCTCAATGCCATGACGGAGCTCCTCGACGGTGTCGCCCTGCATTGGTACCGTCTATCCCGGAAAGACTGGACCACGTGGCAAGATTTCTGCCATGCAGCCCGGAGCTGCTACGGCGTCCATCGACGCTTCCAAGCTGAGCTAATCAGCGAAGCGCAGCGGCGTACGCAGGCGAAGCGCGAGCCAACACGTGACTACGTGTTTTGTTTGTTAACGATTCTCAATCGGTTCGAAGAACCATGGTCGGACGACAAACAACTCGCCCTGATCTACCGTAATCTACTCCCGGAGATACAGAAGTTAGTTCCGCGGGAGAAGTTTACGAGCGTCAATCGGCTAATCGAGCTTGCTCGAGAGGCCGAATGCGTCCTCGATGCGGAGCGAAATTATAAGCCACCGCCACCACCTGAGGACTGCATAATGCCCGAAGTGGCCTTCCATTCGGCAGACACATCCCGAACGCGCCCGAAACCAAGAATCGCGGCCGTGGACGTGAAGCCGCCCAACTTCAAAGCTCTGGTGCGAGAAGTTTTACAAGAGGCTGGCTTTAGAGCCACCTCACCTGATTTAGAGGCGCCAGGCGTCGCAGCCCTTATCCCGAAGAGAAGCGGTCGCGAACCACGCCCGAGGTCGCCGCGTACAGGAAAAACCAGAGCGTCGACCTCACCTAAGTCGGAGAGGAAGCCCTCCTTCAAAGGAAAGCTGGTGCACGAGCCCCTCAGTGACAAGAACAAAGGTCGGACAGCAGGTCCTGATCCGCGGTTCTTGTGCTGGGGCTGTAGTTGGCCTGGCCACACCTTGCGCAGCTGTCCCGAGTGTTCGGGAAATGCGAAAAAGGGCGAGTAATTGAGGTCCAACTCGCCCCTATGCTCCGTGAGACCTCTGAAGATCAGCATGCAGCTGCGAGGATACAGGGTAATGATGATTGCCCCCTCCTGTCTGTCAAGGAGGAGCATCACGACCGTGACTCCGCTGACTCAGCCACAAGTGTCGACCCCGATCGGTATTCACAATGGTGGGTACAGGTAGGCATAGGCGAGTTTCGCATTCATGCACTGCTTGATGCAGGGGCTGCTCGTACAGCTCTCGGAGCAATCGACCTGCAGATTGCATCTGCCCTCGGTCGTCTAGTTCGACCCTTTCCTGCATCTGGCGCTCGACTCGCCACGGGAAAAATTGAGCCGATAATAGGCCAGGTGGCCCTTCCGTTTGCCATAGCAGACGTAGAAATGGAGCTAGACGTCATCATAATTCCAGACTTGGAAAATGACTGTCTGCTAGGTGCAGACTTCTACCGCGCCTTCAATGCGGTCATCCACCCGCGCGACAACACCATGTCGATCGAGGGTGCTGCGGATTTCGTTCCGTTACAACTCTGCACCGTCTCAGTTACCTCGGCGTATTCGCTTGCCTCTATAGGCTTGGCCGATATTGACGATAGTCAACGCCGAGCTCTCGAGGAACTCCTCGACCGGATGCTGCCTCCGGCTGATCAGCCTCTCTGGGCTGCACGCATCTGACCGACCACGTGATCGATGTCGGCGATGCTAAGCCGATTAAGCAGCGTTATTATCCGGTCTCTCAGAAGATAGAGCTGGAAATGCATGCGCAAGTTCGCAAGATGCTTGATCAGGGCGTAATTCGCAGATCAACCAGCGAATGGTCTAGCCCCGTCGTGATGGTTCGCAAGAGCGATGGGAGCTACCGATTCTGTGTGGACTATCGCAAATTGAATTCCGTGTCCAAGGTCAGCGCGTACCCGCTTCCTTACATGGACGTAATCTTACGGAAACTGAGAAATGCGCGATACATCTCCACCCTGGACCTCAGCAGCGCCTACCATCAGGTCGCTCTTCGTGAGGAATCGCGACACCTCTCTGTCTTCACGGTTCCAGGCATGGGGTTATTCGAATGGACCCGTATGCCATATGGTGTCGCCGGTGGCCCTGCCACCTTTCAGCAGTTAAGCGACAAGCTCATCAGCCCTGAAATGGAGCCGGTGGTCTTCGCCTACCTCGATGATGTGATCATCGCTACGGAGAGCTTTGACGAGCACCTCAGGTGGCTCGAACATATCCTGAGACGGATTTCCGATGCCGGCTTGACCATCAATCGGCAGAAGAGTAAATTCGGACTCGCGGAGGTACGGTTCCTCGGCGTCCTCGTGGATCGTGACGGTTTTCGACCCGATCCGGATAAGATTGCACCAATCTTGACTTACGCCGCACCAAAGAACCTGAAGCAGCTCCGTAGGTTTTTAGGCCTTGCGTCCTGGTATCGCAAGTTCTTAGAGAACTTCGCAACGCTTGCTGAGCCTCTCACCCGATTAACCAAGAAGAACATCAAGTACCATTGGGGAGAAGAGCAACAGCAAGCCTTCGAACAAATCCGGGAGCTCGTCGCATCTGCACCCGTCCTTTCTCGACCGTCGTTTGGAGAAACGTTCGTCATCCAAACGGACTAGGATCACAGCGACTAAGGACTAGGCGCCGTGCTCACGCAAGCTGTTGAGGCGTGTGCTCTCCTACGCTAGTCGCACGATGACTGCGGCTGAGCGTAACTATTCGGTCACCGAACGCGAGTGCCTCGCTGTGCTATGGGCTGTGCGTCAATTCCGCCCGTACGTCGAGGGCTATCACTTCCAGGTGATAACCGATCACAGCAGCCTTCGTTGGCTGCACTCATTGCGCAACCCCACGGGCAGACTCGCCCGTTGGGCCTTGGAATTGCAGGGATACGACTACGAAGTCATCCATCAGAAAGGTACCTTGAATTGCGTACCAGACGCCCTCTCTCGGTTGTACGAAGACGAGCCGACCTGCGAAGCCTCCCTCGGCGTCACCGATGTGCAAGACCCCTGGTATTTGCGCCTTCGTAAGAAAGTGGTGAGCGATCCGACCAACCTCCCATGGTGGAAAGTCGTTGGGCAGCGACTATACTACTACCGTCCCGATCCTGCCGTCGAAGATTTAGTAGACGACCAGGATGCGTGGAAGTTAGTCGTGCCTAAAGAAGATCGTCGTACCGTTCTGCATGAATGTCATGAGGAGCCCACAGCTGGTCATTTCGGACGCCATAAAACATATGACCGAATTGCACGATCATACTATTGGCCATCAATGCACAAAGATGTGACACAATTTGTCCGTGACTGCACCGTGTGCCAACAATGTAAGGTACAGCAGACTGCACCAGCTGGCCTGGTCACCCGCCCTTGGGAAATAGTAGCTGGAGATGTGATGGGTCCATTTCCGCGATCTACCCGGGGATACGAATATTTGCTCGTCTTCATGGATCTATTCACTCGCTGGGTAGAATGTATTCCCATCAGAAAGGCGAATGCGCAAACGATTCGCCGCGAGTTGAAAGATCGCGTATTTTTACGCTTTGGTACGCCCGAAGTATTCCTATCGGACAATGGCACCGAATTTCGTAATAAAATCATTGAGAAATTCCTTGTGGAGCGTGGGGTGGAGCATTCCACGATACCTCCTTATCACGCTCAAGCCAATCCGGTAGAGAGGGTCAATAGGACTCTGAAGACCGCGATAATCGCCTTCATTGAGGAGTCTCACAGTACTTGGGATGCGCACATCGCCGAGCTCATGTTCGCGTACAATACATCCGTACAAGACTCCATTGGCGTAAGTCCGGCCTTCCTTAATACGGGTCGTCACCCCTCAGCCCCTGGCACACACCGTCGCCAGGAGGAGCAGCGCGCACAGATTGCGCAAGAAGAGGCTGCTCTACAACATTGGAAAGAGCGCATGGAGAAATTATCTGATCTCCATCTAAAGGCAGCGGAAAACTCGCAGAAAGCGCAGGCAAAGCAAGCTCGCTATTATAATGCGAGACGTCGCGACGTGCATTACGCGATTGGCGATCGCGTATGGCGGCGTAATCGCATCCTCTCGTCAGGCATACAGGGCGTCAGCGCCAAGCTGGCCCCAAAATTCGACGGGCCCTTTACCATCATGGAGAAACTCGGTGCGAATGTTTATCGACTAATCGACTCTACGGGAAGAGATGCTGGTAAGCATCTCGTCGCCGACCTGAAGCCCTACCATCGAGATCACGACCCCGAAGATGATAGCAGTTCCGACACGGAAGAGCCTTCGGGCGAAGAGCGTGACTGCGATGCGTCGAATTGTAATGTCGAGGCGAGCGAGCGAATCCGCATTGTAACACCACTGGTGAGCGTACGGCGCCCCGACGACGCGCCTCATTGTAATTCCGATACAAGCGTGCGAAGCGATACCCCCGCGGGCAATGCCACGCGATCTAACACCGATATCGCACCGCGTAGATTAGGGAGACCGCGTAGGACGCGAATCGTAACCCGTGGAAGAACCCAAGCGCGAGCCTCTGCGGAGCCCAATAACAGCGAAGCCGCCTGTCATAACGACGTGCACCTGGTGAGGCGAAAAGTAGGTCGCCCCAGGAAGAGCGGACGCTCAACCCCGCCGCGGGACCAATCTCCCCGCCGCACTCGGGCCCAAGCCCGCGCCCGTCAACGGGCCGACTAACTTCGATTATTGACTGGCGCCGTTATTGACGGAGGAACACCGGCGATTGTTACCTCCAAAAACAACTGCGTCTAGGGAAGAGAGTTCTTTACCCGTCCTTCCTCATCCCAGTGATCCTCAGCGGTAGACCGCAGCCACCCCGTTCCTCATCCTGACACGATGGTCGATCCGAGAGAGAGATGTTGGGTCGAGCTGTCACGCTTCGGCTACCAGCGTCTGGAGGGGGGGCGTGTGACGAGGAACGCAAGCACTGCGTGCGCCTGCCTTCCCCGTCCCGTTGCTCTCTCTCCAGCCGTAGCATGTACATATTTATCTGTATATTTATATGTAGAAATGTTTATATGTTGCAGGCCGACGCACAACCACCGGCGGAGAGGTAAGTGAGAGAGAGAGCGGGGAGTGGGGAGAGACAGCCACGCGCGCGAATTAGGCAGAAAGAAAGAGAGCCGCGAGGAGAAAACAACGCGTTGTTACCGGCCGTCTACACACGTCGTCCGTGTCCCTTTTTTTCCGGTTGCTAACGCCGTGCCGCGACGAATCGTGTGTGGGAACCTACCTTGTGTTCCAAGGTTCCCCTCCGCCTCGTACCTCGTCCTCGGGGAGAGTGCCCGGTAACGCGCTCGTGGTTCTACAGTGGTGCAAGGGTGTGTAGTGTACCCGCGCCGAATACGAGCTCGAGCGGACGAATTGTCGTCCGCCCCATCTACGCGGAATAACCGCCCCATCCCGGAGGTCAACGTCACCGCCGCCCCCGGCAAATGAAGGCGCTGTTGCGCTTCGAGAACGCGCTGCGAGACCTGCGGGTTCCGGCTCTCTGTAAGTGGCAGCTCCTTTTCTCTCTCTCTCTCTCTCTCTCTCTCTTCCCGAACGCCCTGCGCGCCGTCGCCTCGGCGACCCTCGGCCTGCGTCCCGCACGCCTCGTATATAGGCGCTGCATTGTGTGTGTATCTTTGGCGCCGCGGCATTAAATCGTATCTAAATTTTAATCATCTGTCTTATTTTTCTTTTCCATTATCATCAAGTGTGCTCTATTAGCCATCCTATTCCACGCGCCGTCCCACAACGCGATATTTCGCCCTTCGCGGATCGCCCCTCTCCCTCGCCGAAATCCTTCGGGGCTAAGCCCAGCCGGGCACAGATTTGCAACGCCCGTGCCCGCCGTCCTCGTGCTCGAGGCGGACACGCGCACCGTTACAATATGTATATATATATATATATAGGCGTAATCGTATTGTTTTGAAGATTGCGCGTTTCACTGCTAATCCGGAGCATTGCCCGATTATTTTAATTTCAGGAAATTTAATTATTTCGAATTAAAATTTTGCGCGTATTAGACTGTATTGAGAATACAGCCTGATCGTCGCACAAATAAAAAAAAGAATAAAATTGACTAAATGAATTAGTAAAAATAATATACAGTAGATGTAACTAAATTATATTATAGTTAGTTCAAAGACATTACAGTTAAATCTATGAAATTATTTAGTATTAATAACTAAACTGAGTTTGTAGAAACAAGCTGTTAAATTTAAATAAACGTTTGTTACTTTTAATAAGAGCAATTAGTAAAGTTAACTAACAATTTAAAAAAAGGGAATAAAAGTAATATCGCTTAAAACAAAGCAATGTTTTTTTCAAACAACTAAATATTTATTAAAAAATGTAGTAAACTTACATAACTATTGCATAAGTTCAAAAACTGTTTTTTTAATGAATTAAAGAATTCATAGAAGAGTCAATCTTTATTGACTAAATAGTTACTTGTTACAATGAATTATTTTGAAAGCAGAAGAAATAATTATTAAAACAATTGAATTGTACTTCTGTCGACTGCCCATATACAAATTAATAAATATTTTTTTTATTGGTCTTACAGTCCAATCAATTTCAACCAGAAATAAAATAAAATAAAATAAAAATAAAAAATAATAAAAATAAAAAATAAAAATTAAAAATAAAAATTAAATTAAAAATTAAATTAAAATGATAATGACAGTAAATAATAATAATAATAAAATCATCATTACTTAGATCCGCAATTATATTTTCATAAGATTACAATTACCTGGTCAGATAAATTTTTAGTATTTTCACAAGATTCTGTTACTAGTCATTTGATGGAAAATACAATTTATTGAATCTGAAAACTGGTTTTGAACTGATTTCAAAACGATTTCAATTAATTTTCTTCATTATGATATGATTATGGATTCCCAGTGTAATTTTATATGGGTAGGTAGTTTGAAAAAAATGAAATAATTTAGTATCTACAATTCCCTTGTTTACCAAAAAACTTTTTTTTTTAAATGAAGAATCTTTACGTGTGACTGTGAAGTCTAATTAGGAAAAAGTGTCATTTATATAAATACAACATATACTTGTCTTATTTTATATTTTGTATCAAGTAATTTTAATGTAATAAAGAAATAAATCTGATAAAATTTTTCTTTCCAGCGCTTTATTCGGCAAGTCACGACTTTTTATACCAGACGTCTTTTTGCTGAATTGAAACATTTTTGTGTACTACTGTATACAAAAAAGAGTCAGATTTTATTTATAACTTTTGAAATCTTTATTTATGCTTTTAAATATAATTCGTCCCCATCAAAATAATACTTCGCCGATGCAATGCAACGCTTTTTCCAATTTTCAAAACATTCAATCCATCAGGTCCTTCTTCGATTCGGCTTGTATTTCTTCAATTGAATCAAAACCGTTTCCCGGAAGTGGTTTTTTGTATTTGCTGAACAGCTAGAAGTCACACGCTGCTCAATCTGACAAGTATGGAGGGTGCGGATTGATATTGGTTGAATTTTTGGCGAATTGTTCACGTAAAATCAATGCAGTATGAGCTGGTGCATTAGTGTGATACAAAAACTAAAAGTTGTCTTTCCATAAATCTGGCCTTTTGAGACGCATAGCTTCACGGAAACGATGCATAGCGCTAAATAATATTCTTTATTAACCGTTCGGCCGATTGGAAAGAATTCACAATGCACCACACCACGAGCGATTTTGGCGTGTTTTTTTTCGGTTTCCGAACCCCTTTGTCGCGAAACTCGCTCGATTGATTGGTTGTTTTTATATCTTAAGCATAGACCCAAGTGTCATCTCCAGTTATTATGCGTTTCATCTTGTCCTGGTGTTCCGAAAGCATCGTTTCACAGAACTCCATGCGACGCGTTTTTCCAAACAATTTAGTGTTTTTGACACCAATCGAGATTTCACTCTTTTCAAGCACCAAATGTCTTTCAAAATGGTGTTGACTAACTCATTTGAAATTTCAAAAATATCACAAAGCGCTCTAGTAGTCAATTGTCGAGTTTGCAGAATCAATTCTTTGATTTTATCGATATATATCCCATCAGTAGATGTTCTTGGTTATCTTTTATATGGTTCGTTTTCAACGCGTTCTCGAATTAATTTGAAAAATTTGTGCCAATCAAAAACACTTACTCTTGACATTGACTTCACAACAAAGGCCTTCTGCAACAATCTGAACGTTTCAGCAGCCAATATTTCATTTCGGGCAAAAAATTTCATGTTACTTCTTTGTTGAATAGTTTCAGACATTATAAAAACCGAAGAGAGAACTTTTCTTTGTTCACAAAACACAAGCGTAACTATATGAAAAATGAAGATAATTGCGTGAAATTTAGCACAGATAACTCTGACAGTACTACCAAGTTAAAAATAAAAACATGCGACGCATCCTGAAACATCTTGTAATTTCCCCGCGTGGAAAATAACACCGGGTATCCGGTAAATAGCGCCGGATACTCTAAAACTTCGGAAAATAGCGCGAAACTAGTTTAGATAAATATATAGATCTAGTTGTAAATTACCGTTTATTAATTATTTTGTGTTTATTTATTTGTTACAGGATCCTGTAGATAGAGGAGTTGATTCTTTTCAATAAACTTATATTTTTACGGTTATCAAAAATATACTGTGTCTCTAAAATAATTATTTTTCCTGATCCGCCGTCCGATCCTGAAAAACTTCCTCCCCTCTCAAACTACCCTGGGAAAATACTGCGTAGGCTACCCGAGGGGGATAAAAACGATACAAACATTTGTCCGAATTGATAAACGCGGAAAGTTTGAATTGAAAAGTCTTACTCATATCTGTACATAGTAGTAAACCAATAGTTAATTTATGATATTTAATTACCTATATATCCCGTGGTTTGTATATATCTAAATATGTTAATAAATCACAGATATTTAAAATATAAAAAGGACCTGAATCATGGACACAAAGGCACGACCGCGCTGCTGCTATTAGGATTACTGAACATCTAATGGCGAAAAAGGCTCTGAAGGGAGCCATCAAAGGCAGTAAACGCAGATGCTGGAAAAAGCTGGGACAAGATCTGAACAACGATCCATGGGGATTGAGGTACAAAATCATAACGCGCAAATTAGGTGCGTTCCACAAGAACATGCCTATCAGCGAGGAAGTAATGAACAGTATCGTCCATTCTCTATTCCCCACGCATCCCAAACGACGAGATGAGCTTGTCTCCCGAGGGTCCTAAGGCACTGCTTCACAGGGACAGAGCTGGAGAGACCAGTGCGCTCTCTGAAGAGCAGCAAAACACCAGGACTCGACGAACTTCCAGCGGAAGTGCTGAAAGCCGTGGTACAGAGCCATCCTGAACTTTTGCTTGGCATGTACTACTCATGCCTTCGCGAGGGAATATTTTATCTCCGCTGGAAGGAGGCGAAACTTGTGGTGATAGGCAAAGGCAAAGGTCCATCTATGAGGGTGGTCTCAGAAGTACCTGGCCTGACCTAGAGGTGGTGGTAGTTGCTCAAAAAATACCACTGTATTAGAAAGTACATAATCTATAAAGCATATGTCTCACGTTTGAAGACGCCATGATGTGTTAGTTTGTTGATAGCAATCTAACCTTTAATTTGTTTGATAGCCATCAATAGTAAACGTTTTCAGTGAATTTATAAACATGGAAAAAATTGATCATCGTTATGTGATACAATACTTTAATTGAAAGGCCTCAGCCCAATCAATATAACAGCTGAACTAGACTCTGCTCTGGGCGAGACTGCTCCTTCGTTTGCAACAGTAAAATATTGGGTAGCAGAATTTAAACGAGGCCGTAGGTAATGGCTATTATGAGGAGCTTGACAATTTTTATTATAAAAAGGATATTGAACTTATTGAACATCCGTTGTAAAAGTGTATAGAGCTGCAAGGAGATTATGTTGAAAAACAATATATTTTTTTCCAAAATTTTTGAGTTTTATTTGATTTTGTAAAAATAATCGTCATTGACGGAAATGTTGTTTTTTTTCATTTTTTTTTTCATTCACAGTAAACGGCGGCTGAAACTTGTTGAGAGCTTTAAAAATTTAAAGAAAATTCTGTTCTAAGCGACACAATATGTAAACGACGGGCAATACTATGAATGATTCATTTAGGAAAAGATTTTCTGAATAAAGTTTTACATTCATCAACAAAATATTAAGATCTTGTTGCCATATGCAATTTAGAAATAAAGCATACAAATAAGGGGAGCGTGCAATGAACGGAAAAGGGATTTTTACAGGGTAAATAATACTTTGGCTTATTGAAGTAATGAAGCACTTCATCATTATTTCAGTTCATTGCGCCCTCTTTCTTTAAAATTTATATGCAGCTGCGTTTATCAATTTTAATTGTTAATTTTGCATGTTATTTTTCTTTATTTGTTGAAAATATTTAATTTTTAAAATTAGTTCTTGTATGTATGTAAAATTATTTTATATACTTATGTGATCTAAATATTTATTTCATTTATATGATCATTTTTTTACTAATATGTAATTTATTTTTAACTTAAAAGAGTTATACTCTGGAATTTCTAATACAACACGAAAAACTGGAAATATTAAAAAATGAATTACGAATGCATACAGCATATATATATATATATATATATATATATATATATATATTATAACGAGCACAAATACATGCCTGGGTGGTGTTCGTTTGCAAAGTAGAGAGACGCTATAGTCTCTCTCTAACTTCAGCAATTATGAGGGAGTGGGGGAAAAATTGAAGGCATTATTCATCTAACTGTTAAAAATAGAAAATATATAGCAATATTTCACTTTCGCTCTTGCTTAATTTCTATCACAGTCTTCTTCTTTTCTCTAAAAAATAATCTTATATTGCGAATAGTGATTATGGCAGTTATTCTGCCGTGGTGAAATTTATTATCACCTAAGTTTTTTTGATTTATAAAGGAGAGCTAGCGGTGAAATTTTCGACAGACAGCAATCGAAGATTAGCGGGCCTGCACCGTGTTTGTGTTCTGTTCAGAAGTAAGTCATCATTTTTTTTTTTTTTTGTTAGATCAAACGCGGAAATAAATTATACGGTTTCGGCTGGTTGTTATATGAACAACTAGCTACGGCAATCAAATTCGCTAATAATTGCGTTTGAATTTAGTTTAAATTTTTGTAACTGTCTTGCCTGTTGTTACGTTTGCTTGTGTATGTGACGGTTTTATGGGGAAGGAGTCACACATAACAAGCTAACCTATATTAAATAGCATGTGTGCATTGGCGCTACTGGGCACGTTGTTAATGCACACAAGCAGACTGAATCAAAGAGTTATATATATACATATATATATATATATATATATATATATATATAGTGTTACCATATACGTTCCTATTATATTTCGAATGAGAAATAATTTGTATTTTATTCATTCGTGGTAATTTTTGTATTACTTATTATATAAAAATAAAAATCTGTTTCAAATAATTTAATTGTACTCATGTCGACTGCCCATATACAAATCAATAAATATTTTTTTATTTATTGGCAAATATTTTATTATTTTGCTGACATCACCTTGTTTTCATCGTGTTAATGTGTCAAGTTTTGAGCCAAGTAAGAGTCATTTGCAGGAATTATTAATTTACTTCTTTCATTTAAAGCAAGCTGCAGCTGAAGCACATCTGCTACTCATAGAAGCATATGGTGATGTTAATTTGAGTGAGAAAAGTTGTCGGGAGGGGTTCCAAAAATTTAGAAGTGGTGATTTTGACGTGGACGACAAAACACGTAGTGGAAGGCCCAAAGTGTATGGTGACACAGAATTGGAAACTTTACTGGAGGAAGATCCGTGCCAGACACAAGAATAACTTGCATAAGGGTTAGGAGACACTCAACGAGCTATTTCACAGCATCTCAAAACCCTGGGTAGGGTTCAAAGTCAAGGAAATTGGGTTCCTTACGAACTGAAGCTAGGACACGCCAAGCGTCGCTTATTGGCATGCGAGTAATTGCTCAAAAGGCAAAATCGCAAAGGATTTCTACATTGAATCGTGGCGGCAGACGAAAAGTGGATTCACCATGACAACACAAAACGTAGGAAGTCATGGGGTAAGGTCGGGCATGCCTCTACTTCGATGCCGAAGCCAATGTTACATACCAAGAAGTTAATGTTGTGCAATTGGTGAGATCAGCTTGGAGTAATCTATTACAAACTACTCCAACACAATCAAACCATCACCGGGGAACGTTGCTAACAACAGCTGATGCAATTGAGCCGAGCATTGAAGATTAAACGTCCATAATATGCCAAAAGGTACTATAAAGTCATTCTGCAGCATGAAAACGCTCGGCCACATGTTGCAAAAATCGTAAAGGAAACGTTAGAAGCACTGAATTAAAACGTCCTACCCCACCCGCCGTGTTCACCAGACATTGCTCCTTCAGACTACCACCTATTCCGGTCGATGACTCATCGTCTGGCTGAGAAGCTCTTCACTTCTTACGAAGAATTGAAGAAATTGGTCGATTGGTGGATCACCTTAAAAGACTAGCAATTTTTCAGACGGGGTATCCATTTGCTGCCCGAAAGATAGTCAAAAGTAGTAGAAAGTGATGGGCAATATTTTGAATGACATTATTTGTACCTTTTTTTACAATAAATTCTTTTTTCTTTATAAAAAAAGAGCGGAAACTTAGTTGTACACCCAATAATTAATTACTATTTAATCAATTAAATTACTATTAATTGCTATTTGTTACAGTCACATTAAAGGTACAAATTATATTTTTAACATAAGAGAAACAACTTTAGAGAATGAAAACTTCTAATGTATGATAAAGCAATGAAAATTATAAATAAAAATTAATGAAAGCATCTGAATGTGAAAGTAAGTAAAGAAAAGCTCAATAGACTAAATTAGGAACACAAAGCTTCATTTTTCTTTATAATTACTGTATATTTCAACCACCAATAAAAATTGATGTATAGTCTTCTAAGTTAGAATAACATTTGTAAGAAAGTTCGGATCTGTTTCTAATAGAGTATAATTTGTGTAAACAGACTAAGCTTAAGCATAAGTAGAAGGTACCTACGGTACGAAAATAATAGTATTTATTAACTTTAAGAATACCTTTGCATTAGGACATGGCGTTCGATGGACACATAAATTGACCAAATGGGCAAGATGCTTTGCTGCGAGTTTTTGTAGGTCCTCATTTTCTTCGCGTTTGATAGCTTCCATAAGCGGTTTAATCAATGGATTAAGAGGCTGAAGCGATTCGGGAAGACAGTGAAACATTGTCGCAGCACCAGCTAAAGCTGCCATTGTAGTTATATGAAGAGCCTGTTGATGAGCAATTGTAGTAGCAACTCCCACTTCAAGAGAACGTCTCCTCTCTTCTAAACCTTCAACAAATGTAGACTTAATTTTCCCAATACTTGCATTTGAAGAATTCGGACTTGTAGATGATTCCGAACTAGTCGTCGTTACTCGAAGTCCAAGAACTGGAACTGAAGCCAAATTGGCTATCTGATCTAAAGTCATAATACCACTAGTATTCATTTCCACAGCCAAAGAAAGTTTGTAGTGTTTAAGAGTAGCAGTATAATCTCTGCATTCATGTAGTAGTCGTGTGACAGAACTGGCTATTTCGTCGTAATATATGCACTCGTTCAAACACACAAACAACTGCTTCCTAATTATATAAATAACTATTAATATTTATAAAAAAAAATAGACATCTTATAAAACATGATTTCAAATTCTGAACTTATCATTTAAAAGAAGTAATTTATTTATAAGCAAAAATCTAAATTTACCTAAGAATATCAGGAATTATAGGAGGATTGTCTTGATTTAAACTCGCCCAATAAGCCATAGTTAATCCTGTCACTGTCCTCTGTAATGCAGATCGTGAATGCAAATGAGCTATTAACACTTTAGCGTAACATAATGAAGGACTCGGGATATCTGAAGTGTATATAACTCCTGGAGCAGGCTGAACGATATAACTTGAAAGGACACCAAGCATTCTAGCAACCATACAACGAGTTCTAGTAACATTAAAGTGACGAATACTTTGGGCGATGGTTTCAATACCACCAATGTAAACCTTGAAATCAGATGTTAAATTGTGGATAGATTTTCCATGTACATTGTTTAACTGTTCCAATCCGTCGCGAGAATTTTCACTACTAATTTTGGTCTTTTGCGGTGAGATATTTATTAACATAGTTTGGTTAAACGGTACATGCTCAGGCTGCATAGCTAGACAAAGCCAAGTGCTTACTAAAGGACAAGCAGCATGTAATAATAATTTTAAATCAGTGTGAGCAACTAGATTTTGCCAAACTCGTTCAGCAAGTTCTTGAATGCTGATGATGTGTTCGATTAAAGCTCGCTGAAATACATTACGAAGAGCTTCCTGAAGAACTACAGCTTCATCTTCACCCCAAGAATCTTTAGCTTTAGTACTACCCCGGCCAACATCCCCAGTTAATGTTTCCAATGTCTGTAACGTTCCTTTGCGTACACTGGAACTGGAATGATTGAGGAAAGGCCATAAACGGGGTAAAATCTAGATTAAAATAGCAAACATTAGATAAAATGTTATTATTTTGTACAAAATATTTCATTTTAAAGTATAAATTAATTTCGAATTTAAAGTATTTTACCAAGTTGCACATATGTTTAAATTTATTTCCTTTAAAGTAGATACAATATTTAAATGCTATAAATTAATACTGAATACAATAAATTGCTATTTTATTTCATCTATAATATTTATTCTAAACATATATATTAACAACAAATATATTTTTTATGAAATAAAAATTTGCTAGTTTATTATAGCAAGGGCAATTGGGCGTTTATCATGAACGTATCACTTTTATGTAAATTATAAGTATATGATCATATAAACATTCTTATGAAGTAAGTAAAACGAGAATTATACGAAGTTAAGATATTTTTCTAAATCCATGAATAGTATTTCTTTTAAATTACTATCTACCGAATAAAATAATTGAAATGTTGAAAATCACTGTTTATTAGTGCATCATACATAAAAATATTTTTTTATTTTAAACACTAATATTATACAGAAATGAAAAATAGTATAAATATCAAAATTCTATACTACATAAGAGTTTTAATTATACATTAAAATTATTAAATAAATACATTTTTATTAAGTTCAAATTATTATAAATAAAAAAAAGTTTTTTATTATACTAAAAAAAAGTTCTTTATTTTCAGAGGATACATAGCTCCTATTGGCACAAATAAAGAGACTATAGCTATCTTTGGAATAAAATGGATGTAAAATATTTGTGTATTTTATGTTATTGAAATGTTAGTTGAAAATAGCAAATGAATAGATGCAATTTTTTATTTATTAAAATTTAAAGAATTTTAAACATTAGCGGGTATCAAAAGAAAGTACTGTTGTAACATGCAGATTAAAATATTTTTAAATCAAGATAACATTTAATTGGCATATTAAAAATCATAGTTGGCATAGTCTCATACAATTTTAGATAATTTATAACACATAAAATAAAATGTATTTGATTGGTATTTTAAGCAATCATAAGCAGCATTGTATAAAAAATGTTTAAAATTAAATATAGTACCTTTTTATATTTTTAACAAAGATTGTTTTGTGTTTTATAGCTATCAGCTTCATTTTATTTAAGATTCTGTATATGTTATTAATTTTTAGAATTTTAGAATTATTTTCGTTTGAGTAGTTTCGTAATTAAAAAACATACAAATCTACTTCACTTGATAAAGCAATTTAAAATATAAAAAAGTTGTAAATTTTATTGCACTTTTAATTTGACTAAATCGTTATTTATACCACTACATGTAAATACGCTTTTAATAGTCATGATATTAAACTAAATATCTATTCGAAGATCTAAAACTTTTTTAAAAAATCGCTTATTTAATTGCTTATTCGAACTAATTTAAGATTATAATTGAAAATATATTGCATAACTTTTTTACCAAAGATAATGGTTGTGGAGTCAGTGATGCCCTCGCAGCTGGTAAAGATAGTATTGCAGCGAGTAAACCCATGAAACTGTTACAAGCTGCTGCTAAATCATCCTGTTCCTTTAACAACTGCCAAAGCCGTAATATGATAGCTTCAAGCTGCATTGGATTAAGTAGACGTGGTAGCTCTGAAGCGATAGGTATCAGAGCACTGGCAGCCATAGCACCTACATCCTCAACCGAGTCAGATAGTCCTTTCATGATTGCCGGAAAGGCCTTAGGAAGAATTGAATCAAGTAAATCGTTACGTATAGCTAATAAATATTTAAGAGCAAGCAGTGCTCCATGTCTTGCTTCCCATTCATTATGTTCTAAGAGTTTTAGCATTATAGTTAATAAATCCATTATGTCCGTACTATTAATGTTGATTTTACCGAAGTCGTTATTTGTACAGTTGTCTAATAAAATTGGATTATCTTCAATGCTGCTATGTGTCTTCTTTTTGCCAGACATGATAACAATAAGAGAGCCAAGAGCTTGGGCACAAGTTTCTCTTACTGGTGCAACAACTTGATCTGATATAAAATCACCAAAACGATCAATACCTAACACACATAATAGACGTAAGGCTGCATCGATCAACCACTGCCGATGACTCTTTTCCATTTCTTCCAAACTTTGGTTTTTCGATTTACCTGCTCCTAAAATTGATAAAAAATGATAGAATATTATTATTACTAAATAATTATTATTAAAAAAAATTCTAATGCTTTTTGTTACTTTTTATAAATATCACATGTCAATATAAATTTAAATAAAATATATATTTTTCAATACAAGATTTTTTAAATATAATAAAAAATTTTCTAAAATTTTAAGATACAAAAATATACAAAAATAACAAGATAAGGATGATAAAAAAAATACAAATCGTATTTAGATTCTGAAACAATTATATTATAAAGTTTCTGCCCCCCTCGGGATTTCTTACACGGTATATTCCAGGGTAGATTGAGAGGAGAGGAAGTATTTTCAGGAGCGGACGGCGGATCGGGAAAAAAATTATATTCTAAGACAGTATATTTATTAAAAATATAAAAAAATATATATTTATTAGATGAAAATCCTTCTACAAGTGACTAGAATTTCTGTAACAGAATAACTATAAAATAATGAATTATTACGTGACTACAATAAATATTACGTGAAAATTATAATAAGTTTAAATAAAAGTTCGTTGGATACCTCATTTCTAAACGCGCGCTATTTTCTGTACGAATGCGCGGTGTTAGTTTCCACACGGCGAATTTAATGAAACAGGTTGACTTTAAAAGCGAAAATACAGATCTGCTTAATTCCGCTGGTCTTTTGAGAAACGCCTCGAAACCAGGATCACGTTCTCTTTCTTTCGTTTCTCTTTCTTTTTCCACTTTTATAATAATAATGGTTCATAAGAATTCTAATCAGTAATAATAATAATAATAATAATAATAATATATTACAATAATTATGATGCTTATTTTATAATAAGTGTAGCATTTATATTCCTTATAGTTAGTTTATATAACATATCATACTAATTTATAAATACAAAGCGTGTTTTTGTTTGTACACGAAAACCGAAAAAAACTACTGAACCGATTGTTCTGAAATTCGACATATAGATTCTATATTATCTTGAAAATCATTTTACTTTCATCAATAAATTAAGTTAATGGTTTTAACAATCAGTTTCACCAGCGAACACTAGGTGGCGTCTTGAATCACGAACATCAACTCAAAGTAGTCCCCTTAAAGTATTAATACCAGGCCAGCTCAAACGAATGTTCATATCCAACTTTGGGATTCGTATCCTAAAGAAGGTGTGACGTTAGTCGGTATTACCTTTTTTGTTCCTCAGGTTAATCTGACACTACACTCGCACCTTCTGGATATCTTTTGATGTTTGTAAATTTTATTTTCTCTTACGTGAGAAAATCTCTCTCTCTCTCTCTCTCTCTCTCTCTCTGTATCTTTTTGTCTCCTTCTCTTATAAATTGGTTCTGTATGTCAAATAATACTGAATATAGTTTATGACGACAAATTATATTTTTGTTTTTATACATTATATTAACTTCAGAATTATGACAGACTACGCTTTTTTTATTTTGAACAAAAGAAATGATAGCAAAACAGGGTTTTTTACCAACCTCGGAACTATGTATATATAGATATATATCGACACTTCTGCATAAAAAGGCAATGTCCATCGCCTGCTTAGAAAATATGCTATTCACCATACCATTTTGCTTAAATTTCAGTTGGCATCACTACGGAAATATTCACGGTATTTAATTTGAAAAAACGAAAATATACTTAATAGGTAATTGTATGTATATTATATTGTGGATATTATATATACACATTTTCAATACGCTTTTTACTGAGAAATATTGTATTGGCGTGTACGGGCAGTTGAATACGATATCCCGTTGCCTCAAGACGATTTATATGGGCAGTTGTATGTTCGAATGATAGAATGCGATATCCAGGTGTCTCTGAGCTAGTTGTATGGGAAATATTGTATTTAGTTGATAGAAAACGATGTCCAGATATGAGGAAATCAACTTCTATGGGAAGATTCATGTTGAGACGATCCTCTTTCCGAATGACTTCTACGGGAAGTATTGTGTTTAGTCGTTAAGAAGCGATGCTAGCTTTCTCGGGACGACGTCTACTGGGACTATCGTGTTTAGTTGGTAGGAAACGATGTCTAGGTATGTCGGGACAACTTATACGGGGAGTTTCATGTCCGGATGATAGAATGCGATTTCCAGGTGTTCTGGAACGACTTCTACGGGGAATTTCGTGTTCGAACGGTAGAAGACGATGTCCAGGTATGACCGGACGAGTTCTACGGGGAGTATCGTGTTTAGTTGATAGGAAACGAAGTTCAGGTATATCGGGTCAACTTCTACGGGGAGTTTCTCGTTCGGATGACAGAATGCGATTTCCAGAAGATTTCCTGATGAACGGCTTCTACGGGGAGTGTCATGTATAGTTAGTGGGAAACGATGTCCAGGTATCTCATTACGACTTCTATGAAGAGATTAGTATTCTATCATTCGAACACGCACACTCCCAGTAAGAGTCGTCCCAGGACAACTAGATATATATATATATATATATATATATATATATATATACGCGTGTGTATACTTATATAGATCTATATTACGGTTATATTATATGGGCGTTCACACGATTGCACCCGTTATCATGGGTTCCCCCCACGACATATATCTCGATGTTTGCGCGAGTCGAGTGAGAGAAAGAACGGTTGCCCGCGAGCATATATTAAAGGGGGTAGCAGGCGCAGGCCCAATACACTCAATGCGGCTCTCACTCGCCGCGCAAAGTGTATCCTCTCTCGCATGCTTTTCTACCTTTCCTTTGTGGTAGAGAGAAAGAGAGCAGATTGGCGCTCTCTCTCTCTCTTTCGAGTTAACCGATATACTTAATGTATTTGTTTCTTTGTTCGTCACGACCTTTTCATGCTTTCATGTAACGTTTATTAATTCTCGTCGGTCGATTTTCGCGTTTATAATATTATTTCAGTTATAATATTATTTCGAGCGCACCTGTTATACCAGGAACTTCATTTTTCTACCTAAGTTCTTCATGTAATGTAAATTCAAGACCTTTTGCAGATCGTACAAATGAAATATTCAATAAAATGAGATTTATTAACACGCATATTTTTATGAAAGTTATCAATACACCTTTTGATTTCAAGATATTAAGTTGCAAACCATTTAAAGAAGTTGCTTAAACATTAACTGCTGCATCGTCCTTCAGTTTAGTAATAATTGCATTGAAGTCTCAAACTTTACAATGAACATATATGGTATTTTTAAATCGTCAGCGAAAAGCATACATCTACTTCTTATATCTTCATACATCTAAGTTCTTAAGGAAATAAACAAGTAAAATCTATTGTCTTGAACAAATTCATATTTAACAGAAAATTTTCCAGAACCTGATGAATTTCTACTAAAGTATACTTATATATGTGATATAGCAAAGAACTATTATTAGAAATAAACCAAGTTTCGCATACAGATAAAATATCAATATTATAATCAAGGATAAAATGTTGAATTATAAAAAATGTTGTTTTAAAGAATTTAGATTGGTGTGTACGACTTGTAATTTAGAATTTACAGTTTTCTTCATTGATAGTTGGCTATCATATGTGCCGTCAAGAGTTGGTAACAGTCATGCTAACTTCTTCAGGTCGCCTTCAGTAATAATATCAATTTTTAAAGAGGTATCATTTTGATATTTATAATAAATTTGTTTAAATTTGTTTAGTTTTTAGCAATAAGCTATAAATATTTGAAGGCAGCATTTGATAAAAATTTATCTCATGACTAGAAAGATTATGAAGAAAAACATCAGAAAATTTGAAAGCCCCCAAATATACGCATCTTAAAGCGTGTAAATTACTGTGAGCATATAATAAACTATTAATACGCGTATAAATACGTATAAACTGTGATTTAAAAGATATAAAAAAATGTTTCAACTTTATTAGTTTGTGGATTATTTGTGTGCTTCAATTGCAAACTGCGAACTTCAATGATATCACCTTCGAGATATTCAAGATTCATAAATTTCAAAATACTAGAAGTGATCTGACGTAGTGGCATACAAGGTGTGTTCAAATAATAAGATGACTTTGCAAGCATCGAGGACTACATTCGTTCGATTATTGATTTTTTTATTTTGTGTTGGTGAAAATGTACCGAGCATATATTCACGGCTTTAGCCCTGCAGCATTATTTGCTTGTTTGTGACAGGCATTAAAACCTATAAGTGTTTCATGTGCTCGCCGATTTTCTTTTACCAAAAAATGAAGTAAAGTTTTTGCAATAATTTTGTGTCAAAAATGAAATTTAATGCTTTAAAACCCTTGAAATACTGACAGTTGCAAACGGTGAGTCTACTTTGAGTAAAAAGAATCTATATAAGTGGTACAAGCTGTTTCAAGAAGGCCGAGAGGATGTTAAAGTCGAATCTCGCCCTGGATGTCCTAGCACGTCAACAACAGGTGAAAACTTTTAAGCAGTTAAAGATATTTTATTACAAATTGGTCGAATCACTATCAGAGAAGTTTTTTGGCATTTGGGTTGACTCATACCATGCTATTTTTTCTGACGTTTTGGGCGTAAGACGTGTGACAGCGAAATTCGTTCAAAAGCTGCTTAATTTTGATCAAAAGAACCGTCGCATGGCCATAGAAGAGCCCAGAAGAACCAAGACCAAAGAAAGTACGGCAAGTTCGATCAACTATCAAGAATTTGCCCACTATCTTCTTTGATTACCGTGTTATAGTGCATCAGAAAATTCTACCACAAGGTCGTACGGTCGATAAGGAGTACTTCCTTGAAATTATGCACCGTTTACGAGAGGCGATGCGCAAAAAACATCCGGGACTTTGGAAAAACAATTCGTGACTTTTGCATCTTGATAATGCACCTGCTGAATCATCGTTGCTTATGAGAGATTTTTTTGCCCAAAATCAATACCACAGTCATGCCTCAGCCTCCATATTCACCAGATTTGGCACCCAGTGGTTTTTTTCTTTTCTGAAAACTAAAAAGACCCATGAAAGACGTCAGTTTTGAACGATTGAGGAGATGAAAACTGCATCGCTCAAAAAACTCAAGACTATACCAAAAATTAATATCAGAAGTGCTTCGATGATTGGAAAAAGCTTTCGCACAAGTTTATTATATCTGAAGGGGGTTACTGTGAAGGGGACAACGTAAGCATTGTTTAATAAATAAATCTTTTTTGAGAAAACCAAAAAGCCACCTTATTATTTAAACACACCTCGTATTCGTATGCTATGTCATTGACCCTAACTTCATTTTCTTTTGATTTTATACGTTTCTTGTGTATTTTTAAACTTGTCGTGATGATTTTATACTTTTTTAATAGATCATCAAGGTGATTGTTAACAGAAACAATATTTTGATTTCATGCATTAAAAATCGCTTTAAATTGTTGGTATGGTACCAAATGTAATCACGAGGTAGGTAATAGTGACATGCTAATAGAGGTCATCTTTTCTTGAGTTGTCAACGAAGGCTGCTCACGAGTTACTAATTTTATTTACGTTGGAAGAATAATTATGATTAAGCAAATTGGTACAGTGTTTAGGTTTATACGTATTTATCAAACGTACATAAGTTAAATTTATGTGCAAAACGCCTCAGCCACACTTTTCTTCATATTAAAGAATAAAAGCAGCACTTCTCGCAAATAACGTTTCTTTGGCTAGAAGCTTCCTATGATTTTCTTCAATAAAATAAACGGCACCGAAAGAAATGCTCAGATATAATATTGCAAAGTTTTGGCAGATACACAACCTACAAATATAACACATAAGCTTTAATATTTCTACCCGGGATCTACTGATGATGCCATCTTTTGACAAACGCTATAAACTTAATTCTACACTCATTATATGAAAGGTCCGAAAAATTATAATGTAATACATGTCTGAAATATTATATTACTGAAATCTGTTAGTTACGTCCTATTATGTGCTATGAAATAATATAGAAATACATCATATAACATATTACGGACATGACTGAAATATATTATAATTCCCGTCCAAACACTGCTCAATAAATGTTCATTTTACATAAATAAATCTTAAAGGTTATTTGCTCAAAAATCCTTCTTTCTCTAAAAATACATATAAAAAAGATACAATTTTTTAAAGTTCCAAGTTATCAGTTTTTTTCATATCTTTCATTACTTATAAATTCGTATTTAATTAACTTTTCTGAAAACTACAAAATTCTACTTTTTGCTTATATCTTATTTAGTAATTTTAAATCATTTCAGCCGAAATTTTTATTCAAATAAACGACAGTTTTAACATTAAAAGTTTAACATTTTTGAATAAGCAAATAATATATCTTTGTTAGCTGTACTGATTTTTGCTTCAATTTCTTAGTTTTAAACATTCAAAAGTACTAATGGAGGTTTAAACACAAAGCGTGATTTTTAATTTTTTCCGAAATTGTTAATTAATTTCAATGGAACAAGCAGTCAAAGTTTTTGAAGTGAAAATTTTTTAATTCAATTTGAATTCAACTTAATTGAAAAATTTGAAAATTGACTCGAAATATTCTAAAAATCTTCTAGGATATTTTTTCTAAGACATGTTTGCATAATTTATATGAAACTTGATAATTTGTGAGATAAAAATAAGTAAAGTTTCTTTAATAATTTCAAATATAATTTTATAAAAACTGTAAGATTAAAATACTATCAAGGCAATATTTGATACATACACGCGCGCGCGCGCGCGCAGAGACACGGATGCACGCACACAATATTATATTTGTATCGTACACAGCACAACGTAACTTAATTTCTAAAACATGATATGATATTCGTAATGATTTAAAATATTAATTTGGTATTAATAATCAGGTCACTAATAAATATATGTACACAAATTTTGTATAACATAGTGTCAGAATTTAACCGAAGTTTGTTCGAAAACTTTGAATCAGCAGCAAAGTTATGCACACTTCTTGTATCTTCATACTTCTCTTTTCAGAAACCTTTTTTTTAATTTTGTTCTTGAATTTAAGTGCTGTGTAAGTGATAGAAAATATAAATATTCCGTCTCGTATTTACAAGGTCAAATTTTGTTTATAGAGAGAGAGTGCCGTGAGCCAAATCAGTCGACATACTGATTTAGCATGTAACCAAAATATTGTATTTGTATCTATTAACTTAGTTTTAACGTAAAACAACGACTTTATTTCTTTTATACATAATCCAACATGGTAGCAGTACGTCACTATAATGATTCTCATGGTAATTAATAAGTGATTAATGCATGAAATTTAAAAATTGTACGTATGTCAACTGTTTTGAATTAAATTGATAAATATGTCTTCCAGTCCTTACACTATAATATATTCTATGAAAATAATGATATTAAACTGTCCTTGTTTATGATCATCCTAGATATTCCATATCTTATATAGAAGTTACTACTAAAACTAAATTAAATTAAAAATTAAAAAGAATAAGAATAAAAATCATAATAAAATAAAACTAATAAATTATATTCTATGTTAGCAAAGTATAACCTGACTGTGCCCACCACCTTAAATTTAAATTCTTCTTTGTTGTACGATGTTTCGAACCGCTACGGTTCATCTTCAAGGACTAAAATAAATGCAAAATCCTGCATGCAACTATATATACCCTATCCTCACTCTAAATTTCTTTGTATAAAATTTATAGAACTCCTACGCTCCTAATTTAAATGTCAAACATAATTTTTATATCAATAAAGAATGATAAGTGTTGTTCAGTTTACTTGACTCCAACATTAAATTAAATTATTGCCATTTTTCATAATATGAATACTTTCAAGGTTTTCTCTTCCATGTTTACTTTTAATACCTTTTTTAAAATATTTACATTTTCAAAATCGAAAGAATTTAACTGGTGTACAAAATGAAAATAATGTAAGTGTAAACTATGTTCCTTTAGTCCGGATGTACCATTCATGCTTCTTGAGCTATACCGATGCTCATACATTTTTTGTTTTAAGTATCTACTCGTTTATCCAATGCAATATTTCTCACAGCCTTTACAATTTATTTGATAGAATACTTCTGCTTTTAAACACTTCTCATTCTTATCTTTACCATTGTTAAATAGGCTTCTTATATTATTATTATTATTATTATTATTATTATTATTATTATTATTATTCCCATCCGTTGTCTGTACCTTGAAGAAGATCATCTGTTTCACCATCTCTCAGCTCATCGGGTGATGGGCTTAAAAGAGCACCTCCCCCTACCAATGAATTGAAGGGTGAAATGATAGTAAGATAGCTGCTATTTTATGAGTGAGTAGATATCCCCTAAAAAGGATCTCTCAGAGTAAATGAGTTAACGCACGGAACGGTGATGTGCTGGAAGACCTGAAAGAGTAACTGACTAGGGTCTTTCATGCCGACCATGATCGAAGCTGCAGGTCCTATAAACAGACCTTGGTCAGTAATACACAGACGAAGGAAGGCACACTCGCTCAGGGACTCTATAAACGGGTATCTCCTGAGGAGTGAAAACACACGCGGAGCGTAAGCGAACGATCCTGTAAAAGGGATCTTAGCAGAGTGAATATAGATGAAGGTTACGATGAGATACTCTTGAACAAATGACCGACCGCCGTATTGGCCGTGCTTTATGACCCGTGAGCTGCCAAAAGGAGATCCTTGGTGTCGAGGTTTACGCCTTCTTGCGTGCTGGGTGACCCAAAATATCTTTGGCTCCCGCTGACGGCAAGACGGGAGGCTAGATCCTAGCCAGATCTAGTCAATCGGCTTTGGTGAGCGCGTTAGGTGCGTGATTTCCTCCGATGTTTCTCCAGAGAGTAAAACACCTTGCTGTTGGGGTACGAAGCTCGAGAGGACGGAGGTGGAATAGCTCATCAGAGCATGCTATATTCCTGCATAATGGTCCGAGATGGGTTACTTGCTCGGCTACTCAAGGATATGATTAAAGCAATGAAGAGCCAACCGAATATCAAAAAAGATATTAAGGATGGCCTCCCAAAAGCTAAGGAGCTTTTAGATGCTCTTCAGCACAAACTACAAGGGAGCATCAAGTCCCCCGGATATCTCCCTTACTAAGGAGAAAAAAAAGGGAGAGTAGGAGGATAAAAAAGAGAAAGAGGGCTGGAAACTAGTTAAAAAAAAAAAAAAGAAAAAGAAGCATGAAGAACAGAATGCTGAGGAACAATCTCAGCATCCGAAGAAGAAAATAATTGAAATTAAAAAAAGGCCAAAGCTCGATGCGATCGCTATCAAACCAGCGCAGGGGAAATCCTACGCTGAGGTGATGAGGTCCATCAGAACGGTCAAACCGGAGGACTTGGGCGCGGATGTGAGGTCCGTCCGGAAAACTAAATTGGGTGAGGTGCTGATTCAATTCAGACATACCAAACCGGAAGGTCGGAAGGCACTTGCTGAAGTGCTCAAGGAAGCAACAGGCCAGAGCAGCTGTGTCAGGGAGTTGACCCCTAGAGGAAGTCTAGAGGTTAGAGACCTGGATTGCTGCGTGACGGAGGGTGAGGTGTGTGAGACCCTCAAAAGCAAACTGCCTGATTATCGTGGTGCAGGTTAGAGTGACCAAAACCAACACTGCGGAACAGCGTGCTGCCATCATATTGTTGGAGGAGGTTGCTCCCGCGCAGCTGTTGAAGACCGGGATTTTGCGAGTGGTCCTGGTGAATTGTCGAGTACGCCGCCGCGAAATAATGACGAGGTGCTGCCGGTGCCTAGGCTATGGCCACCGAAGCCATAGCTGTAAAGGCCCTGACCGTAGCGCCTGCTGTTATCGTTGCGGACAGAGAGAGCACAAGGTCGCGGCTTGCACTGCAGAACCTGAATGTTTTCTCTGCAAAGGTGAAACGAAATCGGAGGGACGCCGGCCTGTTGCAGGATCGCTGATCACCCCCTTCTCCGACTTTGCCACGATACGGATGCTGATATGTTAATTATCAGTGAACAGTATCGGAACAGAGAAGGAGTACTTGGTTCACCGATAATTTTGGGACGGCAGCCATTTGGATTCCTGAAGCACGAAAAACAAAAGTAGAGGCTCATGGATCTGGAAATGGCTATGTTTGGATACGATGCAATCGCATCACGCATGTGATTTGCGATCTTACACCAAACCAAGCCATAGGTGACTACCAGGTCATACTTGATGACCTCGAGGACACCATCAGAGAAATGAAAGGTGAGCTAGTGATGGCAGGTGACTTTAACGCAAGGGCCCTAGAATGGGGCATGACGGGGCCTGACTCCAGGGATCGAATAGTCAAGGAACTAACGTCCAGACTAGGTATAGTAGTTTTAAACACTTGCAATACTTCGATCTTTAGGAGACCGGGCTATGCCGAAACTATACCTGATGTGACCTTTGCGACTGAACGTCTGACCTCTCGAATCCAGGACTGGCAGGTGATCGAGGACTACACAGCCAGCGATCACCAATACATTACATTCCGCGTATGTGATGGGACGCTAGGTTTCACTGGACACAATTCGCGATGGCCCCCTAGATGGAACGTTGCAGGGATAAATAGAGAGAAATTCTCACAGGCTATTGAACGCGGTCAGCAAAGCCTTGTTAGGATTCCAAATGGATCATCGACAATTAAGGAGTTGACTAGCGCCACAATGCGCGTTCTACGCCGAGCTTGTGAAAAGTCGATGCCGTGCAAAGCGGTTGGTGGGAAAAGACGTCCTGTTCACTGGTGGACGGCTGAGATAGCTGATATGAGGCGTAGGTGTTTACATCTACGACGAATATTATAGACAACTCGTAAACACGGAGATGACATAACTTTGAGGAGGGCTGAATATAAGCTATCCAAGAAAGCCCTTCGACGAGCGATCGAGGCCAGCAAACGCCGATGCTGTAAGGCGCTGTGTGAGGACATAGATGGGGATCCACGGGGACTGGAATACAGGGTAGTGGCTGGAAAACTGGGAGCTCGTGGAAACATGGGCACCTTGGACTTCGGCGCAATGCAGAACATCGTAGATACTCTGTTTTCTACCTACCCTGGTAGGTCTGACCCAGCTCCACAGGGAACGAGAATTGGATGTCCCTCTTTTCAGCAAGGAGGAGCTCGGTAGAGCCGTGAGAACTATGCGGAATAAGAGGGCTCCAGGACTTAACGGAATTCCACGAGAGGTGCTAAAAATAGTAATTGAGATGCACCCAGAACTCCTTCTGTCGATGTATAATTCGTGCCTGAAAGCTGGTTTATTTTATTCCAGCTGGAAGGTGGCGAAACTTGTGCTTATCGACAAGGGCAAGGGTCCGCCGGAGGCGCCCTCGTCGTATCGACCTCTATGTATGTTGGATACTGCTGGAAAGCTGATGGAGCGACTATTGAAGCCACGACTCCTCGGGGCTGTTGCTGCTACCGGTGGCTTGGCTGACAGACAGTATGGATTCCAGGAGGGCAGCGCGATGGTGGACGCAATCTTCGAGGTTGTTGATGAGGCGAGGCGCACAGAGATGGGTAATCAATACTCCCGACCTGTTTGCCTCCTGGCTACCCTTGACGTTCGGAATGCCTTCAACTCTGTTGGATGGGCAAATGTTTTGATGGCCATGGAGCAAGACTTTCGGGTGGCGCCTTATATACTTCGTATATTGGGTGACTACCTTGAGGATCGCTACTTGGTTTACGAGACATCGAACGGTCGGAGAAGGAAAAAACTTAGTTCCGGGGTGGCTCAGGGGTCTGTACTCGAAGCCGACATGTGGAATATCTCATATGACGGAATACTCCGGATGCAGATGCCTGAGGACGCCTTTCTGGTTGGATACGCAGATGATGTAGCAGCTGTCATCATCGCTAGGGATTATGACGCTGCACAGATGCGAATCAATCAGGTGATGCGTCGCGTGGAGGGATGGATAGAGAACAATGGGTTAGAACTGGCGGCAGCGAAAACGGAGGTCGTGCTCCTGACTAAGAAACATATCTCAAAGATACGCCTTATGCAGATTGGAGACACGACGGTAAGTACCAAAGCAGCCGTAAGGTACCTGCAGGTGACGCTTGATTCCAAGCTGACCTTCTGAGACCAAATAAAAAAAATGGCGGATAGAGCTGTCCGAGTGACAGCGTAACTTAGCAGGTTGATGGCCAATGTCGGCGGCCCAGCACCATGCAAGTGGCGTCTGCTCATAAGAACAGCTGAATCCATTATGCTATATGGCACTACGCATCGCGAGCTCCTACCGCACGGTCTCAGAGTCGACGGTGCTGGTAATCGCATGTGTTATTCGCATTGATCTCCAAGCACAAGAAAAGAAAGTTGTCCACCAGGATAAAAATATTCTCGGCAGAATAGAGGCAGCTGCACGGGCCAGAGCTACTACGATGACCGAATGGCAGAAGCGCTGAGAGAGGGATCTGCGCGGCCGATGGACGGCTCGACTGATCAGTCAGTTAAAGCCGTTGTTTCAGAGGTCGCACGGAGAGATTAATTACCACCTCACGTAGCTCTTATCGAGGCACGGTCGGTTTCGATCCTATCTCCACAAGATGGGGAAAGTACCGGATCCGAGCTGTGCCCACTGTCGTGCTCCCCGCGACGATGCGTTTCACACGTTTTTTCACTGCGAGGTGTTTTGCCTCGAAAGGGAGTGCCTCTGGAGAGATATAGAGCCATGTGGGCCAGAAAATATCATCCGGCTGATGCTGGAGAGCCCGGAGAAGTGGTCCAGGATTTGCAATTTTTGCAAGGCCATCCTGGACCACAAACGAAGAATCGAAGAAGGCGTGTAAGCCCGCAAGGGTGAATAGGATGGCGCAGCCCAGAAGTAATGTCCTCATAGACGGTTCCTGGGCTGTATTTAAGCCATCGTGAGGAGGTCTCCTCGGTGCACGCCTCGCAGCTCTTTTCAGTTCTGTGGGAAGCAGTCGAGGGGAATGCACTGAGGAGGTAGTTTTTTAGTGGGTATGCCCTCACAGGTGAGTCCTACATACCCGGGGACCGGTCCCCGGGATCCATAAAGGATTTTTCTCCTCCTCAACAAAAAAAATATTATTATTATTATTATTATTATTATTATTATTATTTCTAAAGTAAACTTGAATATTGTATTTTTTGAAAATACTTCTTCTTCTTTCTGAAAAACCTTTTACATATGATAAAACTACATTTGATTTTTATTGTTTTTGTCTATTCTAATATTACTACATTTTAATATTATTGTATTTGTATAATAATTTGATGCTCTCTCGATGATTCACTTTATAATACCTATCTTGTTTCCGAATTGATGGTCTGAGTTAAAATTTAACAATCTATCTGACCATGTAGATTTTCTATATCAATTTAATTTTACTCTGTTATTACTAAATCTAATAACATTGACGTCCGAAAAACTTAATTTATTGTTTAATTCTATATCTTTTGTAAATTTAATTATATCATGGATGGAATGAAAAACATGCACCATTTCTTCTACATAGCTTCCTGATACAATTGTAAAGACGTAATCAACATATCTCTTATAGATAATTGAATCAAAATTTAACTAGTTTAATACAATATTTTCTAATTTTTTTATTGCCAAATAAGCAATGACCGCTGATAAAGGTGCTTCCATTGGACAACCATATTTTTGTTCATAAAAATAATTTTGAAAAGAACAAAGTGTATTATTAACAACTAAGTTTATTGCTTTAATAATTTCGTCTTTGCTTAATTACGTGTGTGTATAAATTGCTGTACATTTTTTTCTATAAACTCTTTAAATAAATCCAATGCTATATTCGTAAATAAAGATACTGCATCCAATGCAATCATCTTATATTAGGAGTGTGAATAAGTCTTTCCCGTTTTTTGTAAGAGATGGCGCCACCAATACTGTGCGATTATTCAATGGTTACATATGTCATAATCAAAGCTTATTCATATGTCAACAATTCCATACTAACACATTAGTTAAAATTTTTTCGCATCATAAATTTTTGATATCGTGAAAATGTCGAAATTTGAGCCGAGTCGACGTCATTTGCGGGAAGTTTCACTTTATTGGTTCAATTTGAAGAAATCTGCTGCCGAGACGCATCGATTGCTTCAGGAGGCTTATGGAAAAGGTTGTGTCGCTGATTCAAGTGTTCGCGGATGGTTTCGACGCTTCAAAAGCGGTGATTTCGACGTGGAAGACAAGGAGCGTTCCGGGCGGCCGCAAATCTTTGAAGATCGAGAATTGGCGACTTTGCTTGATGAAGATTCTTGTCAAACGCAAGAAAAACTTGCTGAAGCATTGGGAGTTGACCGAACAACCATTTCCAAGCGTTTGAAAGCCATGGGAATGATCCAAAAGCAAGGAAATTGGGTGCCGTACGAACTGAAGCTGAGAGACGTCGAACGGCGTTTTTTCACTTGCAAACAGCTGCTTCAGCGACATAAAAGAAAGGGTTTTCTGCATCGTATCGTGACTGCAGATGAAAAGTGGATACGTTACGATAATCCGAAGCGAAGAAAATCATGGGGATTACCCGGCCATGCATCATCATCGACGGCCAAGCCAAATATTCATGGCGCCAAGCTCATGCTCTGTATATGGTGGGACCAGCTAGGTGTGGTTTACTATGAGCTTCTGAAACCGAATGAAAGGATCACAGGCGAGGTCTATCGACGACAATTGATGCGTTTGAGCCGCGCACTGCGAGAAAAACGGCCACAATACTCCGACAGGCACAACAAAGTTATTTTGCAACATGACAATGCTCGCCCACATGTTGCACCGCTGGTGAAAACATACTTAGAAACGCTCAAATGGGAAGTCCTACCCCACCCGCCGTATAGTCCAGACGTTGCTCCGTCTGATTACCATCTCTTCAGATCGATGATGCATGGCCTGGCTGACCAGCACTTCCATTCCTACGAGGAAGCCAAAAAATGGGTGGATGACTGGATAGAGGCCAAACCGGTCGAATTTTTTCGCAACGGGATTCGTATGTTGCCAGAAAGATGGGAAAAATTTGTAGCTAGCGATGGCCAATACTTTCAATAATTCATTTGTAACCATTTTTTCACAATAAAGGCTCAAAATTTGAAAAAAAAAACGGGAAAAACTTATTCACATACCTGATAATTATTTGGAATATTAATATCTTTAACTGTTTCATAAAAACTCCAACAATCTTTATAGAAGTTGGTTTTCCTAACTATCATAACTAATATATTTGATAAATATCTAGCAATCTTGTATGTTGTAAAATGAATTCATGATATTATTATTCTATAGGTCAATTGCTTTTTATGAATTTTTAGAACCCCATAACATTTTACCATTATCATCATTTTAAATATTTAAATGTAGTATCATTAATATTAGAATTATTGTTCCATTCTTTTACTAATTCATTCAAATTATTTTGTAATCTGTTAGTATGAGGATTCCCAATTTTCTTGTAAGTTATGCCATCTGCTAATATCATTATAATTGTATTAATATATTCTTTTTTATTAGATGCTACTGTTACATGTCTTTTTTTCTGGAATTTGGAATATCATATTACCTTGAACAAACGGGTAGATAACTTAAACAAAGAATGTACGAGCATCAGTATATCTTAGAAAGTGTGAATGATACATCCGAACTAAAAGGAACATGATTTAGACTTGTAACATTCTTTCGATTTTGAAAATGTAAATATTTTAGAATAAGGTATCAAAAGTAGACATCAAAGAGAGTTGGAGTCAAGTAAACTGGACAACACTTATCATTCTTTATCAATATAAAAATTATGTTTTACATTGAAATCAGCAGGGTAGGAGTTCTATAAATTTTATACAAATAAATTTAGAGTAAAGATAGGGTATATATAGTTACATGCAGGATTTTTCATTTTAGTTTAGTCCTTGAAGATGAAACGTAGCGGTTCGAAACGTCGGAAAACAAAGAAGAATTGAAATTTAAGGTGGCGGAAACAGTCACATTGTCCTTTGCTAACATAGAATATATGTTAAAAACATTTTATTAGTTTCATTGATCAATATAGTAAATGTGCTAAAATTTACTGTCTAAAGAGTAGAAATAAATAAGTAAAATTTTTTAAGCAATTTTTTAAACTTCGTTAAAAATTTATTAAATAAAAGAAATAAATTAAAAATTGTAATAACAGAACTTAATAGTTCAATAAGGAAATCTATGATTTTGATAGTTAAAAGAGAATTAAAATAAATCCATATCCATCTTACGTGCATGAATTAATTGATACAATAGAAAGATATAAGGTCAATAATAAATACGGCTATCTATTTACTAAAAGAAATGCCAATAAATAGAAAAGTTTTTCCTGAAGTTATATTATCAGACAGTTACTTGAAAAACAGGCAATTGGCAAACACTGAACAAATTAAGACTTCGAATGAACAATGGAAGCAATGGAATTTCATTGGAAGAATGGAAAGTAATGGAAAAAATAGAGTCTAAAACATGGATGTAGATAAGGCTAAAGCTAAAAAAATTAGTTATGTAAAATTGGTTTATAAAAGGAATCATGCAAATACTTACAAAGAGACATAAGTTACAAGAAGATTTCAACAACAAGAAATTTATGATAATATATGCTTTCCAATTGTAAAAATGCAAATACTCAAATTGTTACTAGCCTATTGTTATCAAAAGAATTTATATATTAATTCAACGGACATTGAAATAGCATTTCTAAACAGGAAAATTAAAAGTGAAGTATACGTAGCACAAGTGTTAGGCTACACAATAGGAAATAACAAAGAATGTAAATTATTATGAGGCGGCGAACTTAGTTTCCGACCTTCACGTTTAGATGGCGGTATAAGTAGTACGAAAAGTCAGATGTGTCGAATCAAGTACTTATTTTTTAGTTTTGGCATTCACGAGTAAAATTTGGTTAACAGACACCATCATTTGTGTAAACATTATAATTGTTTGAACAGTGAAAAATGAATCATAATAAATCTTTTTTTCCACATGTCCTTTTGCACTATTTTGATTTGAAAAAAGTGTAGCAGAAACTTATCGATTGCATCAAGAATGTTATACCGAACAAACACCATCGCTTGCATCATGTTAAAAGTAGTTTCACTGGTTTAGAAGCGAAGATACTGGTGTTAATCACAGAGAACGTTCTGAACAACCGAAAAAGATTGAAGATAGTGAATTGAAAGCATTATTGGACGAAAACTCAGCTCAAAGGCAGAATGAACTCACTAATAAGTTAAGAGGTCAGTGAAAGAGCCGTTGGCAAATGTTTGCATGGAATGGGAAAATTTATAAAGAAGGCAAATGGATGTCACACGATTTGACCGAATTTGCTATTATGAATCGATACAACATCGCACTGTCTTGGCTTGCCAGGCAAAAAAGAGTTTCTTGTGACGTTATGTGATTGGTAATGATAAATGGATCTACTATGATAATCCTAAGCGAAAAAAACTATGGGTGGACCCAGGCCAACCATCCACATCGACACCAAAACGGAATATCCACGGCGAAAAGGTATTGCTGTGCATTTGGTAGGACCAACACAGTGTACTGTACTACGAGCTACTAAAACCGAATGAAACCGTCACTGCCGAGGTATGCAAACTCCAAGTAAATGATTTTCAACAGAAATTGATCGAACATAAATCAATAATTGCAAGCCATAGGCGCAGTCATCGTCTTGCATGACAACGCTCGACTATATGTTGCGAAAGCCGTCAAAAATACTCTGTTCAAGCTTGAATGGGAAGTGTTGCCGCACCTAGCGTACTCGCCAGACATAGCGTCTTTTGATTACCACCTACTCAAATCGATGCAGCATGATCTCGTTGATACACACTTCCGACATGTTCAAGAAGTGCGAGAATTTGTGAATGATTGGATCGCCTCGAAACCGCTATCGTTTTTCGCCACGCTATCGCCATATCGCCAGAAAGATGGCAAAGACTAGCAGAAAATCGTGGAAAATATTTTGATTAAGCTAACGTGTATCCATTTCCCATCATAAATGTCCCTTTTCCGTTATAAAAGGTCGGAAAATAAGTTCGCCTCCAAATATTAGGTTAAATTAATAAATAATTTTTTATTGGTCTTACAGTCGAATCAGTTCAATCTAAAAATAAAAATAAAAATAAAGATTAAATTAAAAATTAAATTAAAATTATAATGACAGTCAGACTGTCCTTGTTTACAGTCACCCCCGTGACTAATCTGAAAATAAAATATTAGCTGAAAAAATTCTTTGTTAGTAAAGTGCAGTCTGACTGTCCCCAACACCCTTACCTAATTGAAGACTTGTCCAACGTTTTGAGCTCGCTACGGCTCCTCATCAGGGACTAAACTAAACCTTACATTCTAATCTATATATACTTCATCCCCACCACCAAATTTAGTAAATTAAATCTAAATTGTAATATATTGAAATGTGAATACTTTCAAGGCTCTCCCGTTTATACTTATTATTAATACCATGTTCCAAAATATTCACATTCACAAAATCAAAAGAATATAAAAACTTTAAACAATGCTCTTTTAAACCGGAAGTAATATGTGAGCTACGTAAACTATATTTATGTTCATAAATTCTCTTTTTTAAATATCTACCTGTTTGTCCAATATAGTATTTATCACAATCCATGCAATTAATCTTGTAAACAATTCCTGATTTTAAGCATAAATCATCCCTATCTTTGCAATTATTAAACAAACTACTCAAATTATTGTTATTTTTAAAGAAAATTTGAATGTTATATTTCCGAAAAAAAATCTCTCAGCAATTAATCTATTAATCAATTGAATTGGATAACCATTATTAATGAAAGTTTCTCTTACTATCTGTAAATTATTTTGTCTAAAATCTTTATGTGACAATTTTATTGCTTTGTCAATGTCACCCTTTAGTGCTCCAATTTTGGTTCCGAATTGGTGGTATGAATTAAAATCTAAAAACCTACCTCACCAAGTAGGCTTTCTGTACCAATTAAGTTTCACCTTATTATTACTACATCTAATGACATTAATGTCCATAAAACTTAATTGACTATTAACCTCAACCTCCCTGGTAAATTTAATTCTGTTATGTACAGAATTAAAAACATCCACCATTTCATCCACAAAAACTTCCGGACCAATTGTAAAGATATCATCAACATATCTCTTAAATATCATTGGTTCAAAAATCAATTTGGACAAGGCTATACTTTCCAACTTTTCCATAATTAAATTAGCTATAACCGGTGACAAAGGCGACCCCATTGGACATTTTTTGTTTAAAATTTATTATCAAATGAACAAATTGTGTTATTAAAAACCAAATTAATTGCTTTAATAAATTCATTCATTGTTAATTTTGTATGCAAATTAATTTCTTTTCACTTTTCTTGTATAATATCATTTAACAACTCTAAAGGTACATTTGTAAACAAAGATACTACATCTAATGAAATCATCTTGTAATTTTTCGGAATAACAATATCTTTCATTTCATTGTAAAAACACAAACTATCCTTAATGTAAAAACTAGTTCCTCCATCTATCTTAACCAATATATTAGACAAAAATCTAGCAATATTCTAAGTTGGGAAACCTATGGAAGATATTATTCTAAATGTCAGATTTTCTTTATGAATTTTGGGAAGTCCATAATGTCATTAGATGTAGTAATAATAAGGTGAAACTTAATTGGTACAGAAAGCCTACTTGGTGAGGTAGGTTTTTAGATTTTAATTCATACCACCAATTCGGAACCAAAATTGGATCATTAAAGGGTGTCATTGACAGACCAATAAAATTGTCACATAAAGATTTTAGACAAAATAATTTACAGATAGTAAGAGAAACTTTCATTAATAAAGGTTCTCCAATTCAATTTATTAATAGATTAATTGCTGAGAGATTTTTTTTCGGAAATATAACATTCAAATTTTCTTTAAAAATAGCAATAATTTGAGTAGTTTGTTTAATAATTGCAAAGATAGGGATGGTTTATGCTTAAAATCAGGAGTTGTTTACAAGATTAATTGCATAGATTGTGATAAATACTATATTGGACAAACAGGTAGATATTTAAAAAAGAGAATTTATGAACATAGATATAGTTTACGTAGCTCACATATTACTTCCAGTTTAAAAGAGCATTGTTTAAAGTTTTTACATTCTTTTGATTTTGTGAATGCGAATATTTTGGAACATGGTATTAATAATAAGTATAAACGGGCGAGTCTTGAAAGTATTCACATTTCCAGGAATCGAAATAATGTGAATTTAATGCTAGTCTGGTAGATTGGACAGTGCTTATCATTCCTTATTAAATTGATTAGTTTTGGACAATTTGTGTAGAGGGGGAATTTATATTTAATTTACTAAATTTGGTGGTGGGGATGGGTATATTTATTTATTTTTATTTTTAGATTGAATTGATTGGACTGATTAGACCAATAAAAAAATATTTATTAATTTGTATATAGGCAGTCGACATAAGTACAATTAAATTATTTTCTAATATTAGGTTGTCAAATATCTCCCCTCCTCTTTTTGCTCTTCATTGAATGCTTTATAAAAAGTATTACAGTGGTCGGATTCACTTCAAATATGCGCCGTTTTGTTCGACAATCTGTTTCCATCTAGACGGCAACTTCATAATACCCCTCTCGTAGAAACCCCACTCCTTATTTGCGAAGAACTCGGACAGCCACTTTTCACAAGCCTCTTTTGAGTCCATCTTTACACCACTAAGGGCGTTCCACATGGACAGGAACAGGTGGTAATCACTTGGTGCTATGTGCAGGCTATATGGTGTATGTGATAAAACCTCCCATCTGAACTCCCGTAGCATCTGACGAGTCATCAACAAAGTGTGTGGTCTGGCGTTTTCCTGGTGGAACATTACTCCCTTGCTGTTGGCCAATTGTGGACGCTTCTGGTCGATAGCCTGCTTCAAGCGGTCCAGTTGTTCACAGTAGATGGTATAATTAAGCGTCTGGACATATTGGAGCAGCTCATAGTGGATGATTCCTTTCCAATCCCACCAAACACACAAAATTGTCGAAACCATTCTTCTGCAGTTCGAAGTGATAGCATGCCATCCCTAAAACACCATTAATTTCACGGAACGTTTCTCTAGCGGATTTACCTTTGACGAAGACAAACTTTAAAATAGTACGAATCTCGGCGTTATTGAACTCTGTGTTTACACGTCTATAACTTTTGAACGCAATATCCAAACTAAACATGCATAGCGTCGTTTTGTACATTATGTGAAAACCTTTCAAATGATGTATAGTATTGACAGATACGAGCTCTGTAGCGCTTTGTACATAGCCGCGAAATTCATAAGACAAAAAGGCCGAAGGGAGATATTTGACAACCTAATATTTTTGACTTTTTTCTCTCCTACTTTATACCATTGGAACGATATAAGGAGGAACAAAAACTATTATTAAAAGTGAATTTTTTATCACAAATCTTTTCCATGAAGTTTGAAATAATACAACAAAAAAAATTGTATATATAATTTTTTTTTAAACCAAGAAAAGAATCCAAGTATGCTTCATACTAATAGTTAAAGACAGAGAGAGAGAGAGAGAGAGAGAGAGAGAGAGAGACAGAGAACCAACCTAAAAATATATTTAAATAATTTAACATAAAGAAAATAGAAAGAATAATATGAGAATAAATATTTTTATTCAGATCAAATGAAAGGGAAAATATATATAAACTCTTTTATAATATCATAAACATTCTGATAAATAATTGTGGATTATTTATTTCAAATAAGAGTGTAAATAATTAGGATAAATTTAACTAATAAATAAACATTTACTCAAATAAGCCCGTATATACACAAAAAGGAAAACATAGAGAAACGACAAATTTAAACAAAACTTATATTACCAAGTAAATAAATTTACATGTACACATATGGGCCATTTGCATAATTTTAACATCCCAATACATCATTAACCTCAGCAGATGGTTGAGCATCATAATGAACTATATTGCAAAGTTTTATTAGTTAAAAAAAAGGTACGTATTTGTAAATGTTAAAACTATGCCGTAAAATAATATTACTTGCGATTATATATTAAAAAATCTTAATATAGAGTTATAAGCAGATTTATAGTCGATGCCTACAATGGCTCGATCGCTAGAGCAAAGGACTAGTAATTTGGTGATCCGAATTCAAATCCCGGTCTCGGCCGATTGACACAAGCACCGCTGTAATACTTTAAATGTGCTTTGTTTAGAAATACATTGTAGACCTCCGTCACTAATTAGCACTGGTATTTGAAAGCATAACTAGAGCGATTTTAAATAACATAAAACAAAATAAAACAAAAAAAAAATATTTATGGTCATGTAGATATTAATAGCCATTGGTATAATTATCCTATATATTTGTAAAATAATTCGCTACAATAATATAATGTTCAAAAGTCTTTCAAACAATACTTTTTTATAAAGTGTAGTTAATTTTTAAGAATTGAATGCAAAAAAGTTTATGTTTAACTACAATTAAACATGTTTAAAAAATGTATACTTTATTAAGGATTTTTTTGTAATAAACTTTCAACTCATCGGCATATGCAGCAATATGCAATTTAAGTTGTAAATGCAGTACACGGGAATCGCGCTCGATGACAAGATGAAGAGGTAGAAATTTTGAAGAAAATTTAAAATGCTCGACACATCAGAAACCTCCAGATCCTTCTTTTTCTCAATTTTCTCTGATCTGCAGGACTCTGCTCAATTCAGATCAGGTCAGAATCTGAAAACCCTGGACAATCTTATAGTACGTCATAAATTTTTTCTCACTTTAATTCGGCATTTCTTGTACTGACGCCACTGCGGTACAGCTGCCCTGGCCTATCCATTCATGCGCGCACGCATCACGTAGTTCACCCGGCCGACTGCCACAGTTGCGCCATCTAACAATTAAACATTTTTCGTACCATCTCCCTATTACTTGTGTTCTTCTATAAGCGTGTATCTTCTTTGCCCATACTTGCCTTCGATGCACGACTGCGTTCCTTGATTAAAAGTAGGAGTTTTTGTTTCTCTGTTAAACACTGCAAATTAGTTTCAGAACGAAATTATTGTTTTCTTATTGTAGCCTTGTAGACATCAAAAAGGGGCAATAGTAATAATTTAGAAGGGGATCCAACAAACAAATTTTTTGTAGTATATGAACTGAATTTTTAAATATTTTCAACTTTTAGAAATATACGTGAGCGGTAGAATAATTTTTTGCATAATTTATCAAATAAAATAAGCTAAATATGTTAAATCTCTTTAAGAGCCTCTTATTGATATGGACCAATGTAGTAGAAAACTTCGCAGTATTTGCTTGATACCAAAAAACTAATCATTTTTTCATTTTCATATTTCTGAAATAAATAATTTCATTGTAGTCTAAAAATAATGTTGACGTAACCAAAGTAAATATTTATTTTAATTGAGTAAACTCTTTATCTTAATTGAAATAAATATTCTTTTACTATTCAGAAAAATCATGTATTTGATTCTAATAAAATATCCTCTAAATAAGAAATTTTTTTCGCCAGTGTATATATTTGCAATGATAAACAGTTTGTAAATGCTGAAAAAAGGTTTTACAAATAGAATCTACTAATTCTTATACATAACATGTTACAACAAATTTTATTTATCATATGTTTATTTATTCTTTATTTATTTATTTTGATGCTTATGTGACAAAGACGAAATCTCAATTTTGATTTTTTATAAATTGACCGTTTGTATTGAAATCGAAGTGCAAAATGCATGTATAATTTGTTAGGACGTACTTCGTAGGAAGTGTATTTCGAGATTTTTTATGTTTATGTGTACTTGTATAATATTTTTATGATATTTTTATGTTTTCTTTTCATAAAATATACTTGACATCTTTATCATTTCTGTAATTCTTTTAAGTATTCTTAAATTTCTGGTTATATTTTTTTACAATTTCTATTCAAAGATATAAAGTTGACAAAATGTCACAGCTTTTTTTTACGATTGTTTTTCTTTAGAATTTGACATTGATCAACCACCCATCCCTAAAGTACCCAAGACTTGGTAATAGTATTTAAACTTTTTTATTGAAACAAGAATTTATTTCCTTTTTCAACTAAAGTTACTAATTAACTAAATGTAATGAACATATGTAATTTTCGAAATAAAAATTATTGTAAATTAAATAAAAAAGAAAACAAATGTATAAAATGTAAGAGTAATTTTTAAAATTTATGATGAAGTTAAAGCACAATACACCAACTTTTTAAATAGTGGAAGAGACAAGAAAAAAATTGACTATAAAAGAACAGATGGAGAAGTAGAAAAAATATTAATCTACCATATAGATAAGCAAAAATAGAGAAAGAAAAAAACAGTAAAAATTTCTGTAGAATTTATGGAAAATGGAGGTGTTTACAACGCAATGAATTTTAATGATTTATTAGTAAAAATATATAATGATAGGTAAGAAAGAATAAAAACTCTTAAAGAAAGAAATAAAATATATAAAGCAGAAGAACCCAATAAAAAAATTGTTTATTTGAACTGTTAAAATTTAGTGATTAGTTTTTTGTGGTGTTAATTAGCTAAAAATAAAATCAAGTATGAAACATAAGATAGAGACTGGTATATCTCAATGGAAAAAGCTCAAAATTCAGGTGAAAATTCACTTCAGAAATTAGCATGTTTTACACGAATCATAATATACAACCCACAACAAAATTGTCAAAAAACAAGTTTTTTTATTTATTAACATTAAAATTTAATGATAGTGTAGATGATTACACCAAAACACAGAATATAAGTTATATAACTGTCTCATTTCAAATCTTTATTTCTATTTATTTATTGATGTGTTAATGTTGAAAAACTAAACTTATTTTTGCTTGTAACCATTGCTATAACATTATTTTTGTATTTATGCTTATATACTATTCTGTTAAATGCTTTAATCTGTACAATTATAAAATCAAAAAGAAAAAATTAAAAAATATACACATATGTGCAGAAATTTGTTTACAAAATATTTAAGATTTTATTTACAATGCTAAAAGGTAAATAAAGATGAAATATAAATGTAAAAGAAGTTTAATCAAAATAAATTAACAAATAAATAAAAAATAAAGATGTCTATTTTCAAAAATGTAAAATTTTAAACTTTATTTAAGTACTTTTATTTTTTTTACAGTAAATAAGATCAGTATGAATTTTTATAACTGTACAATTAAAAATAAATAACTCAAATTTTTTAGTTATTTATTGTCTGACTATATAAATAAAGCAATAACAAACATACTTTAATTTTACATAGTTTTATAATTTGACAATGTACAGCAACTGATATTTAGATCTATGTTTAGTATTGCTCACTTGCATTATTTAATATGGACTGAAAAAAAAAATTAAATTCTGACTGAAGATTTCAGAAAATAATGATGGTGCTGGACCTTGACAATAAGTGAAATTCTAAGTATTGGTGGAATACTACAGCATTGTCAAATTCTGGTTGATTCTATGAGTAATAAAATAGATTTTCAATACTAGTTTAAATTAAAAATAATATATCTTTTATTATAAATGTTGCATTGTTCATAGATTAAAACATATATAATTAATCCATGTAAAAATTTATTATATAGAATTTTTTGGAACTGTCTCAAGTGATATTCTATTCAAAGAGTACAATGTATGTGGACTTAATATAAGTTAAAAATGCATATTAAATAAATGTAATTAAAATTTAAATCAGATTGAAATACAAAAACAAATTAATTCATGCAAGTATTCATATATATTCAATACCATTTTAACATAGATAAAAATATATGTTAATTTCATGAATTAGATAACATCATATAAATCACTATTTGAATTCATTTTGTAATTATGGGGAAACTGTTCAATAAATTGATAGATACAGGCAAGACTATAAAAGAGCACTTACTAAAATGCATTAAAAAAAATTTATCATTCTTTTGTGAATATCAAAACCTTATAAATTGTTGACAAAAACTTTTTTTTCTTATACATATTGTTATACAGCATGTTATTTAAAGGGTCCATCCCTATTTCAATTAGGTATATCCTGAAAATTAATTGGAAAATTGTATTTAAATTTAACATAAGACTTCATTTGTATCAATACTATATTTATTAAGATTGAAACATTTTCTCTAATGAACTAATTTCTCTTAAAAAATACCATAAATGAAATTGTTGAATTGTGCTACTCTTCAAATTTTATTAATGAAAGATTAAGTATTATTAAAAAAATAATTATTAAAATAATTTTAAATTAGTTCCTTAATATGTAGCTAAACTTTTTTTATTTTATAGTTACCCATTTAAAAAGTCTACAAATAGTTAAATAAATTAAATAAAAATCAAATAATAGATAGTTAAAGGAGAAGGAAACGATGATAAAGAATAAAGTATGTTTACAGCAAAGAAGAGATAGAAAAATACATAAAAATGTTTAATATTGTTGAAACAGAAAACTAATATGATTAATTTAATTTACTATAAGAGAAATAGAACCGTAGTACATAATATCAGTAATGGATTATAGTTAGAAAATCTATGCAAACATATTAAGGAAAAATATAGTGATTATGTGAGTAATTATGTGACAAAAATAACACTTAAAAGGTACAGCAAAAAAAGAAATAACAAAAACAGTTGCATTATTTGTTATAAAACAAGTAATGAAAATTAAATAGTGGTTAAATTAGAGAATACATCTATATATGCATTACTCACTTGTGCTACTACTAGTAGTGCTTGTACTACTGAAAAGAGGCTTTTGATGACGTCATTAGAAAACATATATTTAAAAAATTGTAAAACAATATAATAAAATAATAAGTAAAAACTCTCTCTCTTTGCTGTGTGTGTGTGTGTGTGTGTGTGTGTGTGTGTGTGTGTGTGTGTGTGTGTGTGTGCGCGCGCGCGTGCGTGTGTGATTTTAATCCTGTAAAAAAAGTTCTTTGGCAGTATAACAAGAATACCTAGAAATAGAAATTAACAAACAAAGGTTAATATATAAAGAAAAAAATATTATATAACTTTTTAAACTAAGAATTAATTTAGGCTATAGTTACTTTAAAAAATGCACACAAACCAAAGAGTTTTAAAGATTAATTATAGACCCTGATATTAATGCCTTAATATGTTTTATGAAAAAAGTAAATGTAATTAAAATAGATAAGTAGTGAGAAGCATATTAGAGTTAAAAATAAATATTGAAAAGAAAGGATTAATAACAAAAAAATGCTGACAACAGAAAAAGATAAACAGTAAAATAAATAATGAAGATGCAAATGATTATATATAGAGATATAGAGATTATATAGAGCAAATATTTAAAAATTTAATGTTAACCAATGGCTTGGCTAAAGAAAAATATGTAAGAAAAAGAAAATGATAAATAAATTGTCTATAAGGATTAACAATGAATTAACAAAAAAGAAAAAAAAATGAAAATATAATTAGTTCATTCATCCATTCTGCAGAATGATCAGCTACCATATGAAATGTTTAATTCTTACATGTAATGCCTAAGTTGTATAAATTACACATTACACATAATATAAATAAGATTAAACCTATTCAAATATATAATTTTTAAATACTGAAGAAAAATTATGTATACTAAGTTAAAGTACTAAACACGAAATATATTTGTGTATCTCGAAGTAAAATGTTAAGAAGATAACAAACTACACTGAAAAAGAACTTAATATTTTAAATAAATTTTGAATTCTAAGAATAACTACCATAGATTCACAAAATATTATATAATTGTGATAAAATAATCAAATTATTTTTAATTATATTTATAAAATATATACGGAATGTATACATATTATAATAAATGTATTTTTGTTTTAATTTGTACCTCTGCCATGGAGTTTAATAAGTTCTCTAAGAGCTGTTGCTGCTCCATGCCTAATTTCCCATTTTAAACTGAAAAGATCTTGAAGTAGATTCTCAGCAAAAGCCTCAAAAGGCCAATCAACTGCTGTTTCTGGCCAACAACCTGTGCTATCTGGTACAGCACATCTTGAATCAATTACAGTTATACTTGATGAATTATACCAATTTCCTATGTCACCATCTTCTACTTTAACTCTTTTAGTCAATGGTTCTATGTTTTGATATACTATATTTGAACTCCCAACATCAGAAATATCTTCAGACTCTCGAGATCGTTGCTTTGATATAGATTGTCTAGCTTTTCTACGTGCCCGATTAATTTCTCTTCTACTTAACCCAGCTGTTTCCTGCAATGTTTCTTTTATAGACATTTTTTGAAGTTCTACAAGTTTATATATGGAAGATGTTGCAGGAATTAAATCATCTGAAGTGAATAAGTCATCAGTATGAACACCAATTAAATGAGAATCAAGACCCAATTTTTCAGTAAATATTTTCTCGTCTTGAGCAGGAGCTATTTCACCATCTGCTACTACAAGATCATATTCACTTCCTTCAGATCCTGTTAGATAAGAACTCTGAGCTAATACATGACTCATATCAAAATTCTTAAGACTTAATTTATGATTTTTTTTTGTTTGTTTATTGGATTCGTCAACTAAATCTATAAAATAAATATATGCAAAATGTGAATTTATGAATATAAAAAATAATTTAAAGAAATTATGATTTACCATTTTTTTTATCATTTTGACTTGGAGTTGGATCCCAAATTGGAACTTGTGAAATTATGGCTTGTACAGCATGAGCAGCAGAAATTCTTGTATCCCACTGTGCTGATTTTAATAATGTAGATACACGAGCTAAGAGATGATGCAACTCATGAGGATGCAAACGTTGAGCTTCTCCTAATTGTTGAGCAGCAGCACGTTTAGTTACAGAATTTGTTCCAGTTTCTAGTAGTATAAAAAGCCTATCCAGCCTGTAAGAAACAAAGCAACTGAATTAATTAGCAAAATATAGACTGATGAAAATTAAACTGACAAAATAAGAACCTTGACGTCATGATTATAGGTAAAAATTATTCCCATGTAGCCTGGAACAATGAAAGTAAAGACTGAAAAAGTCACCCTAGTTATCAAAAAAAGTTATCATTCCTGTCATTACAATGAATCAGAAAATACAAGCAATTTTCAACTGATGTTTCCAAAAGAACTACTCTCTCAAACTATTTTATTAATTAGAAATGTAGATACATAATTTATAAAAAGGTTGCTTTTAGCATAATATGAAAAAAACAAGTAAGATATAAATAAGGAAATAAACGTTTCTCTCACTAACTTAGGGTTACTTGAATGTATAATACAATTGAATAGGATTATAGTATGCTTTGGTAGATTAAGGTGGTTGCTAGCCAAGATGCATAGACGTTTCCCATCACAACACATAGCCGAATTTGTAATTGATGGTTCTATTGTTGTCGATGCCACGAAAACTTCGATCTTTGATCTCGAAAATCGCGAAAAAAATACATTCTACAAATACCATATTTATACTGGCAACCATTTTCTTGACGAAACGAGTTTTGTGGCTAGACTACTTAATCATTGATAGATAATGGCCAATCGTTACCGGATAATATTTAAATAAAGTATATTGTATTTCAATTTTATTTTAATGAATCTTAAAAACTTGACTCATATTTCCTTTACAAAAAAAATTTTTGTATAACTATAAAGTACTATACGATTCAAATGAGTTCGCTAGATTTTCAATGTATAATCAAATAAATACATAAATGATACTCCCCGTGTGTAGTTTAATTATGGAGCGTAGAGACAGAGATAATAGAGAGAGATTGCCAGAGCCCATATAACAAGACAGGATATCTTTTCAGCTGCCGAGAACATGCGCCCCGCCGCGACCAATCACTGAAACGGGTGCATACTTAAGAATGCATGATCTGAAATTAGTTACCGAACTATGCGTCAAAATTCAAAGAAAGATACATTATATGACACGGTTATCTGTCAAGTTTGAAAACAATCGCTCATGAACAGTTCGTTTATATTTTCAGATGTATTGCTTAAATAATAATTTACAATAAATCTTTATTGACGCAATTTTCGGAATAATATTTTAATCTGACTGAATTACTTAAATTAATCTATTGTTAAAATAAGCTGAAACCGAAAAAGCTTCTTAAGACTGTAAATAATATTCAGAGACGAACTTAGTTTCCGACCTTTTTTAACAGAAAAAGGACACTTAGAATGGAGAAGGGATAAACGTTAGCTTAATCAAAATATTTTCCGTTATTTTCTAATACTGTTTTCTATCTTTCTGGCAATATGGCGATACCGTGGCGGTTTCGAGGCGATCCAAACATCCACAAATTCGTGCACTTCTTGAACATGTCGAAGTGCGTATCAACGATGTTGCACTGCATCGATCTGAATAAGTGGTAATCACAAGGCGCTATCAGAGATAATAAAGGGAGATCGCCGATTCTTATGGGTCAGACTGCAGAAAAACTTTCGACTGAAAACGAGGGCCTCTGGCGGCCAAAGCGAGGTACTGGCCGTTTCGTGCGATATTCCAGATTTTGTTTTTCGAGCTCGTGCGATGGTGCGATCGAGTGGGGAGACGACTGTCGGCACTTCGGCGCATGCAGAGGGAAAGCTTGTCAAGACAATAGGATGGCAGCGGGGGTACAATAAAAGATGAGTAGCTAATAATGACCAAAAAGAAATTTTATTGCTACATGTGTATATATATATATATATATATATATATATATATATATATATATATATATATTCTCGCAGCAGCTAGCAAGCAGCTCGAAGTTTTGAAACCTACGGCAACTTTAAGAAAAACTGGCAAACATCAAAGCTGAGAAAATCTCTTATACCAAAGAGCTACCAAATTTTTCAATTAGTCGACTAATGCGATTTTTGTTAAAATTTTTATATATGCGTTTTTTAGGATTCTGATTATATATTTATGGTAGTAAAAATTGATGACAATTTCAATTTTATAATAAATCACATTAAAACCCAGTCGAAATATTGTTTTTCTAACTTATCTCGTACAATACAAAAAATTCCATTAAATGATTTAACTAAAAGTTCAAAATCTCATCAAAATACATATTTTTTAATCTATATATTTTTTCTTTAAACGTTTTTTATTAACAACAATGCATTTCACTGTAATATTCTCATTGACTATTCTATATCCTCCTTTAGTTTGAATATATTTTTTTGGGAACTCTTGGTATAGAAAAATATATAGAATAAGAAATATGTTTTTTGATGAAATCTATAACTTTTCTTAACAATCCTTTTCGAAACTTTTCGTATTTTACAAGATAATTTAGAAAAACCAGATTTTTACGATGTTCTTATGGTTTTCACTATAAAAATAAAATTTCCTCAAATTTTCACCATTATATTGATGACAAGCTCTCCAAAAAACATAAACAATATTTCAATATACTAAAGTAAGGCGACTAATATAATATGCAGATACAATCTCATTTTTTTAATTCAAAAAGTAACTAGATTTTCCTGTCAGTAATATGATAATGCTCAACAACACAAACACTCTGCTAAAGATTCTGTAAAATAAATATTTTGTAAAAGCTTAAAAATCAAAACCTTCGGCGACTAGACAATAGATGGATATTATAAACTGTTAGATTAAGTAAGGAATGGAATAATAAATAAGTAATACTATAATTCATATGAACAAGTCTACTGATCTTTATTACGAATATAAAAGCACGTCTGATCTCTATAAGCGTAAGAACAAGAAAACCTCTGGCCACGAGGAGCGCCGCAGGCGTCCGAGCGGCGCACAACATGTATACTTCTACGCACATGTGTACACAATTAGTGTGTATTATATTAGGCGAAAACGCCGGCGAAAACGCACAATACAACATAAACAAATATGAATATGAAAAACAATTATAAATAAATAATGGAAAGAATTAAAAAAAATTATTCTTCGAATTTCTTCTCGAGATCGTCACAGACAGCTTGATTTTCTGTGATGTACTGTACAATAAGACTATAAATTTATATAAACATAATATTACTTATCTAATAACATAATTTACGTTGCGCTACATATTGAAAATAATTCCAAATGCAAATGAATCGATTTCATAAAAGTATATTTATTGCAATCCAACAAACATTCATTCAAATTCTATTATTTGAAACAAAAACATACAGCTTTTAAAGGAACGAAAATTCTGCAATTTCGAAACAGTATTTGAAATGTATTGTTAGATTTATTTGAAGAGCAAAAAATATTTGTTACGTTACAAATATTTTTAAATGATTAGAATTTCTAATACACCATACTTGCCTTATTCTATACTTTTGTATAAAATAAATTTAAAGTATCTTTTAGTTGTGTAAGTAATTTTTAAAATTAAGATTTTTAGCGCTGAAGAGTACATGTAACTGACTTATGAAACAATTAAACACTCTCTATTTATTAGGATTAAGTCCTAATAATAACCCTAATTAACATTCTGATCGGGATGCCTAAAGCTGAAATGGCAGATTGTGTGCGTTGAACATTCACTACCATTGCATTCCGTACAATACAAATACCTTACATATAATATATATTACAATAAAAATGATGGAAAAATATGTAAATATAGTTAGTATTTATTGCAATATAATATATAGTGTACGTTTACATCATTGAAAATTACGAAAATGATGGTCTAATAAGTGAAGATACTACAGTTGAATGTTCTATTTTGTTTAAATTCTCAGTTTTCATATATCAAAAACATATTTACTTATTTAACTAAACATTCAGTATTTTAAATGTATAAATTACTTATTTTGAATAAATGGTTAATTAATGGTGTACGAATCAACCCTTTATTTAAATCTATAAAAATTTTTTTCAATATAGACTTATTTCTATGACATACGTTTTACTTGGAACTAAAAAAATGTATGTTTGATTTAATTTTATAATGTTTCTCTATTGATCTAAAATAATTAAGTTGCAACAAAACCTATATACGCTTTAAAAAAATTAACTTACCATTGAGACAATATTCATGGCCATTGTCAGCAATTGATTTATGTTTACGAATGCAATAGATCTCGAAAAAGCTGCTAAATATAGACTGTGAACTTTTCCAAAAATTTTTTGATTGCTTTTTATATTTTTGGAGTATCCTATATAATCATATTTGACACATAACTAACTGGGGGGGGGGTGAGAATGTGAGAACGAGAGGGGGACGGGAAAAAGGAAAAATCCAAGGGGATTAACATGGATTATTCGATGTAGTGGGTGTTGCCATATCATGTACCTGCATGTGCCCACGAGTTTCCTCTATACTGTTTCGTTTCTTTCTCTCACCTGCTCTCACTGTTTATTACCTGTCCATCTGCACGCATGTTGTACGAGGCCTAGCAGGCAGTTTACGGATATACATGCAACAAATGTTGCCATCATTTTGTTTTTTGTTTTTTTTGTTAAATTTGCAGAAAAAATATCCTATCATCTAATCCTGACCGTATAGAATACGTATTCAAAATTTGAAGGCGATCAAAATATTAACTTACATTCAAGAAAAATTTCTAAGAATTAAAACATGATTTTCTTAAACCAAAAGAATAGATTTTCTTAAGAACGAAAGTCCAGTCAAGTAAATATTTATTTCATTCTAATGTTCTAATTACTTAAATTTAGCTCATAATAATCTGAAAATAAGAATTTTCATTTTCTAGAAAATATTTCTGTAAAACAAGCTGATCAAAATTAAAATGGAAAACTTGAGTTTCTTAAATTTAGTAATCATATACCTGGACACAATACCTTTGATTCTCTAAAAAAGGCTTTACGGAATCAAATTAATATTTTATAGAAATTAGTATTTAATTGTTTTTATACAGTAGAAATAGAACAGAATTACGCAATACATATAAAAATAAATATGTTCTTAAGATTTTTCTGATACTATCAAAAGAACAATATTATTGAATTAATTAAATAAAAATTTTCTTAGTTTAAGAAATAGATTTTTCGAAATAATTCATTAAAATTATATACTGCAAAAATTCTAATATAAAGTAAATATTACTTGATTCAATAAATTTATGCGATTGTTCTGTACTAAGTAAGTATTTTCTTTAACCAAGTAATCGCATAAACTTTAACCAAGTAAGTAGTTACTAAAATAAAGCTTATATTTTCTTAACAGCAGAACACATATATTGGAAATTACATGAATATTTTCTTAATTAAAGAAAATATTATCTTGAACCAATTATTTCAAATTTCAAATCAGGAAAATAAATTCTTGGATTAATTAAATATCTCCTAGATTTTTGTCAAGATTTTCTAGAAAATGGGTGAAAATATTTTCTTGAATCAATAACTGAAAATTTTGAAATCAAAAAATTTAGATATTTGATTCAAGCCGACAAAATTAAGTGAATATATACTTGGATTAAGAATTTCAATACTTCACTCAAGAAATTTAATTTAAAATGAAGAACTCGATTCCTATCATTAAAACAATAATTACTTGAAATACGTTTTTATTTTCTAGCAACATGAAAATTCAAGTTTGCTAAATGTTTAAAAAAAGTGCATAGTTTCTTGATTCAAAGCATTATTCTCTTGACTTTAAAAATCAAAAGTTTAAACTAAGTGAATAATTTCTGGAATTCTTTTACAATTTATACGTTAATTTACTTTTGTTACAATTATTTCAAAACTTCGACCTAACCGGGATTCTATCCACAGACCTTTGGATTCGCAAGCTAACACCTTGTGAATTACGCTATCGCAGTACGATGTGGACAATTATAAAAATATTCTATCAATTTTAGATCTCTTATAGTTATATATTATGAAATTAATTTATGGATTCCAGTGTATAGTATATGCATTTATATATAATATATACTTATATTATAACAATTTATATATCGTTTTGGTTTTAATATTTGATTACCCACATCTAGATAATATTTTCTGAAATGTATTTTTCTTAGGTATATGAAGCTGAAAAATAATTTTTTTTTGTATTACTCTATATCACTGAAAAAATATTTGCTATGATCAAGTGTGGACCGATCACGAGAAATGCAACAATAAGACTAAAACAAAAGATCGCCAGTGAAGAGTTCAGTAACGTATAGCTTGCTTAACAACTTTGAAATAGTTCTTTAAAATAAACCATGATTTTAAAACTTCTTGATATTATATATATATATATATATATATATATATATATATATATATATATATATATAATATATTAAACAAAACTAGATAATCTACATATTTTCTTAAATGTAAATTTCGCTGAATTTATTGCTAAATTTCACGCAAAAATTATTTCCTTAAATCTAGAGATTATTTATCACCCTAAAAATAAATGTCCTATTTTTTACCTCGTATAGTAAACTATTAAACTTATATCACTTTAATTCAAACGAACAAGTTATTGATGAAGGAACTTTTTAAATGCTGGTTTTCTTATTTGAAGCAACTTATTTCACAATCTAAAAAATATTTATTTAATATACAGTCACAAAAATTTATTGACTACATTTTAATCAATATTTACGAATATTTATCTAGTATTTTTTTTTAGTTCAACGATTAATTGGATAAATAACTACTTTCAAGATCTTAAATTCTTACATTGAGATATGGGTTTCATAAATTAAGAAAATAATAACCTTGCCTTTATTACTGAAAAACAAATTTACTACTCTTCACTTTATAATGGAAAATATTAAATATAATATAAAAAATCAAATATAAATATAAATGATCACTTATATCTAAATAGAAGAATATATTTATTTAATATTCGGACGCAGAGAATTTTATTAATTATCATTTAATCAATATTTACTAATTATATATAATATTTTTAGATTGCAAGAAACTGATTGCTTATTAATTAACTTCTCTCAACAACTTAATTCCTTATATCAAGACATTGGTTATAAAATTTCTCAATATAATAATCATGAGTTGTACACTATAGTACACAAAAGGGTAATATTAAGAACTGGATTCTCATGTAATTTTGAATTGAAGCGAAAAAGTTCTTCAATAAGTAATTTCTTCTATAATTTCTTTTACTATTTTCTAATCATGTATATAGTCTGTGTATTCGTAAAGGATAATTAATTTCTAAATATACATGTTATATTTTAAAAAAATTTTTTAACTTAATTTTTTTAATTACACAGAAATATTGACTTGATATGAGAACTATTTTTTTCTGCAATATAAATACAAAAATTAATTATTTTTCGATTTCGTTTACGTATTAGGATTGAATTTAAGAAAATAATATCTAGATGTGGGAAATCAAATGTTAAAACCAAAACGATATATAAATTGTTATAATATAAGAATATATTATATATAAATGCATATACTATTCATTGGAATCCATAAATTAATTTCATAATATATAACTATAAAAGATCTAAAATTAATATATAAGATTTTTATAATTGTCCACATCGTAATGCGATAGCGTAATTCATAAGGTGTTAGCTTGCGAATCCAAAGGTCTGCGGATAGAATCTCGGTTAGGTCGAAGTTTTGAAATAATTATAACAAAAGTAAATTGACGTATAAATTGTAAAAAAATTCAAGAAATTATTCGCTTAGTTTAAACTTTTCATTTTTAAAGTCAAGAAAATAATGCTTTGTATCGAGAAACTATGCATTTTTTTTAAACAATTAGCAAACTTGAATTTTCATGTTGCTAGAAAATAAAAACGTATTTCAAGTAATTATTGTTTTAAAGATAGGAATCGAATTTTTCATTTTAAATTGAATTTCTCGAGTCAAGTATTGAAATTCTTAATCCAAGTATATATTCACTTAATTTTATCGGCTTGAATCAAATAACTAAATTTTTTTATTCAAAATCTTCAGTTACTGGTTCATGAAAATAGTTTCTTTAGATAAGAAAATATTTATTTAATTTCCAATTTCAGCCACCCATTTTCTAGAAAATCTGGACAAAAATCTAGGAGATATTTAATTAATCGAAGAATTTATTTTCCTGATATTAAATTTGAATATATTGTTTTGAAGATATATTTTCTCAAAATAAGAAAATTTTGATTTAATTTCTAATATTTGCGTTCTGCTGTTGAGAAAAAATAAGCTTGATATTAGAAATAATGTTTTTCAATATATATATATATATATATATATATATATATATATATATATATATATATATATATACACACAAGAAATATATTCAATGTTTGAAAAAACTATTTACTCAAAAAAATGAAATAGTTTTCTAAAAGGATTGATTAGATTTACTTGATTATTCCCTGCGAGTTGTAAAATCTAATAAATATTTATTTAATTTTATTAAACGAAGCACAAAGATTTAAATATTAAATGTAATAAACAAATAGTAAAAACTACAATATATATATATATAAATCAAAAAAATATTTTCTATTTTTGAAAAAATTATTTACTTATAAGATATAAATAATTTTATTAAAAGATTTATCCCTTTAAATTTCATATTTAAATCTTTGTGCTTCGCTTAATAAAATCGAAAAAATGTTTATTAGTTTTGAACAAGTCGTTGGATATCTATATATATAAAAATGAATGTATGTGTGTTTGTTTGTCCTGGATAAACTCCGAAACTACTGAACCGATCGCGTTCAAAATTTAACCACGTCTTCTACACAGTCAGGAATAGGTCATAGGCTATTTTTTTGGGCAAATTCAACAAAAATATAAAAAATTGGCAAATTAGGTAATCACTTTACCAACGATTTGTAATGTATATACTATAGACACACTGCTGCGCTAGGCCCCGCACAGCATCGAAGCAGATGGTCATGTCAGAAAGAGAGAGAGAGAGAGAGAGAGAGAGAGAGAGAGAGAGAATGAGAGGTATAGAACGCACGGACGCGCATGCTATAGGCAGCTATAAACAACTGCAACACCCATTAATCCGGTAATCCACGTTATACCCTTGGGTTCCTCTTCTCCCCTCTCCCGCCGCCCTAGACAAGGTTGCTAAATGATATATATATATATATATATATATATATATATATATATATATATAATTTTCCTAAGAAAACATTTGAGTAGAGGTCCTTATATATGTATATATATATATATATATATATATATATATATATATATATCATATCATACTAATTTATAAAGACAAAGCGTGTTTTTGTTTGTACGCGATAATCGAAAAAAATACTGAACCGGTTGTTCTAAAATTTGACATATAGATTCTATATTACCTTGGGAAGACATAGGCTATGTTTTTTATTTAAAATCATTTTACTTTCATCAATAAATTAAGTTAATGGTTTGAACAATCAGTTTCACCAGCGGCCACTAGGCGGTGTCTTGAATCACGAACATCAACTGAAAGTAGTCCGCTTAAATATTAATACCAGGCCAGCTCAGACAAATGTTCATATCCAACTTTGGGATTCGTATCCTAAAGAAGGTGTGGCGTTAGTTGGTATAACCGTTTTTGTTCTTCAGGTTAATCTGACACTATTCTCACACCTTATAGATATATTTTGATTTTTGTAAATTTTATTTTCTTTTACTTGGGAAATCTCTCTGTCTCTCTCTATCTCTATCTCTCTCTAATTATCTGTACTTCTTTCTCCTTCTCTTATAAAATGGTTCTGTATGCCAAATCATACTGAATATAGTTTGTGACGACAAATTATATTTTTATTTTTATACATTCTATTAACTTCAGAATTGTGACAAGAGACTATGTTTTTTTTAGTTTGAACAAAAGCAATGATGGCAAAATTGGATTCTTTACCAACAACCTTGAAACTATGAATATATATATATATATATATAATATATAGTCGCTTCTGCATAAAAGAGCAATATCCATCGTATGCTTCAAAAATATGCTATTCGTATACCAACATTTTGATCGAATTTAGTTGGCACCAGTACTAAAATATTCACGGTATTTAATTTAAAGAACGGGTATATACGAAATATATACATATATATATATATATATATATATATATATATATATATATATATATATAGATTTTATCTATATTATATTGTACATATTATATATATACATTTTAAATACGATTTCTATAGGCAGTTGTGTGTTCGAATGATAGAATGTCATGTCTAGGTGTCTCTGGGCTATTTCTACGGGGAATATTGTATTTATTTGATAAAAAACGACGTCCAAGTATGAGGAAATCAACTTCCATGAGAAGATTCGTGTTGGGACGGTAAAATACTATATCTAGGTCTTTCCGAACGACTTCTACGGGGAGTATTGTGATTAGTCGTTAGGAAGAGATGCTAGCTTTCTCGGAATGACTTCTACTGGAACTATGTTTTATTTTATTTAGTTGGTAGGAAACGATGATTAGGTACGTCGGGACAACTTTTACGGGGAATTTCGTATTCGAACGATAGAAGACGATGTCCAGCTATGACGGGACGACTTCTATGGGGAATTTCGTGTTCGGTCGGTAGAAAACAATGTCCAGGTATGACGGGACTACTTCCACGGGGAATTTCATATTCGGACACGAGAAGACGATGTCCGGGTATGACGGGACGACTTCTACAGGGAGTTGTGTGTTCGGACGGTAGAATATGATGTCGAGGTATGACGGGACGACTTCTATGGGGAGATTCATGTTGGGACATTCGAATACGATATCGGGATGTTTTGGAACGACTTCTACAGGGAGTGTTAAAGATACTTCTATAAAAAGATTCATTTTCCATCATTTGAACACGCATACTCCCAGTAAAAGTCGTCCTGGGATACCTGGAAGTCGTATTCTACCTTTCCAAAACAAAACTCTCTATAGTAGTCGTCCCGAGACATGTTCTATATCCCGAACATGATACTCTCTATAAACGTCGTCTCGAGACACTTGGACATCTTTTTGTACCGCTCGAACTCGAAAGTACAATTTTCCTCATAGAAGCCGTATGTAATATGCATATATGTGTGTATTAAATACGGTTGTACATTCTGTATATACATACTATGTATACAGAAGCGACGATGGGTACATTACGGTCAATTATTTATAGTAATATAGATTTTTATATATAGAGTACTTTTTACTTAGATATTATTGAATTGCTTATGAAATCGGTTAAATTATTCTCTCGGGCGAAGCCGAGATAAGGGATGCTAGTAATCAAATAAATATATTTCACCTTTTAATAAAGCTATTTAATTGTACATATTGAATAGCTTTTCCAAAAATTGAATATATTTGTTAAATTTGAGTATATATATATATATATATATATTTTATTGAGCTTACGCAAGCCTATAAAAAGGCTTATACAGCTTTTTGTATATCTATATAGTTTTTCAAATATTTCTATATTTAACTTTATTTTTTACGTATATGTAGTTCCGTTTTGTAAAATTCAAGAAATATTTATTACTTTTCAATAATTTATTTAGTGTAATGTAATAAATATATGTTCACTATTTAAATAAACTTAATTGTTTGTTTCAAATATATGTTTTACTTCAAAATAAAAAATATTCATTCGTGTTAAATATTGTCGGGTATGCGAATATTTATGTCTGATAATAAATATTCTAACCACCGCTTGACTCCTTTGTGCGGCTTAATTCTTGCCCGAACATACAGGAGGATTAAATTAAGGAAATTAGGATTGGTTAAAATACGTAGGTGCCGAACTGAACCGAGTCCACGTTTTGTAATATATAAGACCTTTATTGCAAATATATACAGACTGTACGTGTGCTCACTAGCGGCTATACGACTAGACTAACTCTACTATAGCGCGGATGCGCTTCGCTGCCTCCGCTACCCCCATTTTCGGTGGTAAGGGCGCTCGTGGCGTGATTATGTGGCAGATACAATCCGCACAATATATATGTTTCTGTTTTAAACATAAATTTAAATAAATATTTGATGTATTATAATAACTATTGAATTAATTTTAATGAATGCATGATATAATGTAAATAGCAATGGAATAAAATTTATTATATAAAAATTTAATGAATGTTATTATATAAATAATTTACAGAAAGTATAATTTTTTATGTCAAATTAGTCTTATATATATACCTATTTTCTTAAAAATTTGGCAGCGTGGTGTAGTAATGGGATTCACTGATGTCGACGAAAAAATTCTTTGAGTTCGTATACCCAGGTATACCTTTTCGTAGCCTCGATCATCGCCACGCAGCGAATTTAAACTTTTAAGAAAATACATGTATGTATATAATTACATACATACGCACTTACACACAGAGACAAGAAAATCTATACGCACTTCAAGAATTTCGACACCAGTTGATCTCTTTTATTGCATCTATTGTTTCGGCGCCCCCCCCTACTCAACGCTGTCTCTCTCTCTCTCTCTCTCTCTCTCTCTCTCTCTCTCTCTCTCGATCGCACCAGCTCGAAAACCAACATCTGGAATATCGCACGAACGGAGTACCGATGTTCACCGCCGTAGCGCTGAGTGTCAAAATTTTACTGCAATGTCAATAATGGGCATCGGCGATCTCCTCATATTATCTCTGGCACTATGGTGAGTACGCTGGGTGTGGCAACACTTACCATTCGAGCTCCAACAGGGTGTTTTTGTTAGCTTTCACAACATGTGGCCAAGTGTTGTCATGCAAGACAATGACTTTATACCTTTTGCTCGCGATTGCTGATCTATGCTCGATCAATTTATGTTGCAAATCATTCACTTAGCATTTGTTATATAAAGTATTGATTTGTATACCTCAGCAGTGACGGTTTCATTCAGATATGGCAGCTCGTAGTACATCACATGCTGTTGGTCCCACCAAATGCACAGCGGTACCTTTTCACCGGGGATATTCCGTTTTGGTGTCCCTGTGGAAGGTTGGCCTGGGTCCACCCATGGGTTTTACGCTTAGAATTATCATAGTAGATCCACTTTTCATTACTAGTCACAATACGCCACAGAAACCTCTTCTTTTTTTCCTGGCAAGCAAAGACAGTGCGAGATTTTATCGATTCATAATGGCACTATCGGCCAAATCGTGTGACATCTATTTTCCTTTATGAATTTTTAACATCGCATGTAAATGTTTGCCAACAGCTCTGTCACTGACGCCTAACGTATTACCGAGTTTTTTCTGCATTTAAGTTGAGTTTTCGTCCAATAATGCTTTCAATTTACTATCTTCAAATTTTTTCGGTTGTTCAGAACGTTCTTGGTCATTAACATTAGTGTCTCCGCTTTTAAACCGCTGAAACCACTCTTTACATGATGTAAACGATGGTGTTTGTTTGGCGTAACATTTTTGAAGCAATATGCGAATACCGAGAATATTCATTCTCGAAGAATACAATATAATATTAAAATATAATTGATATAAATAGATTTATATTCGCTGTTAAAATATTATAATAAATCTTCATCATAATAAGTGTAATTAACATTTCATTCTAAATTAAATGTAATTAATAATACCATTTCATTTCACGCAAGGAACATATCCAACAAATATAATAGTGTGAAATCGACGACCTGTGTATACCCACACAGACTACCGCGACTCTACGCTATACATACGGGTATACACGTGACTAACGCAAATTTTTCTTTGTTTCTCAATGTATTGATTAAAATTTATCAGTTGATCAAAATTTATTTTTCCCCTTATGCTTTTCACTTTCTGATTTTTGTTTTGATATTTTTGTATTTTTGATATTTTTGTAGTTTTGGTATTTTTCGGAAAATAAAAAACTAAAAATTTTTTTTAAAATTTCAAAATAATTTTTTTTTGAAAAATCGGAATTCAGAAAGTGAAAATCTCTGACAATTTTTTGAAAATTTTTGGAAAATTTTTGAAATTTTTTTTTTTAAAACTGAAAAATAAAATTCTTTCAAAATTACAAGCGGATTAAAAATAAACTATTTTTGTTATTTTTGTGGTGAGAATAAATTTTTTGTTTTTTTTTCTCTTCTCTTATATATATATATTTTTTTTGCGTTAGTCACCTATAATTTTTGCGCTTTCGCCCTCACAATCCACTGTCTCTCGACATTGTCGGCTTTTAACTATTTGCCAAACAAAAATGTTTTGTTCTTTATTTTTTTTTCTGCTCAATGTAAACAGCGAATACTAAACAATTTAACAATCAGTAAATAAACTAATAAATAAAATCTATATAGTAAGTATTATATAAAATATACAGATACAATTGAAAGTAACAATTGAGAGACAATTAAATAAGATGTTAATTATTAAATTAAATGATAATTAATTAAATACTATCGAACAATAACTATTAAATTTTTTTTTTTAATTAACGATCAATTCAATCGGGTTAAGAAACAATTGATTGTATTTAGTTCGTTAATAAATAATTAAAATAAAATAATAATTTAAACAAATAACAATTAAATAAAAATTTTTTTTTGTTTTTCTTTTCTTTTTTTTTATTATCTCGTCTCTGTTCTTCTATCTCGCCGTAACAGGAATTACACGAGCATCGCTGAACGGGTTAGTTACGAACATTATATAATTCATTAGATTATTTTAATTATTTAATTCTGTGATTAATTTAATATTCGTTAATTAATTAAGTAATTAATAAATTCTCTCAAATTTGTTTTTTTTTTAAATGATTAATGGTTTATTGAATTGATTTCTATTATTTTTGCTGTTTTCCAATTGCTGGAGTACGACCGAGAAATTGGTTGTCCATTTAGTGGATTAATTAATTTTGCAATTTATTTATTAACAATTGTAATTAATTGATTAAAAATTTCTCGGCTCTTTTTTTTATTATTATAAATAAAGAACAAAAAATTTTTTTTGCCGTTTTGTTTTCTTTTTCTCGCATTTTTTGTTCGTTGGTCTCCTCAGTTCTCCATCAATTAAATAAATAAATGATGGCGAACCCGCCAAACGATTTCAATGACTGGCTCCAAAGCCTATGCGAGGAGGAGACAAATATCATTACAATGGAATTAGAATTAAAAAATGATGGTTCCCCATTTCAAAGGGCTGCCAGGCTATATCGTAAACTGGCAGGAAATTATAGTCCGGGAGAATTTTTGGAATGCGAGAGTGGGGATGATACCGTAAAAACACGCGCGCACAGAGATAAAAATCTGCTAAAAATTGTTGTAACCTCGACAATATGTGACGCAACGAAGATATATATTTTAAATAAAATGGAGGCGGCATACGCCGAATAAGCTAATGAATCAGCTGACACATATCAGGCTCGGGAAGTTAATCCGAGCACAAGCGAAAGACGTAGCACAACAACTGCCGATCAGCAAATGCAAAATCTCATCGATTTCAATTTGGCAGAGATTAACAGGCACGAACCGCTCGCACGGAGCGCAGACAATGAATCGCCGATTCAGGTAGCCATCACGAGCGTAACTATGTCTCCCGATTCGTGTGTCATGAATGACATTACACGTCAGGCGCAAGTCGTATCTCATGCGTCAGAAGCAGCAGTCGAGCCTCAATCTGCTGATCCCAAAAACAATGTAACAATTAGTCATGGATTACACAACCTACAGAATATGCTACAAACTTAGATGCGACAACAGAACAGCACTGTTCAAGATCTGCTGCAGAGGCAAAATGAAATGCATGCTACGTTGGCTAGCATTCAACAACAGCTGCAGAAAACGCCGCGACGCGACCATGTCACCTTCCAAGATACGTATGACCTTCAATACTTCGAAAATGACAAAGATTCTAACAGCAATAGATTCTCAGGGTCGACCGGCGAGCCTACGTTCTCGACACATTGCCACCCTCGGTACCAAGGGCCTGAAAGGGGGGGGGCATCACATGGATCGAGATACGATTAACTCGCCCGGTAATATAACGCGATCAACGCTATCAAGCACCTTGACCCAGCGCATGGAAATTGGTAAAACCGTGCACCAATGGAAAATCCGATTCAATGGTGCCATGGAAAAAAGCGTGGAGGAATTTCTACAGAGAATCGCGGAATGTTGCAAATTGACGCCGCTCACGGACGGGAATATGCTCCATGCAACGACGGAGCTCGTCGACGATGTCGCCCTACACTGGTACCGTCTATCTCGGAAAGACTGGACTACGTGGCAAGAGTTCTGCCACGCAGTCGGGAGCTGTTACGACGTCGATCGACGCTTCCAAGCTGAGCTGCTTAGCGAAGCACACCGGCGTACACAGGCCAAACGCGAACCAACACGCGACTACGTGTTCTGTTTGTTGACAATCCTAAATCGGTTCCATGAACCATGGTCGGACGACAAACAGCTCGCTCTTATCTACTGTAATCTACTCTCGGAGATACAGAAGCTGATTCCGCGGGAGAAGATTACGAGCGTAAATCGGCTAATCGAGCTCGCTCGAGAGGCCGAATGCGTCCTCGACGCGGAGCGCAACTATAAGCCACCTCCGCCACCCGAGGACTGCATAATGCCCGAAGTGGCTTTTCATGCGGCAGACATGTCTCGGACGCGCGCGAAGCTAAAGGTCGCGGCCGTGGACGTGAAGCCGCCCGATTTCAAAGCTTTAGTGCAAGAAGATTTGCAAGAGGTGGGCTTTAGAGCCACCACACCTGATTTAGAGTCGCCAGGTGTCGCAGTTCTTATGACAAAGAGGAACAGTCGGGACTCACGCCCAAGGTCGCCGCGTACACGGAAGACCAGAGCGTCGACCTCACCTAAGTCGGAGAGGAAGCCATCCTTCAGGGGAAAGCTCGTGCATAAGCCCCTCAGCGACAAGAACAAAGATCGGAGAATAGCTCCTGAACCGCGGTTCTTAAGCTGGGGTTGTAATTGGCCAGGCCATACCTTACGCAATTGTCCCGAGTATTCGGGAAATGCGAAAAAGGGCGAGTAATTGAGGTCCAACTCGCCCCTACGCTCCGTGAGACCTCTGAAGATCAGAAAGCAGCTGCGAGAACGCAGGGTAATGATGATTGCCTCCTCCTGTCTGTAAAGGAGGAACATCACGACCGTGACTCCGCTGACTCAACCACAAGTGTCGACCCCGATCGGTATTCACGATGGTGGGTACAGGTGGGCATAGGCGAGTTTCGCATCCATGCACTGCTCGATGCAGGGGCTGCTCGTACAGCTCTCGGAGCAATAGGCTTGCAGATTGCATCTGCCCTCGGTCGTCTAGTTCGACTCTTTCCTGGATCTGGCGCTCGATTCGCCACAGGAAAAATTGTTTGAAAAATTGTCATTCGCCATTGCAGACGTTGAAATGGAGCTAGACGTCATCATAATTTCAGACTTGGAAAACGACTGTCTGCTCGGTGCAGACTTCTACCGCGCTTTCAATGCGGTCATCCACCCGCGCGACAACACCATGTCGAACGAGGGTGCTGTGGATTTCGTTCCGCTACAACTCTGCACCGTCTCAGTGACCTCGGCGTATTCGCTTGCCTCTATGGGCTTGGCTGATATTGACGATAGTCAACGTTGAGCTTTCGAGGAACTCCTCGACCGGATGCTGTCTCCGGTTGATTAGGCTCTGGGCTGCACGCATCTGACCGACCATGTGATCTATGTCGGCGATGCTAAGGCGATTAAGCAGCGTTATTATCCGGTCTCTCAGAAGATAGAGCTGGAGATGCATGTGTAAGTCCGCAAAATGCTTGGTCAAGGCGTAATTCGCAGATCAACCAGCGAGTGGACTAGCCCCGTCGTGATGGTTCGCAAGAGCGACGGGAGCTACCGATTCTGCGTGGACTATTGCAAATTGAATTCTGTGTCCAAGGTCAGCGCGTACACGCTCCTTTACATGGACGTAATTCTACGGAAGTTGGGAAATGCGCGATATATTTCCACACTGGACCTCAGCAGCGCCTACCATCAGGTTCCTCTTCGGGAGGAATCGCGACACCTCTCTGCCTTCACGGTCCCAGGCATGGGGTTATTTGAATGGACACGTATGCCATATGATGATGCCGGTGGCCCTGCAACCTTTCAGCAGTTAAGCGATAAGCTGATCGACCCTGAAATGGAGCCGGTGGCCTTCGCCTACCTCGATGATGTGATCATCGCTACGTAGAGTTTTCATGAGTACCTCAGGTGGCTCGAACATATTCTGCGACAAATTTCCGATGTCGGCTTGACCATTAATTGGCAGAAAAGCTAATTCGGACTCCCAGAGGTACGGTTTCTCGGTGTCCTCGTCGATCGTAACGGTTTCCGTCCCGATCCAGATAAGATTGCACCAATCTTGACTTACGCCGCACCAAAGAACCTGAAGCAGCTCCGTAGGTTTCTAGGCCTTGCGATCTGGTATCGCAAGTTTTTAGAGAACGCTTGCTGAGCCTCTCACTCGATTAACCAAGAAGAACATCAAGTATCATTGGGGAGAAGAGCAACAGCAAGCTTTCGAACAGATCCGGGCACTCGTCGCATCTACACCAGGCCTTTCTCGACCGTCGTTCGGAGAAACATTGGTCATTCAGACGGACGCCAGCGACTCAAGACTGGGCGCCTTGCTCACGCAATCAGTTGGTGGCGTGGAGCGCGTGCTCTACTATGCTAGTCGCACGATGACTGCGGCTGAGCGTAATTACTTGATCACCGAACATGAGTGCCTCGCCGTGCTATGGACTGTGCGTAAATTTCGCCCGTACGTCGAGGGCTATCACTTCCAGGTGATAACCGATCATAGCAGCGTTCGTTGGCTGCACTCATTGCGCAACCCCACGGGGAGACTCGCCCGTTGGGCCGAGACAAAGATGAGCCGACCTGCGAAGTCGCCTCCCTCGGCGTCACCAATGTGCAGGATCCCTGGTATTTGCGCCTTCGTAAGAAAGTGGTGGAAAATCGTTGGGCAACGACTATACTACTACCGTCCCGATCCTGCCGACGAAGACTTAGTACATAACCAGGATGTATGGAAGTTAGTCGTGCCTAAAGAAGATCGCCGTACCGTTCTTTATGAATGTCATGAGGAGCCCACAGCTGGTCATTTCGGACACCATAAGACGTATGACCATATTGCACGATCATATTAATGGCCTTCATTGCACAAAGATGTGACACAATTTGTCCGTAACTGCACCGTGTGCTAGTAATGTAAAGTACAGCAGGCTGCACAACTGGCCTGATGGGCCATCGAACGGTTACCCGCCCTTGGGTAGTAGTAGCTGGAGACGTGATGGGTCCGTTTCCACGAACTACCCGAGGATACGAGTACTTATTCGTCTTCATGAATCTATTCACTCGCTGGGCAGAGTGCATCCCTATCCGAAAGGCGAATACGCAAACGATTCGCCGCAAGTTGAAAGATCGCGTATTCTCACGCTTTGGTACGCCCGAAATATTCCTATCGGACAATGGCACTGAATTTCGTAATAAGATCATCGAGAAATTCCTTGTGGAGCGTGGGGTGGAGCATTCAACGATACCCCCTTATCACGCTCAGGCCAATCCGGTAGAGAGCATCATAGGACTCTGAAGACCGCGATAATCGTCTTCATCGAGGAGTCTCATAGTACTTGGGATTGGAGATCGCGTGTGGCGGCGTAATCGCATCCTCTCGTCAGGCATACTGAACGTGTCAGTATGCCTGAAGTCGTCAGCGCCTGTCTTGCCCCAAAATTCGACGGGCCCTTTTCCATCAGGGAGACACTCGGCACGAATGTGTATCGACTAATCGACTCCACGGCAAGAGATGCTGCTAAACATCACGTCGCCGACCTGAAGCCCTACTATCGAGACCATGACCCCGAAGACGATAGCGGTTCCGACACGGAAGAGCCTTCGGGGAAGAGCGTGATTGCGATGCGTCTGATTGTAATGTCGAGGCGAGCCAGCGAAACCGCGTTATAACGCTACGGGTGAGCGTACGGCGCCCCGACGATGCGCCTCATTGTAATGCCGGTACGAGTGTGCGAAGCGATACCCCCGCGGGCAATGCCGCGTGATCTAACGCCGATGACGCACCGCGTAGATTAGGGAGACCGCGTAGGACGCGAATTGTAACCTGTCGAAGGACGCAAGCGCGCGCTCCTGTGGAGCACCATAACAGCGAAGCTGCCTGCAATAGTGGCATACCCCTGGTAAAGCGGAAAGTAGCTCGCCCCAGGAGAAGCCAGTGCTCAGCACTACCGCGCGACCAATCGCCCCGCCGCATTCGGGCCCAAGGCAAGACCCATCAATAGGCCATCTAGGTGCATAATCCACCTGCGGCTTTATTTTCTATCCTCTCCTTATTAAGACATTTCTTACTGGGCTTGCCGTCACCGCCTCCTGTCGCCAGCGGATTCCACGAGCACGTCAGCGCCCGACTGTAAGTGGTAGCCCGTTCTTCTCTCTCTCTCTCCTCCCTAACTCCTCGCGCGCCATCGCCTCGGCGTCCCTCGGTCTGCGTGCCGCGCGCCTTCGCGTATAGACGTTGTACGTCCACCAGCTATTAAAGCCACGTGAATTTTAATTATTCTGCTTTCTTATTTTATTATTTCCGATACGTAGTTAGTCTCCCTATCTCTCGCGCAAATCCTGCATGCGATTCTTCGCCCCTCGCGAACCGCCCTTCTCCCTCGCCGAAATAATTCGGGGCTAAGCCCAGCCGGGCACATCTTCTGCAACGGCCGTGCCCGCCGTCCTCGTGCTCGAGGCGGACACGTGCACCGTTTCAATATATATATGTATATATATATATATATATATACACACATATATATATGGAGATAGAGAGAGAGAGAGAGAGAGAAAATGGATGGATTTTGGTTGCGGTTGGAATCAGTCCGAACTTGCCGAAATAGAGAAAAGAATTAGTGCATGCAATTCTTTTATATATACATATATATATATATATATATATATATATATATATATGCACAGTTCTTTTCTCTTTCGGTCGGTCCTTCACTTTTCTCCTACTTTCCCTCTTCGGCATCATGCCTGACTGCCACCTAGCCCCTCCCCTTAGTAACAGCCAGTATTTGGACTCACCGTTTCTCCTTCATTGCTTTAAGATATATGTTTATTTCTTATTTTTTATTCGGACATTTTTCAGCAGTGTACTGCAATTGCAAACATGGCTGACGAACCTTTTTCGGGCACCTACCACAGTATGCTGTGGCACGAATTTGGAACCATTGATTTACATGGCAATCTCGGTTCATCTCTGGCCTCGGGTGCCTCGGAAGAAGGTGTTCGCATTTGCGACTAATCACCATTTTCTCCTTTTTTCGAGATGCCGTCAAATTCAGCTACAGCAGGAGGATTGGAGCAAAGATACCGAGCATGAATCGATGAGAGAGAGAGAGAGCGAAATGCGTATGCTGCCGCCGCGTGAAAGAGCAAGTGAGATGAACAGGGCAGGCGGAGAAAGGGGGAAGGGACAAGACGTGTACAGAGAAGACTTGATTATTGCTTGTTAAGCCGACGAGGTAAACAGAGTTTTTCGCCAGCTTGTGAGTGCACCGGCAGAGGAGTGAGGTGCGACGCGAACGCCGCCGTCGACGTTAAGTGATCGGCCGAGTGAGGTCCGCGTTAGGGAGTGCGCCAGTAGTAGTATTTAGGAGTGGATCAGACAGCTCGCAGCTGACCGCTCGAGAAGTAGGTCAGAGCAGTAGTCTCGGCCAAATGAGTTAGACGTCGGGATTTGAAAAATTTCGTCGACTCGTCCCGAAAACTATGTGCACGAGCCACGGGACTTAGAAAAATTTCATGGATAAAAAAATTTTTTTTGAGTTCGTGACTGATAAAATATATTATAATAAAAAGGAGTGAATGGATGAATATAATATAAATTAATTAAAAAAATATATATAAATCATTTAAAATATTTATGTCATTTACAAAAATAATATATCTTATTATTATTATTGAATATATGATTGAAATTAATTGAATACTAAATATAATTTTATTACTATTGATTTAATATTTAATATTTATTACTATTACAAAATTTTGGATTAGCATATGATATGGAGTATATGATATTTGAGTGTTATTCATTATTGAGATCTGAAGGCTCAATTACTAGTGTCATCAAATAAATAAACTATTGTAAATTTATTGTATAAATTATATTTTTTTAACATATGGGATATTCCATAGATTTAAATTTTTTTTTGTGTTAGAAAAATGATATAATTAGATACATAAGCCTCTAGACTATAAAATCAGTGAAGTGTTTTGATAATTGGGTATTCATTTATTTATTCTGCACATATAAGATATATAGCGCTGGATGTTCATTGGAACGGGTATTCAGGTAAAATATTGGGTGGTGGTAGAAATATATTTATATAGTTTTCGCTATAATCATATATTTTTCGCTAAATACGCTTTATATGGTCGGCCCGAGAGCAAATAGAGGAGGTGTCCGAAGAGAAGGGCATGGGCGATATATTTTCCGTTTCTTTGTTTTGTCATTATGGCAAGATTAATTAGTCGCGACACATTAATAAAGTTTAGAGGAGTGAGGAGAAAATTAAAAATTATTTCAATAGAAGGCACAAATCTATTCAACATTAAGATAATAAATTGGACACGGATCAAGATGGAACGGTCAGGGGGCAAAGTAACACAATCGGAGCAATACAAGAGATTGATGCGACAAATGCTCACATGTGATAGGGATATGCGGCATAGGCTAAGGATCTTTAGAGTTGAGAGTCTAGAAAGCCTAGCAAATAGGCTACGAGAGCTACGCCTTAGCCCGAGAGGAGATGTACCGGTCTTAGCAGAGCGGCTGCTACGATACGCGTATAAAGCGCTTGGAACTCAAGAAGCCGTACCGTGGTACCCAGAATAGGACGAGAACACAGAAGAGAATACGGCTGAGGAAATGCTGCCAGCCTTGAAGACGTCTGACATTGAGGGGGTAAAGGAGATGCAGCTATTTGGAGCAAGCTCGTCGACCACTATCGCCGAGGCCATGGGCGCATCAGCAACCATGTTTGGTAGGGAAGAGGTAATCACAACGATTACCATGTCATCCTCGACAGTACTCAGCGAAATGCTGTTTACAACCATCACCCGGCCCATCATGTGAACGGTGACAGGAGCAGTCTCTGGCATGACGCAGAGAGATGGACTTAGAGAATTACCACCATGGGCGCTATCTCGAAGCAGTGGCACGTATTGGCCATCAGGGTGGATCCCTGCATACGGCCAAGACCCACGAATGATGGGATTAAAAACGAGCTTAGCCCGCTAGATACAGCTGCCGCATACCCATGGAGATCCCTATGCCGAGAGGTACGAACCAGATGATACATTTGGTGTATCCATCAACCTCACAATATGGACATAATGGAGCGTAACCTCAGCCTGGCCGAAAGTTTATTAGGGGAACAACAAGCACCGATACCAGCGAGAAGTGAGGGAGAGCTTACCGAGTCAATACGCGCCACGAAAACACCCAATATCGACAACCAACAAGCAGGTGTACTCGGGACTAGTGGCTGAACGAGACAAAAAGAAAAAAATGAAAAAGATAGTACGCCATCGAACGAGCCAGCTAGAACCAATGGAGAAGCTGCCAACACGGAACGTAGACGAGAAACCGGGAAATCGAAAGGCACTACGGCATACTCGAAAGGACGGGCGCATTAACAGCAGCATTCCCAATCACAATCCGGCCAATGATTCAGAGGCTATCGCTCGTTCGAGGAGTCATCAGACAACCAGAACGAGGCATTTCGGCCTGCAGACAACAGTACTGAAGAAAGCCAAACTTATGGTAATCACTCGGAATGTAAGCCCGTACGAAGCCCGGTGAGAGAAAGGCCGCAAGAGAGAAAACAGTGATCATCTCAAACGGTACATAACGACATACGGACACTGCAAAGCTGGAGAATAAAATTTGCAGGTAAATACTATGATGACCCGGAGGAATATTTAGAAGAATTAATCGACTGCCAAAGAAGTTTGGGAATATCGGAAGAAGCCCTGCTAAAAGCCATGCCATGCACCTTACGCCGCGAAGCTCGTAGCTGACTTAGAAGCATTCGAGGTGAAATGCATCCGTGGAGAGACTTCCAAGGTCGTCTGCGGCACCATTACTCGAAGCCCCTGGATAGGGACGAACTATGGAGGGAACTGAAAGTACAAACACAAGGTGATGGCGAAACCATCACTCAGTACCTGATAAGGCTGAACATCATTATCCGCAAATTCAAGAGGAAACTTTCGGTGCGACGGCTATTGAAGATAGTCTATCGCAATCTACGGCTGATATATAAAAAATATCTAAGAGAAAGAGTGATGTATACTCTGGGTCACGTAGAGAAGTACGGTTGTAAATTAGCAAGGGAATTCGACTAGGATAAGAGATATACTCTACTTCCACCGAAGGACAAATACTAGATACCACAGGCGGTATACCATGCACCTAAAGGTAGATCAAGGAAACCAACACGACTTGACACGAAGAGTCAATCGTCCAGTAGCAATTCGCACGAGAGTGCTACGGACCGAGGTCACAGCAGAAAAGAGCGTCGAAGACGACGGAAGAAACGAAATCGACACGTCGCCGTAGTCGACGAAAATAGGACGCCTGCAAATAGCTCAAAACAAGAGACTTGGGCAGACATTGTCAAAAGCCGATCGGTGAACAATAACGTTCGAGAGGTAAATAAGAGTTTAGGCAGCGAACAAGGACCGATGAGATAGACGAGAGGATTTTCACCGCGATCGACGAATAAGTCGCAAATTAGGCCATTGATGCAAGCTGAGAATGCGTCCAAGAGTCGTACTTTAGTTCGTGTCTCCCGCACGAATTCAGAGACTCTCGGTAACCCAATAGATGCGAGAGTAACAAGCCAAGTGCGTAAAGGAGTCAACTCTACCTTAAGCGCCGAGGCTCTCGAGTTTTAGCCACCTTCGACTGTCCAGGAGGGGAGAGACTGTACGACACACAGTAGAAAACGAGAGTGAAGAATTTAATCATTGGGAAGAAACTGGGTCATCAGTGAGAGATTGTCCGATAGCTTTGTACCCGTTAAAGACACCGGGAGCTGACGATATATTAGGATATATATTGTAGAAGCTATGTTCATACTCTTTGGACCTGTACTGACGATCAGAAATAGAGATCGGCTAGAGAAGTCATGCACAACCGTCAAAGGAGCGACGGGAGACTGAGTAACCATAGCAGGAGAGATAAAGATGCGAATGGTCATTGAAGGCCATGAGGGTTATGTGAGGGTAAGAGCACTTAAGGCTCTCGACTACGATGTCATACTTGGCATGGATTTCTGTTATGTGTGGGATATCGAAGCCAAGCTAGGCCGTGGATTATGGCGTGCTTGAGAGGGAGACTGAAGAGAATTTGATCGCGATGTTGACGATGAGAGAGCGCAAATTCTGGCCGAGTGTGCAGGCATTTCAGAATTGAGGCCCGCAGAACAACAAGAGATAGAGAGACGAGTTAAGAAGATTCCAGAGCCAACGAGAGAGCGACATGACGAACCTCACCGAGCACCACATCATCGTAGAGGACAAAACAGCGGTGAAGCACCACCCGTCACGCCCGTCTTAGAGTACCCAGCACCCAAGAATAAACTGCAGTTCCGACGTTTCTAAGGTATGGTAGGGTGGTACGCCTGATTCATAGAGCATGACTCACAGATAAAAATCCCGCCATATAAGCTCCTGAAAAATAACCAAACGACGCAAGAGTTTGAGGACAGAGAGCACCCCATCGTAAACGTCAGCAGAGTATTAACTTCAGTGGAGAGAAACTATACGAAGTCAAAGAAGGAGTGCTTAGCACTCATATGGGTTATCAAAAAACTATGCCCGTACCTTGATGGTTACCATTTCAAGGCCATAACGGATCAAAGCGCTTTGCGATGGCTGTAGAACTTAAGAGAGCCAACGGAACGCCTAGTGAGATGGGCATAAGAGATGCAAGAATGGAGCTTCCAAATATTTCATCATAAAGGAGCCATGCACCACGTCCCTGACGCCTTATCACGAGGAGTAGGTGAAGAGGACGAGATTGCTCACTTCGAGAAAATTGACAACCCCTGGTATGTGCAGAGAGTACAGAAGGTGCAAAGTAACCCCAGCAAGTTCGTCAGCTGGAGGGTCGAGAATTGACTACTCTACAATCACCCTAAAGATCGTCTACTTGATCCCATCCAATACATCTGCCTAAAAGAGAGAGTGAGATGAGCAGGGTGGGCGGAGAGAGGGCGAACGAACAAGAGTCTTGTACAGAGTCTTGTACAGAGCAGACTTGATTATTGCTTGTTGAGCCGTCGAGGTAAACAGAGTTTTCGGTTTTTCTGCTCGTTGTATCTAAGCACTCGGAGTTTTACTGGAGCATAGAAAGAGATTCGAGCTGAAAAACGCGTGTGAAGTGCTCGTGTAGCAAAAGTGCAAGACAACGACGAAGCCGACGACCCAACTGGCCGTCCGCCCAGCCGACCCCGAGAACAAGAGAGCGAGGGACGACAGCGGCTAATCCGAGCCGATCACCGCCAGCCCGGACTTGAAGAAGGACACCGCGGCTCATCCGAGCCGAGTACATCTAGCCCGATAGAAGAAGAAGAGTTAGCATCTGCCCGCGCGGATAACTCCCATAGCGAGTGAGTAGAGACCGCGAGCTGACGCGCGTGAGAGAGAGAGAGAGAGAGAGAGGGAGAGAGAGAGAACCGAACAGCGAGACCTGGGAGTGCCAGTGAGTGAGAAATATAGAGTGTATGGGCACCGAGTAGCCGAGGTACGTGTGCACCGCGAGCCCGAGTGTGTGTGTGTGTGTGTGTGCGATAGTGAGAGAAGCATTATATTATACGTTATTCTTTATAATAAGTGAAGTGATTTTCGATGATCGAGGCGTCTTTTATTGAATATCGCTCCCCCTTTTTTATTGTTCTTAGCGTTGCCCCGCTTTCATCAACGGACCTCCTCGTAGAGAGAGAACGGGTCTTCAGCAGTCGGAGAAGCCAGCAGGTAGGTGTTGCGTGTATTTAAATCTTCTGTGTTGTTGGCCAGGGAAAAGGTCATCACGTCACCATATATATATATATATATATATATATATATATATATATATATATATATATATATATATATATTGTAACGGCGTTTCCGCCGTTCACCTTACCTTACTGTCGACGCTGCACGTAGTCGTGGATACTCCGCTGATACCTAGACGTGGTAACTAGAATCGGATGGGATGAGCAAGAAATTAATCCACGCGGAGTTTAGTTTCGACACAGGCTTCGCGCTTTATTTATTTACACACGCACTCTCACATACACGTTACATTGATACTTCACACACACGCCATCGTCTCACACACATACTCTCACACGTATTAAACTACGCAGATTCCGCGACACTTCCATCCGTTATAATTACAAGCTAGCACGATACAACTACACGCGATTACTTACGACACGGGGGACGGGGACACACGATAGGAACATAAGGACCGCAGTAAAATTCAAATTTTATATTTTTACTCTATATCGTTTTACTCTACGACTTATATTTTTGGAATAAATACAATTAATGATAAGCATTATGATTATATAATTAGTCAAAAGCGGTATTGGTACGTTGCAAATTTACTGATCTTTACCTGACACGTACCGCCGATGCTCAAGGGGCTCAGAAATGAAATATCAAAATATCTTCAGAAATATGACTTACAATTCAAAAACGTATAGAATAGACATGTGAATTTTGATGAAATTTACAATTTTTGTTAAAAAAATGAAACAAAATTTTTGAAGTAAACGAATATCTTAAAAAAAAGAATTTTTAACAACAGTAAAATAATTAGGCGAGTTTAGGACATATGTCTTCTTAGGATAGTAAGAATCTTCTGATTCATTTTATAAAAAATTTATATAGAATACTTTCCAAAAGTTCCAAGTATATTAGCATAAAAAATATTTTATACTTAAATTAAAAATCAGTTCTCTGATATAGTCAGATGTCCTACTGATTGTGATAAACGGAAACATAATAATATATGTTCATACTATATTAACAAATGTATAATGTATAAATCTTATATGTATTTTATAAATAGTTTATATAAAATATTTTCCCGCACTCGGAACGCAAAATACGATTTTCTTCAGCTGTCTAGAGGGAGAAAAATACTACTTTTCCTCCCTCGGGAGGAAAAGTGTTTATGGCCGCTTCAGAAAGCAGAATTTTACTTTTTCTCACAAGGGAGGAAAAGTGAATGAACGGAACCGTGTAGGATTTTCAGTTTTCCATGCCTGCGTAACATCTAGCATTTACGATGTTTAGACTCACGAGTATATGCGCCAGTCGACCGCGGGCTCGACCTTATTTTTGAACTTTGAGTTAGGTATTCAAGATTTTAAAATAAAATAGGATTTATATTCTATCTGAAATTTCTTATAAAAATTCTTATGTTTTTTAAGTATTAAAATTTAATTAGTTTTAATTTTAATTCTATTTATTATGTTATTAAAGTTTTAAATTTGAGCGTAGATTATTAACAAACTTATAATCATCAATTGATTAGTCTTATTTATTTATAGAAAAGGGTTTTATTTATCGAAAAGGGCAGGGGTTTCACCTCCTGCACCCTCACGGCCCAATCCTACATCTCTTCTTAACATACTTTATCAATTTCCAAATAAGAGGAAATTATTTAATTTTATTTTATTCAATTTAATTTATTCAATTCAACACAACTTATTTCAGAACGAGTGTCATTTGGACCTTTAGATTTTATACCTGCTCGCCTTATCTAAGCATGACTAACACACGGGGGGGGGCAGTTGACATTCTTTAATTCTGTGAGTTTACCCTTTAATTTTTTGTGCATTTCTTTGAGAAAAACAAAGCGCCCTCGTATGGGAAAATAGTATGTGATACACGGGAGCAAAGGCGTTTTCCGACGAGGGTAGGTTTGCCGCCCGAGCGAAGCGAGGCTTTTTGCTCCCTTGTGTCACAATGTACTATTTCTAAATTCATTATTCGGCCGAGATTATTTCCACATTATTTTGTACATCCCTGACAAATGGAATATCTTGTGGATTTATAAAAGTGTTAAGAAAAGTATAATAAGCAGACGAATAATACATATTACAATGAATATGCACGTGATGTCGGGTGTGTACATGATTACGGTTGTATGTTTGGGACTTTTGCCCACTGATTCCGAAAATTGCGGGGCGATCATGCCCGAGCATGCACAAAATACTTTTAACTAACCACTTAATTCAGCTGGGTTTGGGTTAAAAAGAAGTCATGAGTCTTGTATATATGATATATAAGCTTTACTAACTATACATATATACACAGCTAGTGAATAGAGATTGCCAGGGACATAGGCGCATCTCTTTCCGTCGCAGCGCCACTAGAAAAATTTTTTCTGCGACAGAACTGCGAATAAGGTCCGTTTAGGATCGGTAATGGGGAGATACTGTAGGACAAGTTCCGAATAGAACAATCTAAACGTGCGGAGCAGTGTGCAGGCAGTATAAGCGACTATGAGTGTTCAGGCTGGTGTAAGAGGGGGAATAGGGAGGGCGAGAGTAATGTAGTAGCTGATGTGGCAGCTGCAGCTGCAGTGTCATAAAGGGGAGAGGAGTAGTTTTTCAGTGTTGCATTCGAGCCGGAGATGCGCCGTCGGAACGTCACGCAACGCTGTCGTTGAGACGCGGGGCCGCTACGTGCGAACCTTGCACACGAGGTACTATTGCACTTACTATCACTAGTGGATGCGCAATGGTCGCATCAAAATTGCTTGTATTAGCCGACGTGCTCAGTTCTTGGCATCACAACGGCAGAAGTGATCGTACTTCATAGCCGATCAGGAAAAACTTTTGGTTTGAGGATCAACAACAAAACGGAAATTCTTTTAATCGATGGAGTTAAGCCGGCGTACAGTCTCATCGAAGCTACACCAGATGAGGGCCACATCAGCATCGATATAAACAGAGAGCCTGTTAATAAGATGCCCGACCCAATAAACGTCGCACCATCCATCGGTACCAGGCCGGGTTTTCATACAAGTATCGTGACTTCATCACTGACAGAGGAGTACTGTTGCGGCCACGTCGCTTGCACCGAGATGCAGGGTTTAAAGAAAACCCGATCACGCCTCGACACTAGGACTATGAATAGCCGCTGTACAGATGGCCCGCCGGTCAAGAGACAACGAGGCATGCGAATACCTAGCCGACTAATACGAGACGACGTAACTCCCGACCGGCCCGCGCAAGCAACCGATACAACAGTTTTACCGGGATTGAATTCACCTCTTTACTTGTAGTATTTTTAGTAATAATAAAGTGTGTGGTTTATACATTTACTCATCTTGCAATCAATTGTGTGTTATTATTTCCCTACTAATCGCCCCATATATATATATATATATATATATATATATATATATATTATAACCGCCCGAATGGCGGTTTGTAGGTTAGAGCGCTCGTGTGAAACCGCAAGTGTTCGTGTGAATTCGCGAAACGATACGCGCGAGCCGCGAGGGCGCTGGAAGCGCAACTGTACGTATGAAGTTCGGAATGAATCTGCCTTGCACTTTCTCTTTCGTCCCCGGAGTTTATATTTTTCGACGCACCTTTTATCCGTCCCGTCTGGAATTACCGTTTTCGTTTCGTTCCTTTCGAACCACATAGTTCAGGTCGCCATTGTAGCTTCCTTCGCGGTGACAAGTTACAAGTTTGCCTTGGTATAAACTTCGTGCGAGCACATCGGAGACGAGGAAAAGATTCGCGGCGACATCCCCGCAGCAACCTCGGACAGTGAGAGTACTAGCGCCTACGTGCTACCTTTCGTGTACCGTGGCGAGCCAGCGACGCCATCAGCGGCTACAAGCCGCAGCCACACGCAACCGCGCGAGCTATCAGCGAAGAAGAGAGAGAGCGCGCACCCGGTCGCCCTGACATCAGGCGACGGCAGCGAGCATCATATTTTTATAATATTATACTTTTACAAATAATTCATCAGGATATTCAATAGAAACAACATATATATATATATATATATATATATATATATATATATCAATCTGGAAATTAGAAGAGATCAATGAAATTATCAGCATTGCAAAACTTCATAACTGAAAAGCGTATACAACAATAAGTATACTACACTCAGTGTATACAGGACACCTTTCCCCCTTGTTATCGATATCGCTTCCATTTTTCTTAACCATCACTACAACTAAAGTATAAAATACTTTATAAAATATACACACTTTCTAAAAAAAAACAAAGAGAAGAAGAAATTGGCTCATGTAGCAGAAGAGCTTCTCTCTCTCTCTATTGACAGGTATAACCTATACGCTTGTATATAGGTGCACAGGAAGAATTTTGAAAGAGAACAATTTTCAGGAAGGAATTGGAATTTCTCAAATTTATAATGTGGGCATAGTTAAGAATATTCACCACAAAGGTGAAAATTAATTTCAAATAATTTTATAGAAAATCAAGAATTTGTTGCAAATAATAGTTAATGGTAACTTGACTGTGGCCAAGTATAGTAGGAATCCTGTTAAAAAAAAAAAAAAAAAAAAAAAACAAGAGCAAATTGCGCTAATTTCTTTTCATCTTTTGAAAACAATTTGTCCCATTTAATTATTTAATTAATTGATGAGTATACACATTTAAGCTATTTATTTCAACAAATAGCTGCTGGGAGCATCATAACAAACATAATTGGAACAAAATTACACGCTTAAGCACAAGAACATTCTGATATTGGAAGTATTCCTTCTATTTTCAGCTACCAAACATTAAACTGTTAAATATTAAATAATAATAAATAACATTAAACAATAATATATAAGAGTAAGCAGTTAGATGAACTTTTATAGAAGTGATATCATTATAGTATGACACCATTATAGTACAACAACATTATAATAGAATACAAGGTAATATAACCCATATATAATAATCCAATTAGGGATTATTACTATAAATATTATAAATAATATTAATACAATTACTACAAATTATATTAATATTTACAAAATAATATTAATGATTATAATATAATGAGAAGACAATAACAATAATAAAATAATAGGAAAATTATTACTATACATTATAAAGAATATTGCTATAATTACTATAAATAACAGCTTAACAATAAAATAACTTAAAAATACAATAACTAAGTAAGTAAAAGAGCTGAAACTACTAATAATAATAAGGTAGGGAACCACATAGCGACAGGACCAATACATAATAATTAAACATACATTAGACATGTAAACAGAACAAAGTGACATTAAAATAATAATAACTAAATAAACTTAAATAAAATAAAAAAAAAGGGAGAGAAAATCTATTGCCTATATTTTTATATTTGTAGCAAGTTATCACATTTTAAGTATTAATAAATAAACCAACAGGAGGGAATTATAGAAGAAGGAAAACGTACATCAAGAAATTTTAGAAATGTTTTCTTTTACTATTTAACTCAGCGTTACAAAAAAAGAGGGATTTTATCTTTTCTCTTTCTTATTAATAAGTCTTATGTAGATTAATTACTGTCAGTCAGGAGTACTGTAGTCTAAAATAAGTGTAGCAGAAGAACAACCGCAGTAACGGATAAATAATAACCATAGTAATACAACAATAATTCAACCTAAAATAAAATAGTAATGCAACAATAATAATAGTAATAATAACAATAATAATAATAACAATAACAATAGCCAACAATAATTAAATTTTTACATGAACTTTTTTATTATCAACAAATTTGGAATTACTGCTGCACTGTCAAAATAAACCGATTTAAAAAATTTTTTTTACTCATTAAAAATTTTTTTGCTTCACTTTTAGGAAAAAATTTTATATATTATATAATAATTATTAATATTAGGAATGTGAATAAGTCTTTCCCGTTTTTTGTAAGAGATGGCGCCACCAATACTGTGCGAGTATTCAATGGTTACATATGTCATAATCAAAGCTTATTCATATGTCAACAATTCCATACTAACACATTAGTTAAAATTTTTTCGCATCATAAATTTTTGATATCGTGAAAATGTCGAAATTTGAGCCGAGTCGACGTCATTTGCGGGAAGTTTAACTTTATTGGTTCAATTTGAAGAAATCTGCTGCCGAGACGCATCGATTGCTTCAGGAGGCTTATGGAGAAGGTTGTGTCGATGATTCAAGTGTTCGCGGATGGTTTCGACGCTTCAAAAGCGGTGATTTCGACGTGGAAGACAAGGAGCGTTCCGGGCGGCCGCAAATCTTTGAAGATCGAGAATTGGCGACTTTGCTTGATGAAGATTCTTGTCAAACGCAAGAAGAACTTGCTGAAGCATTGGGAGTTGACCGAACAACCATTTCCAAGCGTTTGAAAGCCATGGGAATGATCCAAAAGCAAGGAAATTGGGTGCCGTACGAACTGAAGCTGAGAGACGTCGAACGTGCGAACAGCTGCTTCAGCGACATAAAAGAAAGGGTTTTCTGCACCGTATCGTGACTGGCGATGAAAAGTGGATACGTTACGATAATCCGAAGCGAAGAAAATGATGGGGACTACCCGGCCATGCATCATCATCGACGGCCAAGCCAAATATCCATGGCGCCAAGCTCATGCTCTGTATATGGTGGGACCAGCTAGGTGTGGTTTACTATGAGCTTCTGAAACCGAATGAAAGGATCACAGGCGAGGTCTATCGACGACAATTGATGCGTTTGAGCCGCGCACTGCGAGAAAAACGGCCACAATACTCCGACAGGCACGACAAAGTTATTTTGCAACATGGCAATGCTCGCCCACATGTTGCACCGCCGGTGAAAACATACTTAGAAACGTTCAAATGGGAAGTCCTACCCCACCCGCCGTATAGTCCAGACGTTGCTCCGTCTGATTACCATCTCTTCAGATCGATGACGCATGGCCTGGCTGACCAGCACTTCGATTCCTACGAGGAAGCCAAAAAATGGGTGGATGACTGGATAGAGGCCAAACCGGTCGAATTTTTTCGCAACGGGATTCGTATGTTGCCAGAAAGATGGGAAAAAGTTGTAGCTAGCGATGGCCAATACTTTCAATAATTCATTTGTAACCATTTTTTCACAATAAAGGCTCAAAATTTGAAAAAAAACGGGAAAGACTTATTCACATACCTGATAATTTATTTATTAAAAAGTATATAATAATTACTTTCCTTTACAAGATCATAATCAATTTCATAAATAATCGCATTTGGAGAAAAAACAAAATTTACAGCATAATAATATTTTCTTTTATTAGCTATCTATAGGAAAAATTAAATTCAGTTCTTATAATTAGTATTCTTTATAATCAAGAAAATTTTACTACGGTAAATATTTGGCCCGTTACTACGCATAACAACTGATTCTTCTACACGTATAGACGAGTAACAAATCGACAGGAAGAAGAAAAATTTTCTACGGTTTTATTGGAAATAGCAATTTCCAGAAAGAAAAGCAAAATACTATTTTATCTCCTTCTAGGGAAATACGCTTTTTGGTTTTACCCCAAACAAATATAAACAAGAACACGTCGAATAGCTGTTCTTACATTTTTACTGTATATATACTGTTGTCGTTCTTTATTTACTTTCGTATTGTTGTATCGTCCCCTTTTTTGAGAACACGACCAAGGAATAATTGTGCTCCCTCAATAAACTAGAAGTGATATAGATGAGGAGAGAGTAAAACTCAGCGGCGTTTATGAAAAACTGCAAAAAGACGCGCTGCTCACAGAAGCCGAACAAAAACATATACAAATAGACAAGGACCTAACCATATTAAAAGACAGACTACTGCGCTTCGAAATGCGGCGGCGCTTTGGACCAAAAGCAGCAGAATGTCACGCCACAGATGACGAAACAAAAGAGACAAACCGAGAGATGGCGGAATTATCAAAAGTTTTAAGTTCCACCGCACTCGACCACATGCAACATGACGCAGATAATATCGATACTGCGGAAAATATAAACTCTACAGAAATCCATATTGCCTCGATCGCATCAATCTGGCCGAATACCGCTCCATACATGGAATACCCGTACGGGCCATGGTCGTCACCACCAGCGCACAGCACGAACACCACTGGAGATAACCATCTTCCCGCTGCTGCCAGCAGCTGGCAACGTCTGCCTGGAGGATGGCCATATGTTCATCCGGCACTGTTCCAGCAGTACGCCACGATGCCACACCCAGGTATGCCCTGCACAACAGCTGGAGCGCTGCCCATGCCTAATGCAGCACCAACAACATCGAGTTACATCAACACAAGCCGACCCTTCGAAAAGACCTATCTGAAGGAAACACGGACTGGACAATTGCTGCGCCAGGGGAAGGTGCAGTTCATAAGAGCCCCTCGCGAAGACGTGGACGAATTCATCGATAGGATGGAAGAAACGATGAACAGTCTCGACATCCCGGCAGCTCACATTTTGAAACTGATTCCAGAGATACTGGGCGGCTCAGCCCGCATCTGCACCAGACCCCTATACAAACAATGGCGTACCCTGGAAGAATTCAAGGTAGCGCTGCGCCATCAATTTCGGCCTATCGACTACACTCTACGCCTCGAAGAGGAATTGCGTGACAGAACGCAAGGCTTAAAAGAGCCCATCGGCTCATACCTCAGGGGCATACGCGTCCTGCTGGACAAAATGTCACCTGCACTAACACTGGAAGCGCAGCTTGACAGAATATATAGAAACATGCATCCATCATACATGGAAAAGATCAATAGAAACGAGTTCCAGTCCATCGACGAGCTGCAATTGCTGGGTCAGCAAATCGAGCTGAAGAACGAGCTCACGAAGCGGTACAAAGAACCGCCGTAACAAGATGAATGCATGGTGAGCACCGCGGCCTGCTCTCCGTCAGACAGGGCAAATCGACGATCGAGACTGGCGGCAATCGATGATGAAAAAACAACGGCCTCGAAGAAAACGGTCAAGATAAGTGAGCCATCCGCCTCAGCCGACATCAGGGGCGACATCATACGATCGCACTCCCACAACTCACGGAGAGATATCAGAAGAGACAGTCCATCTCCCATATTCAACAGGGAAGCAACGGCAAAATGAGCAGAAGAGAGCAGGCGACAAAGAAGTCTATCGCCACGGTAACGGTCACCGTACCCCTACCATAGAAGACCACCCCCTCACCTAGATACCTCTCACCTGTATCGGCATCACGTTCCAGCAACCCCTCTCCATCCCCGCCATACTAACACAGATACCCCTCTCGAAGTCCACCACATAGCCAAGACCGTAAATCACGGAGAAGGAGAACACCTGACCGTCAGTACCGATCACTTAACAGAGACGATCACAGGTACCATTCGTACAGATCGCCTGATGGAAGAGATCGGGAATATCGTTCCCCTTGCTGGACCTGTAAGAAACCAGGACACTGGACAGACAGATGCCTTGATAGACGAAAAGTCTATTGATACAATTGTGGCGAGAACAATGTCACGACACTGAACTGCCCTTGCTGCAGCCCGCGAACGAGCTCGGAAAACGAGTAAGGCACGAGGATACTGGAGTCGAACTCGATAATCCCAGCAACACGACTCCACACATCACTGACGATGAATACGACTACCCCAGAGTCAGGGACGTGACTAACACACATCCCAACATCAAGGCATCTGAGGAAGAAAAGAGATTCTTCCTCAACATTGAGCTGATGGGGAAAATATTTCTAGCGCTGATCGACCCTGGCGCTCGGAAATCCTACGTAGGCCCTGGTCCAGGCAAATTGGTAAAATCAGCTATAATATCCGTGCGTTCTGACATGCAGATGCTGGACGGCCAAGTATGTCCCGACGAAGGTGAGGTCGATCTGTTACTAACAATCGACAATCAACAACTTAAAGCCTGCTTCAAGGTATCGGTTTCCTTGAAGTACGCAATGATACTTGGCATGGACATACTTTCGTCGATAAAAATGACCATAAATTTTGCAGACGCTACGTGGTACACGCCTAATAAAATCATCAGGCATTTCGTCACACAACATCGTGACTCATTAGAAGCTATCACGGCTATCGCAGCCGTCAAGGGGGTAGTCCAACTAAAGGACGCAGACAAAAAAGAACTGGACCGAGTGCTACGGCACCTAATACCGGTAAATACCGGAACGCTGAAACTGGCGCGTATGCAGCCCCATTACATTGACACCCAGGGGCACCGTCCCATCAAACAGTGTCTCCGACGAATACTGGATAACTCCTTCAACTGACTCCTTCAGCAGGCTTATACGGAAATTGACCGACTGCTCGAGGAGGGTATCATAGAGCGATCAGAAAGCTCGTGGAGCAGGTGCCCGGTAATCGTCCCTAAAAAGGACGGAAAAATAAGGTTCTGCATTGACTACCGGGCAGTCAACCCCATCACTAAAAAGGATACATACCCTCATCCGCATATGGATGTCTTGCTGGACAATTTACGTGACAAGCGATACCTGACTAAAATAGATCTCAGTCAGGCTTACCATCAGATGCCGCTTGAGGAGAGCAGCAAAGAGATCACCGCTTTTGCAGTCCCGCAGAAAGGCCTCTTTCAATATACAAAACTACCTTATGGGCTAACGAACGCCCCAGCCACCTTCCCGCGAGGTATAGACCTTGTTTTCGGGCCCGCGTAGCAATCTAACGTCTTCGTTTATATGGACGATATTATCGTCGCTACGAGGACCTTCGAGCAGCACCTTCGCGAGGTGAATGCGGTACTCACCCGCTTGAACGAGATTGGCTTACAAATAAAAAGGGAGAAATCCGAGTTTTGCTGCCCGGAGGTCAAGTACTTAGGGCACATCGTAGATGTGGACGGTCTGCACACCGACCCCGAAAAAATTCGCCCGGTGAGCGTATATCCAAGGCCTACCAACCTGTGACAATTGAGGGCCTTTCTAGGCATGTTCGGGTGGTACGCTATGTTCATAAAGGACTTAGCGGAATTCAAGCTGCCCCTCACTAAACTATTGAAGAAAAACATCCAGTGGCACTGGGGATCAGCGCAACAGGAAGCTTTCGATAAGCTCAGAATCCTGTTGACGCAAGTGCCTGTGCTAGCGCGCCCCTTGCAGAATAAACCGTACGTCTTGCAAACAGATGCGAGCAATTACGCCTTAGGCGTAGTGCTAAACCAAGAACATCATGGCGAAGAGCACCCAATTGCCTACGCAAGCAGGACATTGACACCAGCTGAGGTGAATTACACCATCGCCGAAAAGGAGTGCCTAGCCGTCCTGTGGGCAGTAGAAAAATTCCGCGGGTACGGATAACGGACGTGATGATACGTGATAACGGACCACAGCAGCCTCAAGTGGTTGGACACATTAAAGGACCCCACCGGACGTCTAGCTAGGTGGGCAACAGCACTCCAAGCTTACAACATGGAAATCGTCCATAAAAAGGGAGCACTTCATCACGTGCCAGACGCCCTATGAAGATCCCCTCAACACATCGAGGCCTCTACGGCAACGCTCACCATCCTTGAAATGGACGACTGGTACCGGCAAAAAAGTGCCGAAATCCAAAAACACCCGGAATTATATCCCGATTGGTCGATCAGGGATGGACGTTTGTTTAAGCATCGGCCAAACGAAATTGCGAAAGCGCTAGGCCACAACCAGGATTACTGGAAGCTCGTGGTACCCTCTAACGACAGAGAGCGCGTCCTCCATAAGTGTCATAACACTGTGACCTCAGGGCACTTTGAAGTGGATAAAACCATTCACAAAGTCGGCCAGCAGTACGACTGGCCAGGTATGAAAGGGACATACACAAACATGTCAAGCACTGCCCCCTGAGTGTCAAATACACAAAGTGTCGCAGAGACGACCCACGGGCTTGATCTCACAACGAAACATCGAAGGTCCCTGGAGCAGTGTAGCTGCAGACATTATGGGCCCGTTCCCGACCAGCAAGGGACAACAGAAGTATCTCTTGGTGTTCCAAGATCTCTTCACCAAGTACATCGAGATACGCCCATTACGCAAAGCAATGGCCAAGCAATCACACGGGCACTGGTTGAGCAGATCATCTTCAAGTGGAGTTGCCCGAAATCCCTAATTTCGGATAATAGTACCTGTTTACCAACAACTGGCTCAAGACCAAACTCGCGGAATTACGTATTGTACACCAATTCAACTCGTCGTACCACGCACAGGCAAACCCTGTAGAAAGAGTAAACAGGGTCATCAAAACCATGATAGCGATTTTTGTACAAAACGACCATAAAAACTGGGACATCCACCTCCCAGAGTTTGCATTTGGAGTAAACATGCACGCTAGCACCCAGACGTCGCCGGCATTTTTAAATTTTGGCCGGAATCCCCGAGTAATACCGTCGTGTCGTCAGTCTCAAGGTTCAACGCTGCAGGTGCAAACATTAACATCACTGGAATGGCAAAGTCGCATGAAAAGATTGCCCGCCATCCACAATCTCGTAAGAAAACACCTGAGCGCCGCAAGTCAAAAACAGGCCAAATACTATAACAAGGGCCGCCGAGCGGAGACATTTGAGGTAGACGGCATGGTATGTCGACGCAACCATATCCTGTCGTCAGGTCCAAACCAATTCTCAGCGAAATTGGCTCCAAAATTCGTAGCTCCCTGTAAAATTACAAAAAAGATATCCCCCGTCGTATTCGAGATCAAAGACATGAGTGACGGGAAAACGACAAAGGCACATATATTAGACCTCAAGAGATATCATCAACCTAATAACAGTAATTTATCCACAGGTACAAACAGCGAACAGCAGCATGTACCGAGTCAACGGACGAGGCAGAGGACTGCGTCGATCGGTCATGTTCGATCAGGCCGCAGATGTTGTTATATCCTACGGCAAACGTAGGATATAACAACATCTGCGACCGTCCGCAAAGACGTAAAACTACGATAGACGCAGAGGAGAACACCGATTTAACCCGTTCACGATACCACCACAAGCAAACAAGGAAACAGGAACAAGCCCAGTGGCCAGCTTGAACAATTCAGCAGAAGAGGAAACTATTGAGAAAATTATCCCTGGAAACAAGACAAAACTCACAGGCTTAATGGACTCCCTTGTCGAACCACCCCCCCAATTTTATACCGCCCATACGGCCCCACCCTTCAATCCTCACAATGCCACTTCCAGGTCTAGGCAGTCTGCGAAATAGGTCCTTCACGGGCCCAACGGGAACTGAAGGCTCGGACCATAGTGAGGCAGCAGCAACGAACTGCTGGAATTGTGGTGAGGAAGGTCACCGCTACAACGCCTGCCCACACCCTAGGCCCACACCCTAGATGAAACTAAATACAAATGGCGCGCGAATAGGAGCACATACATATTAAATGGCGCGCGAACAGGAGCACATACGTATAAAAGGCGCGAAAAATGGCGCGCAGTCAGGTTTATACTATAACAAATAGCGCCCCCGTGAGATGCATCAACGTAGAAATTAAAGAAGAAGTAGCACCCCTAACGTTTTTTCCCCTACGGCCATCCCCATGATTCCCCCACCACGTCCCAAGAAAGGAAACGTACCCATATATCCCCATGGAAAATATATATGGAGTAAGCGCGGATCGTGTTAAGAGATGACCTGGAAAATTGAAAGAAAAAAGGATATTAGAGCCAACCCCTCAGTCGAGATATAGTGATAGCACAGCGTCGGTGGGTGAGGACGAAAGCAATAGCACCAGTTAGAAGAGCGCACAATGGCTCCCATAGTAACTAGGCTACTTGCTCGCCCCACCAACGCCGTACCAACCCCTGAGAATTGGAATGTCACTAACGACGATAATTTTTTTCCAGCGAACATGCGACAAGCAGAAGAAGAAGAAGTGAATCGCAAGAACGAAAGTGAAATGCTTGCGAAAACAACGCAGAAGCGAGCGTGAGAAACCTGATTATGTATTTAGGATAGGATTTATAATAATATGATATTAGTTATAGTTTTTTTCACGTATTAATGATTTACATTTTGCTAGGATAAGTCACGTTAGCAATAGGTTAGACGAGGATTTAGTTTATAATTAGATGTAGGGAAGTAGTAATAGGAAAATAAATAGAATTATATCAAGTCACGGCGAGCAACCGACGACCAAGCTCCACACCAACAGGTCTAATCATATTTTTCGTTTTTTGTTATTCTAGATTACTTTTCTTTTGTTTCTCCTTTATACCCCAGCGAAGGATAAACCAATGGTCGTCGTGCTTCCCCAAATCGTGTATAATCCCCTACCGTGTTTTCGTCAAAGAATGTACAACCCCCTACCGTATTTAATCAATTATGTATTATTTCCCACAGTTTTCCCTGAAGTATACATGCAACACTCGCGTCTCGCGCACCGCCACCCTTCAAACTCCTTCGCGACCACGCGCACACCTGCGGTTTGGGAGGGGGAGTTTGTCACCGAGCGAACGGCGGTGGTAGGTTAGAGCGCTCGTGTGAAACCGCGAGTATTCGTGTGAGTTCGCGAAACGATACGCGCGAGCCACGAGGGCGCTGGAAGTGCAACTGTACGTATGAAGTTCGGAATGAGCCTGACTTGCACTTTCTCTTTCGTCCCCGGAGTTTATATTTTTCGACGCACCTTCTATCCGTCCCGCCTGGAATTACCGTTTCCACAATTTTCGTTTCGTTCGTTTCGAACCACGTAGTTCAGGTCGCTATTGTAGCATCCTTCGCGGTCACGAGTTACAAGTTTGCTAAATTTTGAAGAAATTTTATTAAATTATTATACATATTTGCCGTTGTTATATATTTTAAATGCAGTGATGATTTTTTAAGAAATTTCATTATTGATTTGCGTTAATTTTAATTCGTTAAATTTAGAACATTTAATTTTATTAATCTTGTATTTATCAGTTTCTTTTCTAGAATTTTTTATATTAGATTTAAATGAACATATATTTGCATATAATCATTTATATATTTAATTACAAGGGGAATTCATTCTTGCTTTCGTTATGTTAAGTAATAGTAACACCTAGTAACGTGCCTGACTCGAGGGCAGCTGAGGACAAAACCTAATTTACACCTGATATTTATCCGTCATATATATATATAAACATTGCACAAAGAAACAAAAGTCCTAATGTCCTCATTTTCCTTGCGTTGCACTTCTCCGCCTTCTCATCCCGCCCCTCCTCTTGTTCACCACGCGCATCAGCTGGATTTTAGCAGGTATAAATATAAACTTTAAAACATTTGAATATATATGTACTTTTGTGCGTGCGTGCGCGCGCATGTGTGTGTGTGTGTGTATGTATCTATACATATAACCATTTAATTTATTTACGACTTAATGTAGTTAAAACAATTACAAAATAATATTTAATTAATGTGATAAGAATTTTAAGCACATATTCTCATGTACGTAATAACAACTTTATATAAAATATCAGGTATGTGAATATCAGGTTTGTTTGGGGTAAAACCAAAAAGCGTATTTCCCTAGAAGGAGATAAAATAGTATTTTGCTTTTCTTTCTGGAAATTGCTATTTCCAATAAAACCGTAGAAAATTTTTCTTCTTCCTGTCGATTTGTTACTCGTCTATACGTGTAGAAGAATCAGTTGTTATGCGTAGTAACGGGCCAAATATTTACCGTAGTAAAATTTTCTTGATTATAAAGAATACTAATTATAAGAACTGAATTTAATTTTTCCTATAGATAGCTAATAAAAGAAAATATTATTATGCTGTAAATTTTGTTTTTTCTCCAAATGCGATTATTTATGAAATTGATTATGATCTTGTAAAGGAAAGTAATTATTATATACTTTTTAATAAATAAATTATCAGGTATGTGAATAAGTCTTTCCCGTTTTTTTTCAAATTTTGAGCCTTTATTGTGAAAAAATGGTTACAAATGAATTATTGAAAGTATTGGCCATCGCTAGCTACAACTTTTTCCCATCTTTCTGGCAACATACGAATCCCGTTGCGAAAAAATTCGACCGGTTTGGCCTCTATCCAGTCATCCACCCATTTTTTGGCTTCCTCGTAGGAATCGAAGTGCTGGTCAGCCAGGCCATGCGTCATCGATCTGAAGAGATGGTAATCAGACGGAGCAACGTCTGGACTATACGGCGGGTGGGGTAGGACTTCCCATTTGAACGTTTCTAAGTATGTTTTCACCGGCGGTGCAACATGTGGGCGAGCATTGCCATGTTGCAAAATAACTTTGTCGTGCCTGTCGGAGTATTGTGGCCGTTTTTCTCGCAGTGCGCGGCTCAAACGCATCAATTGTCGTCGATAGACCTCGCCTGTGATCCTTTCATTCGGTTTCAGAAGCTCATAGTAAACCACACCTAGCTGGTCCCACCATATACAGAGCATGAGCTTGGCGCCATGGATATTTGGCTTGGCCGTCGATGATGATGCATGGCCGGGTAGTCCCCATCATTTTCTTCGCTTCGGATTATCGTAACGTATCCACTTTTCATCGCCAGTCACGATACGGTGCAGAAAACCCTTTCTTTTATGTCGCTGAAGCAGCTGTTCGCACGTTCGACGTCTCTCAGCTTCAGTTCGTACGGCACCCAATTTCCTTGCTTTTGGATCATTCCCATGGCTTTCAAACGCTTGGAAATGGTTGTTCGGTCAACTCCCAATGCTTCAGCAAGTTCTTCTTGCGTTTGACAAGAATCTTCATCAAGCAAAGTCGCCAATTCTCGATCTTCAAAGATTTGCGGCCGCCCGGAACGCTCCTTGTCTTCCACGTCGAAATCACCGCTTTTGAAGCGTCGAAACCATCCGCGAACACTTGAATCATCGACACAACCTTCTCCATAAGCCTCCTGAAGCAATCGATGCGTCTCGGCAGCAGATTTCTTCAAATTGAACCAATAAAGTTAAACTTCCCGCAAATGACGTCGACTCGGCTCAAATTTCGACATTTTCACGATATCAAAAATTTATGATGCGAAAAAATTTTAACTAATGTGTTAGTATGGAATTGTTGACATATGAATAAGCTTTGATTATGACATATGTAACCATTGAATATTCGCACAGTATTGGTGGCGCCATCTCTTACAAAAAACGGGAAAGACTTATTCACACTCCTAATATTTTCCAAAAGTTCCAAATGTATTAACACAAAAAATATTCTATAAAAATTAAAAATTAGTATACTGATATAGTTGGATGTCCTACTGATTGTGATAAATAGAAACATAAAAATATATGTTCTTCACATATTAAGAAATTTAGAATTTATAAATCTTATATTATTTTATAAAAAAAATATATAAAATATTTTTCTAAATTCAATAACATATTAAGATAAAATAATGCAAGATCATAATACATTTAATTATCTTGTACATTTTTTCATAGTAAAACAAAAAAATGTTTATACCCGTAAATAATATTTATACAAAAAAATTTTCTAAAATCTTCCGAAATAAATTAACAAAAACTAAATTATACAATACAATAACGTTTTAAAACAATGGATCATTCAAACATATGGCTAAGTGCATTTTATATACATTCCTATAAATAACAGCATGTATTGTTTAGACAAATATATGTAAGCCATCTAAAAAATAATAATAAATAAGTAGGATTATCGGAAATGCAGCTTCATAAATGAATGAGATTGGACTAAAGAAAATTAATTATCCTCAATCATCGATATTTTTAAGTGAACATTCTTCTGCTATTTATTTTGATAATTCTTCATTATAAAAACAAGCAGGTATGAACTTGACCAGTCTGTTCCCACAATGTTTATAGCTGAACAAATCCAATATTGAACTATATATATAAATATATAGATATATATATATATATATATATATATATATATATATATTATGACGAGAGTCACAAGGCGTCGCACCGACTTGTCCAGAAAAAAGAAGACGCGCGGGCCATCCCGCGGAAAAGATAACCTTAAGGGGCTTGAGCACGCCGTCACGCCTTGTGCTCGACACGGTCCCTTCCCCTTAAAAAAAAATTTAAATAAGACGTGTTTAATCAGTACTCCTAAATAAATTGTGTTATTTATGAAGTAAAATAGATATTGACTCAGGCATCGAAAAGGACTAGATATTTATTTAATTGAACTAGAAAAAGTCGAAAGATAAGAGTATGACAAGTAAGTTAATTTGGTCGTTTGTATTTTACAGAGAAACTAATAAATGAATGTAACCGTAAAAAGGGCTGAAGATCTCAGTTGCTAATTTTCTGAGCGCTTGTACTTTTTGTTTCTTTGAAAATCTAACAATATAGTTGCTTTTGGTTTATAATGATTATTTATCAATTTTCAAATTTACTAAAGAGATGAAGAAATCCCCTTGTATTAGATACATGAAAAATAAATTTTTTTTTACCTCTCATTAAAGAAAAAAAAAACTAGCGCTCAGTTAACAACAAATTCTAAGCGTTCATGTAATAAAAGAAACAAGCGTCGGTTAGAAACTTATTCTGTACGAAAACTTATTGTTTTTTAAAGAGTAATAATAATCAAGAAAATAATTTTTTTTTAACTTTTGTAAGCATTAAAATCTGTACGATTACATCGTCTCATTGTAATTGTAAAATAACATTTTTTTCCTCCTCATAATTTTTATTACATACTGATAATGTTATTTAGTCGTTAATATCAACACGGACCACCCTAATAAAAATTTGTACTACAATGAGTTGCTCTTGCCTTTTAGGAGTATATTTGAATATTTCAAAAGGAAAACATTTAATTTGCTATTCAAGCAAAAAAAATACTTATTTCTAAGTTACTGTCCACATTACTTACTATTTGCTCAAGTCTAAACTATTATTATAATTTAAGCCAATTCCATTCAATATTATAAATTAAATTAAATTTAAACATCATTTATTGTTTCAACATTCGTACATGCGGGGGCCGTATCAGGTACGTCACGATCGCGGTCGGCCGTCGTCGGCCGCCGCCGTACTTCTCCCCCTCCTTTATCCCATCCTTCTTCCCCGGCAAACGGTGAGATGCGCCAAGATTCCGCTGTCGGCCACCGAGGACATAAGTCGTAGAAAAAGAAGCAGAGAGAGGACGAGAGAGAGGGAGTCGGTTGTGGACGTCCGAGAGAAGAGCAGTACGGAGTAAAAGGGCAGAGGAAGAAATTGAGAAGAGAGAGAGCGAGGCCATTGTAGCAGTCCGAGCAGAGTGGGTGTGAGAAGTGTGAGCTGGAGAGAGAGAGGTAGACAGCAGGGAGAGTGAGCAGGAAAGAGGACATCAAGGAGGAAGAAGAAAAGAGGAGCCGCGCGACCCGCCGAGGAGTCACCAACCAGCACGTGGGCGACGATCGCTCGACGGACGCCCTGCTACCTCCGAGCCCCCCCCCCCATCATCGGCGTCTGCGCCAACCATCGCCGGTGTAAGTAACTATCACCTAGGGGACGAGTCTACGGACGTCAGCGGGTCTCTACGGACGCGACGGCCAGAATCCGTTCCTTCCCTTCCTCTTCCCCCCGTGTGATTTGCCAGGTTTGGTGAGTGCGTTGGGGGGCGGGACGCGGTCGGGACGTGCCAAGTACGCGGACCGGGAGCAGAGTAGGTGCGTTATTAGAGGGGGCTTATTGTGTGTAAATGTGGAAACTATATTAAATTGAATCAATTCTGTTACGAAAGTTCTTGTCGTACCGCGCATAAAATTTCTCTTCCGGAATTCCCCTTTTCAGGCCGGCGGGACCTCCTCTGAATTACTGAGGTAAGTAGTGTGGATTTAAGTAAGCGGTGTGCGCGAACAAGTAGATAAATTCCAAAAATATATATCAAATTTTCGACGGCAGCACAATATATAAATGAATATATATATATATATATATATATATATATATATATATATAAATGAATATATATATATATAAAAATGAATATATATATATATATATATATATATATATATAAATGAATATATATATATAAAAATGAATATATATATATATATATATATATATATATATATATATTATAACGCGCTATTTGCGTCGGTTATATTAAATACATGTCTTACCTTGATTTAGGGGGAGCTCATCCTCCTGGAATTATGGAAGGGAGGATACTAGGCGTTTCTTTACTTTATTAACAATACAAAGTTTATTACATACATGTAAAATTACTATACATGGTCCGGCGAGGGTTCTGTTGGGCGCCAGCTGAGAAAACGGTTCTCAGCGCGAGCTGTACCCAGCTCGCCTTTTATTCCCGTCGGTCGCACAGCACTGCCTAAACGCGAACTCCGCGTCAGGTAGATCGCCTCGGCCGGCTCTTCAGGGTGGCGGATTCCACGCGGTGTGGATCAAATCGCGGCACGTGTCGCGAACGCTTCAAATCGCTCACGTGAAACTTACTCAACTAATCGAGATCTCATGGCGGTTCCCTGACGATCTCATGAAATGGCGACTTAAGAACGGAACTGAGATGGAGCACTTACCTTGCGCACTCCACTCGCCCCTCACTCCTCGGCGATGGCTCGTACGTCGTGGTTGGCGTCTCGGGATGGCAATTCCCGGGCTGAATTAGTAGACTACCGACTTGCCTCTCGCACGGGACTTGCGGTTGTCCTCGGGCAGGGGATACGGAGGTCACCCTCACCGCTTACTTGCCGTTTCTGGCTTTTTGCGGTCCCGCTGTATGGCTACCTCGTGCCGGAAAATAGCTCCAAAAATGAAGAGCTGTTGCTCGCTCGGGCGCCAAAATGGTAGAGAGAGGAATATTCCTCTAGACCCGACACCGGCCGCGGCTCTCACGAAACGGTGTGGCGGGGAAGAGTATGTCTCCCGCCACCCATCTCCGCTCAGTATGGCTCGCGACTCGGATAATGTGGTTAAGTAACGAAGACACCAACTATATCGATACGGTAGATATCTGCGAATTTTCATGTAATGTCTGTCTAATTTCGACAGACGCATTGTAACGCATTTCCCGCGTTACAATATATACTAAGTTCCAAGTAATATACATTTAAATAACTTAAATATATAAACTCTAAGGTGAGAGTATAGAATGATAATGATAATGGTTTACTTACTTTACTTGTACTTTTGTTGACTGCTTATATTAAAAAAAAATAGTAAAAAAAATTTATTAATGGTTTACTTTTCATTAATCGTGCATTTTAAATTAGAATTCATTTGGAATAGATTAGTCAAATCTTCAGAAAGAATATGCAAAGAACGTAAATATGCCTTGAAAAGTACCTGAAGTGTCATGATTTTCTTGCACAAACCGAAGGAATGGCAAAACTTCCATAATTGTAAAAAAATTATGTTTTCAAAGCTTTGTCGATAGGAATAAATGTAATTGAAATTTAGACACAGGATTAAAGCATATATATATATATATATATATATATATATATTGTAACCGCCTGAATGGCGGTCGTAGGTTAGAGCGCTCGGGTCAAACCGCGAGTGTTCGCGCGAGCTCGCGAAATTGTACGCGCGAGCCGCCAGGACGCTGGGACCACAACTTTAGGTACGAGGCTCGAAATGAAGATCACTTTTGTCCTCGGCGTTCGTATAGTTTGATCCATTCCTTGTTGCATTTTACGTCTCACGTTTTTCCGTCGACTGAAGTCGTGAAAGTTTGAGGTCGCCATCTTAACGTCCTTCGCGTCGACGTGTTCACAAGGTGAAGTTTGTGTCACTTACGTGCACGTAATCCGGAGGAGCGAAAACGGCATACATGGTAATATCCTTGCCGCAGCGCCGGACCGAGAGCGCAAACGGCTGAGGACGCGAACACACGGCCGTCCGTGTACCGTCGTGCGTTAGCGACGCCATCAGCGGTTACGAGCCGCGGTCAAGCGCAACCGCGCGAGCAACCGAGGAGAAGTGAGAGATGGCGGCGCGGCCCGCCACGTCCTTACGCATCTGTGTAACTGAGAGAGAGAGAGCGCAGCCAGCCGCTTTGGTACAAGGCGACAGCCGCGATCAGCAGCGAGCACCAGCGAGCACCAACGAGCATCGAGGCCAGCGACAGCATCGTCGACGGCGGCAAGTAGCCTTATGTACTTTTTATTATTGTCATATGTATGTGCGTAGCTAGGCTCCTGGCCCGCCGTAGCATAGATCTTGCGTATTTAGTATAATGTTATATTTTTGTATCTTCCTCTAATATATCTTTTATGTATCGTATATAGAGTATCGTCCCACATTGTACCGTTGTTCCCCCGCGTTGTAGAAACTAGCGTCCCATTCCGTGTTCCCCTTCCCCTTGCACTTTCTATGATGGCGTAATCGCTTAATAATCGTTGTATCGTTGCAAAACCCGCAACTAGCAGGTAGCGTATGTGCTACTCGAACCTTGTTATATAGTTTCATGTAATAAAAAGTATTAATATTGTTAAACCTCGTAAAAACTGCCGCGTGTTTCATTCCGTTTTCCCCGTTCCCTTTCTATCTGAGTTCACGAGCAGCGGCGTGGAAGCGCCTACGCACACATCGGCAGACCGTAAGTACTAACCCCGAGTCTCGGGTTATAATAATATATATATATATATATATATATATATATATATATATTGTTCACGCCGCTTACATTATAATGGTAAGTTTCAAGTCTTATATACCGGGGACCTGGCATTCAGTTTTACCTTACTGAAACAGGCAACGAAAGGTCAATATAAGTTTCAATACTACGGATAAGAAGTGGCTTTTTATGCTTTAGTTTTTTACCCGCAATCAAGTTTGGACACTGAGAACTATAAGTAAGGCATGCGCTGGAAGTCAGATTTTCGAGCGATTCTCCAAAGATTTTGCAGAGATTTTATAGTGCTTTTCAGAGTTCTACTAAACTGCTGATTAATACGCTTATTCTACTTCCTGGTGAGGATATTGAACTATAGACTTGGAGAAGTTGATTTAACTTACCGATATTGCTCTTGTAAGGTGTTGAAGTTCTACTTGACTTATACACTTCCAAACAACGAAGTAGCGCAGCCAATATATATATATATATATATATATATATATATATATATATATACATCTTTAAAATTACTTATATAAAATTAGTTATTGAAAATTACTTATAAAAAATATATGAACATCAATATAGCTTACGAAGCATGAATAGTGCATCCGGGCTAAAAGAACACAGTTTAAACTTTCTAACTATTAAACATTCTTTCGATTTTGAAAATGTAAATATTTTGGAACATGGTATTAAAAATAAATATAAAAGAGAAACTCCTAATAATATTCATATTTTGAATACTAAAAATCCCAAGAATGTAAATTTAATGTTAGAGTCGAGTAAGTTGGACAACATTTATCATTCCTTATTAATATAGAATTTGTATATCGTATTTATGTTAAAGAAAAAAAGGGGAGGTCCTATAAATGTTATGCTAATAAATTTAGAGTCGGGATAGGGTATATAAAATCGCATACTGGGTTTTTCAATTTAGTTTCGTTCCTGAGGATGAACCGTAATTTGTTCAATGAACTGGAAACTATAGATACTATGATTTTTCATAGTGTTCAGTAAAAGTTGGTAAAAGATACTATTCCTTAATATTTTTAATCATTTAAATTACCATAAACTTTTCAAAGCCGGGCCTGCAAGTACATGTCCAAATAATTTTTAAATTATATTTTATAGTACTGTATTCGCACGTTATAAATAAGTGAGTGCATAAGCACACTTTTAATAAGCAACTTTTTTATTGAATAATAATAAGAAATAATTTCGAACCTTACAAGAATTGGTACTCATACATATTTACATATACCTGAATATGTAAAGATTGATTTCATTACTTTCTTTTGTTTAAATTATAAATAATTATTTTACTTTTGTTAAAAGTTCTTTTTTGGAGTTTAAGGATAAACATTTTTTCATATTCGCATGATACTTTTTTTAATGTACATTTGTTATGGGGAAATTAATTAAGATAAAAAACTGTTGTTAATTTTATAAGGAAAAAAGTGCAGGTAAGTGTCTTATTATTAAATTTAATATGTAAGTGAATCATTTAGTTCATTAAATATTTTTATTTAAAAATTATCTGACCCATTGTAGTCGTAGTTGACAAGCAACAAGTTGATAATAAAAAATCCATAATAATAATAATAGGATTAGAATGACAATGTGACGTCTGAGGTCAACTCTTCTGGTGCACAAAATGCATTGGACACTGTACTCTCACTACGGCGTCTATCTGGCCTACCCTCCCGGATAGGGTCCCCACTCCTGGGTTGGACTATGGACCACATTGGACTATGGCCGTCATCACCGGCGTACAGCATAGATATAGTGGGAAATAATGGCATTTCCCCAGCTGCTGTAGCCCTGGCAATATCCGCTAGGCCTATGGCCATATCCGCACCCGGCGTTTTTGCTGCACTACGCTGGTACACCGCATGCAGGATGAGCAAACACATCACCAGTGGCTGATGACTGCAGACATCAGCACGACACCAACACAAATAATTGATCATACACCCGATTCACTGACAATACATATTTAAACGAAACGAGAGCAGGCGAACTGCTTAGACAGTGGAAGGTACAATTTTCCCGAGCTCCACGTGAAGATCTAGAAGAGTTCGTTGAGAGACTTAACGAGACAGTCGAAAGTCTAGACATTCCGGAAGCTGATATACTGAAACTAGTACCGAGAATACTCTGTGGAGCAACGAGGATATGGGCTAGGCCCATCCATAAAAAATGTAAAAACATAGAAGATTTTAAAGTAGCTCCGCACATAGTTACGGCCTATTGATTATTGGCTACGAATGGAAGAAGAGTTAAGGGACAGGACGCAAGGGTCTAAAGAACTCATTGGCTCCTACCTTCGAGGTATGAAAATGCTGTTCGACAAAATGACACCAGCACTTCCTATCGACATACAGCTTGACAGGATTTATAGAAATCTACATCTCGAATACATCGACAAAATAGATCACAGCAACTTTGAATCAATTGATGAGATACATTTGATTGGTCAGCAAATCGAACTCATGAAGGAATTGAAACAACGGTACAAAGAACCTCCACCCGTCCAGACCTGTATGGCCGGTACAGCAGCGTGCTCCCCGTCTGAACGAATCAGCAGGCACCATAGGGTAGGAGCAGTCGATGCTGACGAATACAAAGTCATAAAAAGACAAGTAACAATAGTCGAGCCATCTGTACCTGTATTAGCAAATCAGACAGACGAAGACATGACTCCCGTGACAAACGGAAAGACCCACATCGGATTTATAGTCCGACACCATTATATTGACGAGACGCATCACTCCAGAGGAGTGATCGAAATACGAGTCGATGCAGAAGCCCTTCACCAACACCACCCGCCAGATTTCATTCCCCATCACTTTCCTGTAACAGGTACTCGCCGCAAGGACAACCAAGAAATTCGTCCCCCAACTTTACATATCTGAGCTTCTCTCGAAACGGAACACCGCCTCGATACCACGACTATCGACACCGAATGCCACCTCGCTATTACTTGCGACCATTGACAGCGGGAATACCAACCATCGAATCAAGACCATTGATATAGTTCGGCAGATAATAAACGAGCATCATGGAACAGAGAGCAGTTACATAATGCACGTGCGTCGTACTCACCCAACGAACTCAACAACACTTCAAGACCGAGCGCAACAAGCGAACCGTCGTGTGATGACGACAGACCCTGCTGGACTTAAAGCAGGTGGATCACTGGGCAGATAAATGCCTGTTTCTGTTTTGCTGTAAAGACTGTTTGCGCTGTGGCCCCCACAAGCAACAGGTAAATGCGTAAGGGGGCAGGTAAATTGAGTCAGTTTTGACATCGCTTACGAGAGGACACCACTAGCAGTAAATGTCCAAAAGCAAGAGACGAAACCGTTATCTCCCCGAACACCACAATACAAAACAAAGAAAATCATTTCTTCCTTAATATTGAGCTTATGGGAAAGATATTCCCCGCTCTAATCGACCCCGGTCCAAGAAGGTCATTTGTGAAAACTCTACAATAACGACTGCACTAAGGTAGAGATATCGCTAAAGATCGACGATCAGTTACTAAAAGCAAAATTTAAGGTCTTCAAGACATTGATGTATGACATGATCCTTGGTATGGATATGATCATGTAAATACAAATGACAATAGATTTTCCAACGCCACCTGGCATACACTACGGCGGATCACTCGCCATTTTGTAACATCGCAGAAGAATAGGCAAGACACCATTAGCAGCGTGAAATAAAGAGGAGGTACGAAAGCTCGAACAGGTACTAAACAACCTGATACCAACTATAAACGGTACACTCCAAATTGCGCGAAAGCAGCCGCATCAAATAGATCCAGGGATATCGCCCAATTAAGCAGCGATTACGTCGTATACTAGATCGTCTGCTTAAACAAGCGCACGACGAAATCGATAGGTTGCTGCCAAAGGGCATAGTAGAACCATCAGAAAGCCCATGGAGCAGTCGTCCGGTAATTGTTCCGAAGAAAGATGGCAAGACTAGATTCTGCATCGACTACAGGGCGATCAATCAAATCACGCGCAAAGACGCGTACCCGCTGCCTCACATGGATGTCCTGTGGTTGGAACCCAAAGTAGAGCAATTTGCAACGAATCCGATAGTCACGCACAACGTAGAGCAAACCATAACAGAGGCTACAGGCGCTTTAGGTCAGGGTTTGCAACCTGTGATGATAGCCATACTGGGAGCAACTGTGTAATTCAACAAATAAGTCATATCTCCATCATTATACCATGTCCCTTTTATTTAGAGTCACCCCTACCGCGCTACCCAAGAAGTTCCCTATCGAAATCCACGTGAGACGAATAAAATACGGTGAAATTTATTTAGAATACAAGTACCAAAACTACTACACGAGATCACTGGGATAATAACTGCTCACGCACACACCCACACACGTCTATATCGATTCATTAACTAACATTAAGATCATTATTGCGAAAACATTGCGAATGGCGCAGCGTTAGAACTAGCGGCGCGAGAACTAGTTGGTTAAAACTATTGAAAACGAGCAGACAATGGCTCATCCATAAAGCTACTTGTCTAGTCCAACAACGTCCACGTCGATTTTGGGAGAGGCAGTTTGTAACCGTCCAAATCGGTGGTTCCTTTTTCGTTTTGAAAACTGCGTGTGCACGCAAGTAATCGCGAATAACCGCACTAAGCATCGACAGAGTGCACGCCGTGAAAGTGAAGAGAAATCGTGGCAGAGAAAGAGACCTTCTTCTCCAGCCAGCCGCCGGACAGAGTAGACGCTCTGACGAAATCGTCACATTTATTCTTACGATCCACCATCTACGACTCTAGTAAAGCAGGCCCACAGCATACACACCACCTATCGAGAGTACACCTTGCTTTCCTCCAATTCTATGACCTCGAATATCGAGAGATAAAGAGAGAGAGACAGAGAGAGAGAACGAGAGAACATTGCAACTAAAGAAGAGGACGTCGGCAACAGCAGCTACAATAGCTCCGGTAAGTAGTTATGCATATTTTTATATTGTATTTCTTCGCGCCCGCCACCGTCGCACAACGCACGTGTACTCAATCGTAACGGGTAGCCGCTCCGTATTCACTGTCTACTGTCTTCCGTGTGCATGTATAGCCTAGGAATGATAGCTAAGTAATGCCCGTAGATATGTAACGTTTGTAGAGTAATAGTACGTGAGGGTTAATAACACGCGTGTAAAGATATGTAACGTGAATATATTGACGTCGCGATAACATCGCTTTCTATATAAGTAATGTCCGAGTGAATAAACCGTGTTCATTGTAAATGTTATTCTTATCGCGTAGGTATTATTGGAGCAGCTGGGAGAGCGAGTCCGGCAGGCGGTAAGTTGACGTAACCATGCACAACTAACATGGTTACAATAAATATATATATATATATATATATATATTCATAATATTATGGATTACATAATACGTAGCATAATTTTAGAAAAAATATTACAATATACTAGCACCCCCCGTCTCGGCTTCGCCCGAGATAATAATTTAACCGATTTCATAAACAATTCAATAATATCTAAGTAAAAAGTACTCTCTATATAAAAATCTGTATTCCTATAAATAATTGACCATAATTTACCTATTATTACTTCTGTATAAAAATCTGCTTCAATGTAGCGTCAAATTAACAAAGTTTATGTCTTGCCGATCATTTTATACAATATATATATATATATATATATATATATATATATATATGTATATATATATATGCATATTAAATACGGCTTCGATGGAGAAAATTGTACTTTCGAGTTCGAGCGGTAGAAAAAGATGTCCATATGCCTCGAGACGACGTTTACAGAGAGTATCATGTTCGGACTATAGGAAATGCCTCAGAACGACTCTTACTGAGAGAGTGGTGATCGAATGATAGAATACTAATATGTTCATAGAAGTCGTACTGGCATACCTGGACATTGTTTCCTACCAACTATACACAACACTCCCCGTAGAAGTCGTTCCAAAAGAACTGGAGATCGCATTCTATCATCCGAACTCGAAACTGCTCGTAGAAGTTCACCTAACATACCTGAACATCGCTTTCTACCAAGTAAACACGATACTAGCCGTAGTACTCGTCCGGTCATACCTGGATATCGTCTTCTACCGTTCGAACACGACATTCTCCGTAGAAGTCGTTCCAAAACACCTGGATATCGAACTCTATCATTCGATCATAAAACTCCCAGTAGAAGTTGTCCCGATATACCTGAACATCGTTTCCTATCAACTAAACACGATAGTCCCAGAAGAAGTCGTTTGGAAAGATCTAGATATCGTATTTTACCGTCCCAACACGAATCTTCCCATAGAAATTAATAAATATTTTTTATTGGTCTTACAGTCCAATCAATTCAATCTAAAAATAAATTAAAAAAATAAAAATAAAAATAAATAAAAATAAAATAAAAATTAAAAATAAAAATTAAATTAAAAATCAAATTAAAATTATAATGACAGTCAGACTGTCCTTGTTTACATTCACCCCCGTAGATCAATCTGAAAATAAAATATTAGCTGAAAAAATTCTTTGTTAGTAAAGTGCAGTCTAACTGTCCCCAACACCCTTACCTAATTGAAGATCCAGTCCAACGTTTCGAGCTCACTACGGCTCCTCATCAGGGACTAAACTAAACCTTACATTCTAATCTATATATACCTATACCCACCACCAAATTTAGTAAATTAAATATAAATTCCCCCTCTACACACATTGTCCAAAACCAATCAATTTAATAAGGAATGATAAATACTGTCCAATCTACCAGACTCTAACATTAAATACACATTATTCCGATTCCTGGAAATGTGAATACTTTCAAGACTCTCCCGTTTATACTTATTATTAGTACCATGATCCAAAATATCCACATTCACAAAATCAAAAGAATGTATAAACTTTAAAAAATGCTCTTTTAAACCGGAAGTAATATGTGAGCTACGTAAACTATATTTATGTTCATAAATTTTCTTTTTTAAATATCTACCTGTTTGTCCAATATAGTATTTATCACAATCCATGCAATTAATCTTGTAAACAACTCCTGATTTTAAGCATAAATCATCCATATCTTTGCAATTATTAAACAATCTACTCAAATTATTGCTATTTTTAAAGAAAATTTGAATGTTATATTTCCGAAAATTTCTTTTAATTCTTTTAGACAATCCTCTAACATATGGCAAGACAATAATTATTCCTCCGTGAACATCAATTCCAGCACTATGTCTATTTTCGGTATTATAAATATCAAATAATCTCTCAGCAATTAATCTATTAATAAATTGAATTGGATAACCATTATTAATGAAAGTTTCTCTTACTATCTGTAAATTATTTTGTCTAAAATCTTTATGTGACAATTTTATTGCTCTGTCAATGACACCCTTTAATGCTCCAATTTTGGTTCCAAATTGATGGTATGAATTAAAATCTAAAAAACTACCTAAGTAGGCTTTCTGTACCAATTAAGTTTCACCTTATTATTACTACATCTAATGACATTAATGTCTATAAAACTTAATTGACTATTAACCTCAACCTCCCTTGTAAATTTAATTCTGTCATGTACAGAATTAAAAACATCCACCATTTCATCCACAAAAACTACCGGAACAATTGTAAAGATATCATCAACATATCTCTTAAATATCATTGGTTTAAAAAGCAATTTTGACAATGCTATTCTGTCTTAAATTTTAAGAAATAAAAAACAATTTCAAAGCTATTAGATTAACAATGCAAACAATAAAAATCGGTTTAGGAATCTAACTGACAAGGAGACACCAAATGAAGTAATAAATATCATGTCTAAAGGTGCCAAACATGGAATATTATATTGTAAAAATAATCTCCAGATCAAAGATATCATCACGGAGATTGAAAGTAATCTTTTTGGTTTAAATGATGAAGTGAAAAAGGAATATAGGGCATCTTTAGTTAATGTCATTAGTAATTTTAAAAGAGAAAATAAATTTGATAATTTTTTAAATAGTAATTTTATACATGATTTAACTACCGCGAAGAATTTTTTGAGAAATAACCCTAATATAATCTTCCAAAAGGCCGACAAAGGTAATGTAACCGTAGCTTCCAATAAAATTGATTACATAAACTGTATAAATAATATATTAAATGCTGATAGTACTTATTTGAAGATTGTTAATCCACATATCATTAAGCTACAAAATAATTTGAAAGAGTTATTAAATTATTGGAAAAGAAATGAATATATAAATTATACTACATATAAGTATTTAAAATGTGAAAATGGAGCTGTAGCAACATGTTA